>CM059445.1:17147152-17544228 GCA_030390025.1 Squalus acanthias
GAGGGGCCGTACTGAGGAGGGGCAGTACTGAGGGAAAGCCGCACTGTCGGAGGGGCAGTAGTGAGGAAGCGCTGCACTGTCGGAGGGGCAGTACCGAGGGAATGCCGCACTGTCGGAGGGGCAGTACTGAGGGAGCGCCACACTGTCGGAGGGGCAGTACTGAGGGAGCGCCTCACTGTCGGAGGGGCTGTACTGAGGGAGCGCCGCACTGTCGGAGGGGCAGTCCTGTGGGAAGACCGCACTGTCGGAGGGGCAGTACTGAGGGAGTGCCGCACTGTCGGAGGGGCAGTACTGAGGGAGCGCCGCACTGTCGGAGGGGCAGTACTGAGGGAGCGCCGCACTGTCAGAGGGGCAGTACTGAGGGAGCACCACACTGTCAGAGGGGCAGTACTGAGGGAGCGCCGCACTGTCGGAGGACCAGTACTGAGGGAGCGCCGCACTGTCGGAGGGACAGTACTGAGGGAGCGCCGCACTGTCGGAGGGGCAGTACTGAGGGAGCGCCGCACTGTCGGAGGTGCCGTACTGAGGGGGGGCCGTGCTGAGGGAACACCGCACTGTCGGAGGGGCAGTACTGAGGAAGCGCTGCACTGTCGGAGGGGCAGTACTGAGGGAAAGCCGCACTGCCGGAGGGGCAGTACTGAGGGAGCGCCGCACTGTCGGAGGGGCAGTACTGAGGGAGCGCCGCACTTTCGGAGGGGCAGTACTGAGGGAACACCGCACTGTCGGAGGGTCAGTACTGAGGGAGTGCCGCACTGTCGGAGGGGGAGTACTGAGGGAGCGCCGCACTGTCGGAGGGGCAGTACTGAGGGAGTGCCGCACTGTCGGAGGGGCAGTACTGAGGGAGCGCTGCACTGTCGGAGAGGCAGTACTGACTGAGCGCCGCACAGTCGGAGGGGCCGTACTGAGGGAATGCCGCACTGTCGGAGGGGCCGTACTGAGGTAGCGCTGCACTGTCGGAGGGACCGTACTGAGGGAGCGCCGCACTGTGGGAGGGGCCATACTGAGGGAACGCCGCACTGTCGGAGGGGCAGGTCTGAGGAAGCGTTGCACTGTCGGAGGGGCAGTACTGAGGGAATGCCTCACTGTCGGAGGGGCAGTACTGAGGGAGCGCCGCACTGTCGGAGGGGCAGTACTGACGGAGCGCCGCACTGTCGGAGGGGCAGTACTGAGGGAACACCGCACTGTTGGAGGGGCAGTACTGAGGGAGTGCCGCACTGTCGGACGGGCAGTACTGAGGGAGCGCCGCACTGTCGGAGGGGCAGTACCTAGGGAGTGCCGCACTGTCGGAGGGGCAGTACTGAGGGAGCGCTGCACTGTCAGAGGACCAGTACTGAGGGAGCGCCGCACTGTCGGAGGGGCAGCACTGAGGGAGCGCTGCACTGACGGAGGGGCAGTACTGAGGGAGTGCTGCACTGTCGGAGGGGCAGTACTGAGGGAGCGCCGCACTGTCGGAGGGGCCGTACTGAGGAGGGGCCGTACAGAGGGAACGCCGCACTGTCGGAGGGGCAGTACTGAGGAAGCGCTGCACTGTCGGAGGGGCAGTACCGAGGGAATGCCGCACTGTCGGAGGGGCAGTACTGAGGGAGCGCCGCACTGTCGGAGGGGCAGTACTGAGGGAGCGCCGCACTGTCGGTTGGGCTGTACTGAGGGAGCGCCGCACTATCGGAGGGGCAGTACTGAGGGAACACCGCACTGTCGGAGGGGCAGTAGTGAGGGAGGGCCGCACTGTCGGAGGGGCAGTACTGAGGGAGCGCCGCACTGTCGGAGGGGCAGTACTGAGGGAGTGCCGCACTGTCGGAGGGGCAGTACTGAGGGAGCGCTGCACTGTCAAAGGACCAGTACTGAGGGAGCGCCGCACTGTCGGAGGGGCAGTACTGAGGGAACGCTGCACTGTCGGTGGGGCAGTACTGAGGGAGCGCTGCACTGTCGGAGGGGCAGTACTGAGGGAATGCCGCACTGTCGGAGTGGCAGTACTGAGGGAGCTCCGCACTGTCGGAGGGGTAGTACTGAGGGAGTGCCGCACTGTCGGAGGGGCAGTAAAGAGGGAGCGCGGCACTGTCGGAGGGGCAATACTGAGGGAGCGCCGCACTGTCGGAGGGGCAGTACTGAGGGAGCGCTGCACTGTCAGAGGACCAGTACTGAGGGAGTGCCGCACTGTCGGAGGGGCAGCACTGAGGGAGCGCTGCACTGACGGAGGGGCAGTACTGAGGGAGTGCTGCACTGTCGGAGGGGCATTACTGAGCGAGCGCCGCACTGTCGGAGGGGCCGTACTGAGGGGGGGCCGTACTGAGGGAACGCCGCACTGTCGGAGGGGCAGTACTGAGGAAGCACTGCACTGTCGGAGGGGCCGTACTGAGGGAGCGCTGCACTGTCGGAGGGGCCGTACTGAGGGAGCGCCGCACTGTGGGAGGGGCCATACTGAGGGAACGCGGCACTGTCGGAGGGGCAGTTCTGAGGAAGAGTTGCACTGTCGGAGGGGCACTACTGAGGGAATGCCGCACTGTCGGAGGGGCAGTACTGAGGGAGTACCGCACTGAATGACGGGCAGTACTGAGGGAGCGCCGCACTGTCGGAGGGGCAGTTCTGAGGAAGCGCTGCACTGTCGGAGGAGCAGTACTGAGGGAACGCCGCACTGTCTGAGTGGCAGTTCTGAGGATGCGCTGCACTGTCGGAGGGGCAGTACTGAGGGAATGCCGCACTGTCGGAGGGGCAGTACTGAGGGAGCGCAGCACTGTCGGAGGGGCAGTACTGAGGGAGCGCCGCACTGTCGGAGGGGCAGTACTGAGGGAGCGCCGCACTTTCGGAGGGGCAGTACTGAGGGAACACCGCACTGTCGGAGGGGCAGTACTGAGGGAGTGCCGCACTGTCGGAGGGGGAGTACTGAGGGAGCGCCGCACTGTCGGAGGGGCAGTACTGAGGGAGTGCCGCACTGTCTGAGGGGCAGTACTGAGGGAGCACTGCACTGTCGGAGAGGCAGTACTGACTGGGCGCCGCACAGTCGGAGGGGCCGTACTGAGGGAACGCCGCACTGTCGGAGGGGCAGTACTGAGGAAGCACTGCACTGTCGGAGGGGCAGGTCTGAGGAAGCGTTGCACTGTCGGAGGGGCAGTACTGAGGGAATGCCGCACTGTCGGAGGGGCAGTACTGAGGGAATGCCGCACTGTCGGAGGGGCAGTACTGAGGGAGCGCCGCACTGTCGGAGGGGCAGTACTGACGGAGCGCCGCACTGTCGGAGGGGCAGTACTGAGGGAACACCGCACTGTCGGAGGGGCAGTACTGAGGGAGTGCCGCACTGTCGGACGGGCAGTACTGAGGGAGGGCCGCACTGTCGGAGGGGCAGTACTGAGGGAGTGCTGCATTGTCGGAGGGGCAGTACTGAGGGAGCGCCGCACTGTCAGAGGGGCCGTACTGAGGAGGGGCCGTACTGAGGGAACGCCGCACTGTCGGAGGGGCAGTATTGAGGAAGCGCTGCACTGTCGGCGGGGCAGTACCGAGGGAATGCCGCACTGTCGGAGGGGCAGTACTGAGGGAGCGCCGCACTGTCGGAGGGGCAGTACTGAGGGAGCGCCGCACTGTCGGTTGGGCTGTACTGAGGGAGCGCCGCACTGTCGGAGGGGCAGTACTGAGGGAACACCGCACTGTCGGAGGGGCAGTACTGAGGGGGGGCCGCACTGTCGGAGGGGCAGTACTGAGGGAGCGCCACACTTTCGGAGGGGCAGTACTGAGGGAACACCGCACTGTCGGAGGGGCAGTACTGAGGGAGTGCCGCACTGTCGGAGGGGGAGTACTGAGGGAGCGCCGCACTGTCGGAGGGGCAGTACTGAGGGAGTGCCGCACTGTCGGAGGGGCAGTACTGAGGGAGCGCTGCACTGTCGGAGAGGCAGTACTGACTGAGCGCCGCACAGTCGGAGGGGCCGTACTGAGGGAACGCCGCACTGTCGGAGGGGCAGTACTGAGGAAGCACTGCACTGTCGGAGGGGCCGTACTGAGGGAGCGCTGCACTGTCGGAGGGGCCGTACTGAGGGAGCGCCGCACTGTGGGAGGGGCCATACTGAGGGAACGCCGCACTGTCGGAGGGGCAGGTCTGAGGAAGCGTTGCACTGTCGGAGGGGCAGTACTGAGGGAATGCCGCACTGTCGGAGGGGCAGTACTGAGGGAGCGCCGCACTGTCGGAGGGGCAGTACTGACGGAGCGCCGCACTGTCGGAGGGGCAGTACTGAGGGAACACCGCACTGTCGGAGGGGCAGTACTGAGGGAGTGCCGCACTGTCGGACGGGCAGTACTGAGGGAGCGCCGCACTGTCGGAGGGGCAGTACTGAGGGAACACCGCACTGTCGGAGGGGCAGTACTGAGGGAGTGCTGCATTGTCGGAGGGGCAGTACTGAGGGAGCGCCGCACTGTCAGAGGGGCCGTACTGAGGAGGGGCCGTACTGAGGGAACGCCGCACTGTCGGAGGGGCAGTATTGAGGAAGCGCTGCACTGTCGGCGGGGCAGTACCGAGTGAATGCCGCACTGTCGGAGGGGCAGTACTGAGGGAGCGCCGCACTGTCGGAGGGGCAGTACTGAGGGAACACCGCACTGTCGGAGGGGCAGTACTGAGGGAGGGCCGCACTGTCGGAGGGGCAGTACTGAGGGAGCGCCGCACTGTCGGAGGGGCAGTACTGAGGGAGTGCCGCACTGTCGGAGGGGCAGTACTGAGGGAGCGCTGCACTGTCAAAGGACCAGTACTGAGGGAGCGCCGCACTGTCGGAGGGGCAGTACTGAGGGAGCGCTGCACTGTCGGAGGGGCAGTACTGAGGTAGTGCCGCACTGTCGGAGGGGCAGTACTGAGGGAGCGCCGCACTGTCGGAGGTGCCGTACTGAGGGGGGGCCGTACTGAGGGAACACCGCACTGTCGGAGGGGCAGTACTGAGGAAGCGCTGCATTGTCGGAGGGGCAGTACTGAGGGAATGCCGCACTGCCGGAGGGGCAGTACTGAGGAGCGCCGCACTGTCGGAGGGGCAGTACTGAGGGAGTGCCGCACTGTCGGCGGGGCAGTACTGAGGGAGCGCCGCACCTTCGGTGGGGCAGTACTGAGGGAGCGCTGCACTGTCGGAGGGGCAGTACTGAGGGAGCGCTGCACTGTCGGAGGGGCAGTACTGAGGGAATGCAGCACTGTCGGAGGGGCAGTACTGAGGGAGCGCCGCACTGTCGGAGGGGCAGTTCTGAGGAAGCACTGCACTGTCGGAGGGGCAGTACTGAGGGAATGCTGCACTGTCGGAGGGGCAGTACTGAGGAAGCGCTGCACTGTCGGAGGGGCTGTACTAAGGGAGCGCCGCACTGTCGGAGGGGCAGTACTGAGGGAACACCGCAATGTCGGAGGAGCAGGACTGAGGGAGTGCCGCATATGTCGGAGGGGCAGTACTGAGGGAGTGCCGCACTGTCGGAGGGGCAGTACTGAGGGAGCGCTGCACTGTCAGAGGACCAGTACTGAGGGAGCGCCGCACTGTCGGAGGGGCAGTACTGAGGGAGCACTGCACTGTCGGAGCGGCAGTACTGAGGTAGTGCTGCACTGTCGGAGGGGCAGTACTGAGGGAGCGCCGCACTGTCGGAGGTGCCGTACTGAGGAAGCACTGCACTGTCGGAGCGGCAGTACTGAGGTAGTACTGCACTGTCGGAGGGGCAGTACTGAGGTAGTGCTGCACTGTCGGAGGGGCAGTACTGAGGGAACACCGCACTGTCGGAGGGGCAGTACTGAGGAAGCGCTGCACTGTCGGAGGGGCAGTACTGAGGGAGCGCCGCACTGTCGGAGGGGCAGTACTGAGGGAACACTGCACTGTCGGAGGGGCAGTACTGAGGGAGTGCCGCACTGTCGGAGGGGCAGTACTGAGGGAGCACCGCACTGTCGGAGGGGCAGTACTGAAGGAGTGCCGCACTGTCGGAGGTGCAGTACTGAGGGAGCGCTGCACTGTCGGAGGGGCAGTACTGAGGGAGTGCCGCACTGTCGGAGGGGCAGTACTGAGGGAGCGCCGCGCTGTCAGAGGGGCAGTACTGAGGGAACACCGCACTGTCGGAGGGGCAATACTGAGGGAGCGCCGCACTGTCAGAGCGGCTGTACTGAGGGAACGCCGCACTGTCGGAGGGGCAGTACTGAGGGAGCGCTGCACTGTCAGAGGACCAGTACTGAGGGAGCGTGGCACTGTCGGAGGGGCAGTACTGAGGGAGCGCTGCACTGTCGGAGGGGCAGTACTGAGGGAGCGCGGCACTGTCGGAGGGGCAGTACTGAGGGAGCGCCGCAATGTCGGAGGGGCCGTACTGAGGGGGGGCCGTACTGAGGGAGCGCCGCACTGTGGGAGGGGCCATACTGAGGGAACGCCGCACTGTCGGAGGGGCAGTACTGAGGGAGCGCCGCACTGTCGGAGGGGCAGTACTGACGGAGCGCCGCACTTTCGGAGGGGCAGTACTGAAGAAACACCGCACTGTCGGAGGGGCAGTACTGAGGGAGCGCCGCACTGTCAGAGCGGCTGTACTGAGGGAACGCCGCACTGTCGGAGGGGCAGTACTGAGGGAGCGCTGCACTGTCGGAGGGGCAGTACTGAAGGAGCGCTGCACTGTCGGAGGGGCAGTACTGAGGGAGCGCCGCACTGTCGGAGGGGCAGTACTGAGGGAGCGCTGCACTGTCAGAGGACCAGTACTGAGGGAGCGCCGCACTGTCGGAGGGGCAGTACTGAGGGAGCGCTGCACTGTCGGAGGGGCAGTACTGAGGGAGCGCTGCACTGTCGGAGGGGCAGTACTGAGGGAGCGCTGCACTGTCGGAGGGGCAGTACTGAGGGAGCGCTGCACTGTCAGAGGACCAGTACTGGGGGAGCGCCGCACTGTCGGAGGGGCAGTACTGAAGGAGTGCCGCACTGTCGGAGGGGCAGTACTGAGGGAGTGCCGCACTGTCGGAGGGGCAGTACTGAGGGAGTGCCGCACTGTCGGAGGGGCAGTACTAAAGGAGTGCCGCACTGTCGGAGGGGCAGTACTGAGGGAGCACTGCACTGTCGGAGCGGCAGTACTGAGGTAGTGCTGCACTGTCGGAGGGGCAGTACTGAGGGAGCGCCGCACTGTCGGAGGTGCCGTACTGAGGGAGCACTGCACTGTCGGAGCGGCAGTACTGTGGTAGTACTGCACTGTCGGAGGGGCAGTACTGAGGTAGTGCTGCACTGTCGGAGGGGCAGTACTGAGGGAACACCGCACTGTCGGAGGGGCAGTACTGAGGAAGCGCTGCACTGTCGGAGGGGCAGTACTGAGGGAGCGCCGCACTGTCGGAGGGGCAGTACTGAGGGAACACTGCACTGTCGGAGGGGCAGTACTGAGGGAGTGCCGCACTGTCGGAGGGGCAGTACTGAGGGAGCACCGCACTGTCGGAGGGGCAGTACTGAAGGAGTGCCGCACTGTCGGAGGTGCAG
This sequence comes from Squalus acanthias, assembly GCA_030390025.1. Taxonomy (NCBI): domain Eukaryota; kingdom Metazoa; phylum Chordata; class Chondrichthyes; order Squaliformes; family Squalidae; genus Squalus; species Squalus acanthias. The sequence goes on from CM059445.1 coordinate 17,154,583, forward strand.
TACTGAGGGAGCGCTGCACTGTCGGAGGGGCAGTACTGAGGGAGTGCCGCACTGTCGGAGGGGCAGTACTGAGGGAGCGCCGCACTGTCAGAGCGGCTGTACTGAGGGAACGCCGCACTGTCGGAGGGGCAGTACTGAGGGAGCGCTGCACTGTCAGAGGACCAGTACTGAGGGAGCGTGGCACTGTCGGAGGGGCAGTACTGAGGGAGCGCTGCACTGTCGGAGGGGCAGTACTGAGGGAGCGCGGCACTGTCGGAGGGGCAGTACTGAGGGAGCGCCGCAATGTCGGAGGGGCCGTACTGAGGGGGGGCCGTACTGAGGGAGCGCCGCACTGTGGGAGGGGCCATACTGAGGGAACGCCGCACTGTCGGAGGGGCAGTACTGAGGGAGCGCCGCACTGTCGGAGGGGCAGTACTGACGGAGCGCCGCACTTTCGGAGGGGCAGTACTGAAGAAACACCGCACTGTCGGAGGGGCAGTACTGAGGGAGCGCCGCACTGTCAGAGCGGCTGTACTGAGGGAACGCCGCACTGTCGGAGGGGCAGTACTGAGGGAGCGCTGCACTGTCGGAGGGGCAGTACTGAAGGAGCGCTGCACTGTCGGAGGGGCAGTACTGAGGGAGCGCCGCACTGTCGGAGGGGCAGTACTGAGGGAGCGCTGCACTGTCGGAGGGGCAGTACTGAGGGAGCGCTGCACTGTCGGAGGGGCAGTACTGAGGGAGTGCCGCACTGTCGGAGGGTCAGTACTGAGGGAGCGCTGCACTGTCGGAGGGGCTGTGCGACTTCTCACATTTTTCTACATAGCTTTGACAGTGAGCTTTAGCAGGCAGCTCGACCATGGGGAACATCGGATGTGAGCACCGTTCTCTCCGCAGCAATGGGCATTGGACAATGCCCGAGAGCAGGAACACAGGCTGATTCCCTCCCCCCCCCCCCACCCCATCCCTTAGCTCAGGGGCACTGAAGCTGTTGTAGCGACTTGCTGGTGTGGTTGAGGTCAGCAGAGACTGGGGGGGTCAAACCCGGGGACCTTTCTCAACCAGTTGGTGCAATTCTGCATTCAGCTGTCAGGAGAGTTTGTGTCTTTGGACGACTTAATATTTTCCGACATCTCATCTGGAAACAGCAACATGTTCCTGATAAAAAATCTACATTGGATTAGACTGAATGGATTATGGGGCAAAGTGGTCAATTCTTGTCTACAACTCAAAAGGAATAGCGATCCAAGTGTAACATTCGCTGTCAAATCAATTGCATAGTATTCAACGTGACTTTAATACACTGCAGAGAATGGAACTGAGCGAAGTAAACCTGGAAGATCCCTCCCGGGGCTCAGTCCTTGGGCTGCGCTGAGCTTGCTGATCTGGGAGGGAGTGATGGCCTCTTAGTTAGGGAGGGGGAAAAAAGAATCAGCCGGGGATCTCCTTCCGAATCGCAACCTGATGGTGCCCAATGTGCGGACATGGGGGGGAATTTTCCCAGCCCTGGGGAGGCGGGTATGGAGGCGGGACTGCCGGGAAAATGGCAGAAACTGGGAGCGGGTACTGAGTCCGCTCCCAACCCGCCTCCGTGCCATCTTCCCGGGAGGCGGGTCCCCGACTCGCGCTGGGACCCGTCTCCTCGAGGCGGGAAGGGGATTAGAGCCAATTAACTGCCTGTTAACAGGCAGTTTTGAGGCTTATCCCCATTTTACCCCTGCAATTGTGGGCTTCCCGACGGCTGCGAACCTCGTCAGGGTCAGCGAGGCGAGCAGGGGGTCTGCGGGGGTGAGAGGGATCGAAAAGTGCGCTGTGGAGGTGAGTGATAGGGCGCAAGTGTGGAGAGGTAAGTATGGGAGGTGAGTGAAAGTGCTGGAAAAAGTTTCCTTACCTTTGCTTCTTCCTGCAGGCTTCAACCCTTGGGGATCCGGAGGTGCCTCATCTCAACGGTAGAGATGACAGAATGGCTGCTGCATTCTCAGATGCAGCAGCCATCTGCTTTCTGCTGAGGAAAGAGGTTTTGGTGAGTCTTCTGTGCAAGGGCTCACCTTAGAATAAAGATTGTCAGTGCTTCTCAAAGCTCTCAAACGCTGACAATTCATCTGTCAAAAAATTTTCGACAGCTGAAACGTCACACGCTGACGTCATCTGTCACCGGCTTTTCCTTAATTGGCCGGTAAGGGCGGGCTTAACAAGGTCAATCAAGGGAAAATAGCGTGGGTTGGTCAGACGTCATTGGGGGCGGGACTGAAACCCGAAAACCAGCAGTCCCGCCCCCAACGCGCCCCCATTGACAAAATCCAGCCCAAGGGGAGAAGGTCAGGTCTGACTGCGATGCCGCACACAGTTAAATAGCCCACCTACTCTTACCGTCTGGGCTTACCTATGAAGAACGGCTGCTTGGGCAGGTAAAGGGGGGGAGGGTGGTGGGGGGTAGCAAGCACTTACAGGAACAGTATCCCAGCATTGGGTTGCCAGCTCTAGTTGGTCATATTCCTGGAGCTTATTATCACATGACCTCCCACCTCCCTGGCCAATGTTCCTGCCATTGGTCGCCTGACATGTCCATCCTCAGAGGGCACCACCTTCCCGAGAGCCAACAGACTTCTTGACGCGCGATTGGGTGATTCTTGACTGTCAGTCAGTCTTTTCTGTAAACCCATCCCCAATATTTTTACAACTAATAAGCAAGAAAATGGAAAAAGAAAACACTTTTTCTTAAAGCCCCATTGATTTTTCTCTTGGTTTTGCGTGCAGGAGTTTCCTGGAGATTAATTCCCAGTTCCTGGAGACTCCAGGGTTGGCAAACCCTATCCCAGCATTAAGCAGCTTTTTTGAAAAGAGCAGAGAAAATTGGAAGGTGGGGGTGGAGAGGGTGGGGGGAGGAGGTAACGGTACTTGACGTGATAATAGTGGCATGCGACACATCTCATCTCTGCAATCCAGTGAGCGTACGCACGGCTCACAGGACTCTTAGCAAAGCACTTAGCTGAATTCACAAGGGCAGGGCGTCACCTGTCCATGTTATCACGGTGCCTCCGTGTGCCTCTCTGATGTGACAAGTCCCTGTCAGCAGACAACCGAAGCAGTATCGACCTGTGCCTTCTCTAAGCGAGGACAGTGACAGCGCACAGCACACCTGTCACAACTCACAGTGCCTGGAGAACACAACTGTCACCTCTCCCAATGGGGAGACGCTTGTTACGGCAGCTAACGCGTGTTTACAATTAAGCTGCTACCAACACTCCAATTAAGCATGCAGACAAAACCAGAGGCCATGTATTCTATATAGAAAATCAGCGTCTTCTGCCCTGATGCATACGTATATTCAGGCAAACTAGTCTCAGGGGACACCTCTGCACGCAGCAGGAGTTATTTCTCTGTAAGCATCGTTAACTCTCATGGAAGTGCCTGTTTCTGGGTCTTGAAGAATGACCTACATCAGTATGGTTTTTTTTTTGCTCTCAATTTGTCACCTGCTTAAGGGCACAAACGCTTAATGGAGAATGATTCCATGGACACCACCCACTGATCTCCTGCCCAGTCAGCCATCCTTCGTGTGGGAGCCCAGTGAGGCCATTGGACAGTGCAGGGAATCCCATCAAGAGACCAATCCCATCTTTGTTCAACGTTGACTTTCCAGCAGGTGCCATTGGCTAATGAGCAGGGTCAGGGGTCAGGAACCATGGTTAATTTTAACCCACCCTGGCCCTGGTGCACTGAGGCTAACTGAAGCACCCCTTCTGTTGCCTCAGGTAAGATCAGCCATTTCAGCAAAGGTCCAGAACCCTAGTAGCGAGTTCCACATTCTCACCACTCTCTGGGTAAAGAAGTTTCTTCTGAATTCCTTATTGGATTTCTTGGTGACTATCTTATATTGATGGCCTCTAGTTTTGCTCTTCCCCACAAGTGGAAACATTCTCTCTGTATCCACTCTATCAAAATCTTTCATAATTTTAAAGACCTCTATTAGGTCACCCCTCAGCCTTCTCTTTTCAAGAGAAAAGAGACCCAGCCTCTGTCATCCTTTGCTGATAGGTATACCGTCGCATTTCTGGTATCATCCTTGTAAACCTTTCTGGTCTTGAACCATTCAGATCTTCGCTGGGCTTTGTTTTTATGAATGGAGAGCTGAAAGCTCGGTTAAGCTTGTGACTTGGATGAAGACCTGTGAAATTGGTTTCTTTTGGGTCAGTTAGCAGCCATCAGAAAGAGGGAGAAAACCCATGTGTGATTATTCTACACACCCCATGGGCCCTTACTACGCATAGGCATCATCGCACACTTTATCATCTTGATCTGCTTTGCTTGAATGTTCAAGAGTTGGCCTTGGCCTCTGAACAAAAACAAGCACACGCCCACTTGAGTAACAGGGAAAACTACTCCCAACTGCTCCTAATTGGGTCGCAGTATGGCCCCGATTTTAACTTCCTCCGTCTGACGGAAACCAAGCGAGGGGGCAGTTAAAATGAGGAGTCACAAACAATGTTCCCCCTAATTTTAAATTTGGGGTGCGCGGTCCCTTTAACGGGCTGCGCGGCCCATTGAAAGTTTTCCGCACGGGCGAAATTTCACATCGGAAAAGCCGGTCCGGTCCCGGGCTGCGTGGGAGCAGCAGGCAGCTGTGCGGGAACGTTGCTCTTGCATCCCCTTCTGATCCCGCTGCCTTCCGACTATGCCCAGATCATAACACTGCTCTTTTGAGAAGGCGGGCAGGCCACCGACAGGAAGGAAAGGTGGGGGGTCCTTCTTTAAATATGCAGATCGGGTTGAGATTACGTAATTGGGACCCGCCTGCCATTTTAGTTGGGAGGCCTGAGCAGGGGAGCAGTGACGGCTTCCCCATAAGGCCGGGCGTGCCGGGTTGGGGGGGGGGGGGGAGCATGAGCCAGAAGAGGCCCAGACAGATGGAGTGATTAAATTTCATTGTAGGTTTCCTTGCGGGCCTCACAAGGAAGCCTTGGGCCTCACTTGACCTGGGCTCCTCCCGCACCCCCCCCACCCCCCCCCCCCCCCCCTCCATCTCTATATGCTTTGCTGATTTGTATTCCTTCACTTCACCTGACGAAGGGGCAGCAGCTCCGAAAGCTTGTGATTTCAAATAAAACTGTTGGGGGGAAAAATTCAGTTGGTTGCGCCTCCCGTTAGCGCCTTAAGAGGGCGCTAATGGGGCGCAAAGCATCTAGCGCCCAGGCGCGGCGAAGTTTGCGCCGCTCACGAAATTAACTAGACATTTTGCGGCGGCGCTAAACACTACCGCCACGATCTCCTGCGCCGGCAGATCGTGACGTCAGTCGAGTGCGCAACGCCCCGGTATCGCCCCGGAGCGGATATTGAGTGGCGCCCCCTGCCTTACCGCCTGACGCAAGCAACGACAGGTTGAGGGGAGCGTTCTGCAGTCATGAAGGGAAAGGGGGAGCGCTATTTAAAGGTGACTGCTTCCTGCCTTTTATTGTTGGTGACATTTTTGAACCATGCATTCTGAGAGAGAGAGAGACTTCTGGAGAGATTCAACGTTGTGTGAAGGAGTTTTGGGTACTGAGCAGCACTTTGCAGGTTCATTTTGATTTGCCATTCCTTGTATCGATTTAGAAGAGACTGTGGGGGCTGCACTCTGAGCTCTTTACCTGGTACTCTCCATTGTTCTTTCCAGCAGATTTGATGTGCAGGTCTCTCCAGGCCGAGATTCAAGGCTGCAATGAGCAGGATGTGGATGGAAAGCAAGATTAACCATCCCCTTTAAGAACTGGCCCGTGCCACTGTGTGTGTGTTCCATTGCTGACTGACATTACATGAGCTTCGCCAGCGCTCTGAGGTAGCGCCTCGCTCCTCGGCCTTTGCGCCTTAAGACAGGTGTGAAGCGCCTGATTTAGCGCTCCAATCACCTCCAGGGGCGATAAAAGTCAAGTTTGCAGTCGGTGGCGATAATCAGCGCCAGGCGCTAATCTTTGCGCCCGGCAGATAATTGCGCCCCAAATGGGGCGATACCGAATTTCTCCCCCTTGGACTATAACCTGGTGTTGTGCGACTTCTCACTTTTGTCCACCCCAGTCCAACACCGGCATCTCCGCATCATCACCTCCATCTCCTGATCGTGGACTGAATCCCCCCCCACCGGACCATCACCAATTTGCCTGCTGGGGAGACAGATCCCGCGAGTCCCTGGCTATGGTCTCCTGCCACCCGAATTTCCCACTGGCGCCCACCGGCCAGGTAGAATCAGCGCTTGAGGTGTCAATACTCAAGGATTAGGTCATACAGGTATGGTAGTGTAGTGGTTATGGTACTGGACTAGCAAACCCAACATCGCATCCAGTCACCTTATAAAACTGAATTCAATAAATCTCGTAAATTTTAGGCTACTACCAGAAAAAATGACTAACCTGTCATTTAAAATGCAACTGGTTCATGCCATTCGAAAGGGAAGGGAACCTGCCTTGTCTGACCTACATGTGACTCTAGCACACACACTACGTAATCTAGGCTGACACTCCAGTGCAGTGCTGAGGGAGCGCTGCACTGTCGGAGGTGCCGTCTTTCGAATGAGACGTTAAACCGAGGCCTCGTCTGTCCCCTCAGGTGAACGTAAAAGATCCCATGGCACTATTTCAAAGAAGAGCAGGGGGGAGTTCTCCCCAGTGTCCTGGCAAATATTTATCCCTCAACCAACATCACTAAAACAGATTATCTAGTCATTATCACAATGCTGTTTGTGGGAGCTTGCTGTGCACAAATTGGCTGCCGCGTTTCCTACATTACAACAGTGACTACACTTCAAAAAGTACTTTGACTGTAAAGCGCTTTGGGACGTCACGAGGTCGTGAAAGGCGCTGTAGAAATGCAAATCATTATCTTTTTTCTTTTACTCAATAGGACAATGCTTTATACATGCAAGGGGTTCAGTTCTTTGACCTTCCGATTACCAATTTCCAAAACAAAGACGCTATAGAAATGCAAGTTCTTTCTTTACGTGGTTGACTCTTAATGGCCAAGAGGCACTCGGTTGTACAAACACCTGCGGATGCTTTAAAAACTGGCCAGCATCATCTTCTCGGGGTAACTAGATAAATACAGGCTTGCCAGTGTCACCCACATTGACCTCAAAGCACTGGAGAGGTACCACCAACGCTGCCTCCGCAAGATCCTGCAAATCCATTGGCAGGATAGGCGCACCAACGTCAGTGTTCTCGCTCAGGCCAACATCCCCAGCATCAAAGCTTTGACCACACTCGATCAGCTCCGATGGACGGGTCACATTGTCCGCATGCCCGATACGAGACTCCCAAAGCAAGCGCTCTACTCGGAGCTCCGACACGGCAAGAGAGCCCCAGGTGGGCAGAGGAAACGCTTCAAGGACACCCTCAAAGCCTCCTTGAAAAAGTGCAACATCTCCACCGACACCTGGGAATCCCTGGCCCAAGACCGCACAAAGTGGAGGAGAAGCGTCCGGGAAGGCGCCGAATACCTCGAGTCTCTTCGCCGGGAGCAAGCGGAAGCCAAGCGCAAACAGTGGAAGGAGCGCACGTCAACCCAAGCACCCCACCCACCCGCCCCTTCAACCACCGTCTGCCCCATCTGTGACAGAGACTGTAGGTCCCGCATTGGACTCATCAGTCACCTGAGAACTCATTTTTAATGTGGAAGCAAGTCATCCTCGGTTCCGAGAGACTGCCTAAGAAGAAGAAGAGTAATATAAAAAGTAAACAGTAAACAACTGAAGATTATCAGAGAATTCAGCGTCCCTTATATGTAGAGGTCTGATTTGTTTTTTTATTGCATTTTTCATCTGATACATGCTGTTCCTTTCTCCTAATAAATAAGATTGAAATAAACAGCACAAAGTCCACATTTGATTGACACTTGCGAATGCCAAGGACTTAAATGGTTGCATTACATTCTTGACATTTAAATCCCATTCTCAAATAGAATCTCTGAATATTCATGTGCTTCGGTTAATCAGCATTAGCACAGTGACGTCAACATTTTTTTTTAACTCCCGCTTCCCTCCAAACTGTCGTCTTAATTTTTTTTTTCCAAATTGCTAGCTGGTTTTGAAACGTCAGAAATAATGATTTAAATAAAATAAAGAGTCCCGGGAAATGTTGAGAGAAATAAAAGCAGAACACGCGGGGCGGGGGGGGGGTGACTTATGTGGCACCATTTACGATTTCTATCTCGAGCAATAAAGTGTTTTGGATTCTGGTCCATTTCATTCGGAGAGATTCTCCTGCAAGGAAGACTTGACAACAACAGCAGCTGCTGGGTAAATGGTTTCATTTACCAATGCTGCCCTCTTATGGCAAATTGCAGGAGAAACCACCACCAATGTGAAAAGATGGCGATTATTTGTTTTATTATTAAGAGGATTTAAAGACTTCAGTGCTGGGAATCCAGAAATAAAAATAACATTGGTTGGTCAGCATCTAAGAGTGATATGCGGCAACCAATCTGCACACAGCAAGCTCCCACAAACAGCAACGTGATAATGACCAGATAATCTGTTTTTGTTATGTTGGTTGAGGGATAAATATTGGCCAGGACACCGGGGATAACTCCCCTGCTCTTCTTCAAAATAGTGCTATGGGATCTTTTACGTCTACCTGAGAGGGCAGATGGGGCCTCGGTTTAACGTCTCATCCGAAAGACAGCACTTCCGACAGTGCGGCACTCCCTCAGTACTGCCCCTCTGACAGTGCGGCACTCCCTCAGTACTGCCCCTCTGACAGTGCGGCACTCCCTCAGTACTGCCCCTCTAACAGTGCGGCGTTCCCTCAGTACTGCCCCTCTGACAGTGCGGCGTTCCCTCAGTACTGCCCCTCCGACAGTGCAGCGCTCCCTCAGTACTGCCCCTCCGACAGTACAGCGTTCCCTCAGTACTGCCCCTCCGACAGTGCAGTGTTCCCTCAGTACTGCCCCTCTGACAGTGCGGCGTTCCCTCAGTACTGCCCCTCCGACAGTGCAGCGCTCCCTCAGTACTGCCCCTCCGACAGTGCAGCGCTCCCTCAGTACTGCCCCTCCGACAGTACAGCGTTCCCTCAGTACTGCCCCTCCGACAGTGCAGTGTTCCCTCAGTACTGCCCCTCCGACAGTGCGGCGCTCCCTCAGTACTGCCCCTCCGACAGTGCAGTGCTCCCTCAGTACTGCCCCTCCGACAGTGCAGTGTTCCCTCAGTACTGCCCCTCCGACAGTGCAGTGCTCCCTCAGTACTGCCCCTCCGACAGTGCAGCACTCCCTCAGCACTGCACTGGGAGCGTCAGCCTAGCTTTACGTACTAGGAAAGAAATCAATACCATTAGCCAACAACTGCTAGGAATTAAGTGGTACTCGTACCTGTTGGAGCAGTGAGGGGGGAATCTGTTTGATTTAACATCAACTTAAATAAAGGTAAATGAAAAGGGGTATTTAATGGCAGCATTTTAAACTGGTCGGTTTTTTGAAATAGTAATCAGGGTTGGGGAAACGCGGCAGGATCTGGCATGGCAAGACTGTGGTAGATGCATTAAGGATGCCTCCATTGCATTATGATAACAGGAGCATGCATAGCTCGGCATGCTGGCTACCCGTCTTTCGGATGAGACGTTAAACCGAGGCCCCGTCTGCTCTCTCAGGTGGACTATTTCGAAGAAGAGCAGGGGAGTTATCCCCGGTGTCCTGGGCCAATATTTATCCCTCAATCAACAGCACGAAAAAAAATCAGATTGCTGTTTGTGGGAGCTTGCTGTGCGTAAATTGGCTGCTGCGTTTTCTACATTATAACGGCGACTACGCTCCAAAAAGTACTTCATTGGCTTTGGGACGTCCTGAAGTCGTGAAAGGCGCTATATAAATGCAAGCCTTTCTTTTCTTTCTACTGGGAGGTGAGGGAGACCATTCGGCCCGCTAGCTCATCCTTCTGTAGGAAACTACAATCGTGGCATCTAACTGCCTCTTGAATGACTCCACAGAGCTTTTGCCTGAATATGATTTATGCATCCTCCTTCTGATAGCCCAAGCTCCCCCCACCCGCCCCCCCCAACCCCTGCCCCCGCCCCCTCCAGCCTCCACCACTTGCCTCTGTAAAATATCACTGCCCCTATCTGTCTCTCTGCCGAGGTGTGATAAAGGGCAGTTAGAAAGATTAACTGTAGTCGTCTGGCAGTGTTCTCTGACTATTTATGCTGTGCCCATATGTATTTCTTCACTTCACCTGACGAAGGAGCAGCGCTCCGAAAGCTTGTGATTTCAAATAAAGCTGTTGGACTATAACCTGGTGTTGTGCGACTTCTCACTCCTATCTGTAAGAACAGTGGGGAAGGAATACTGACCACTTACTGAGAGACTGGTCAATTATAACGACTACAAATAACAGATTGGTTTCAGAGCGTTAGGTTGGAGTTAACCCCCCCCCCCCCGCCCCGCACCTCAAGACCATTCCCACATGAGCAAACAATATTATTTGAGGAAGTGTGGGAGGAGGTGTAGTTGGAAAAGTAAAAATTCTGCATGGAGGAGGGAAAACTTGGATACACACGGCGAGAGGGTAAAAATCCATCCTGCCTTCCGGGCAAGTGTTGCGAGCATTCGGTGTGCGCACAAACACCATCTGTTTATACAAGGAGCATCGGCACCCAGTCATACCACGAGCTGATTACATTCATTCGCAGAGGGAAAGACACGTTTTCATGTGCTGACACATCTCAGGGTTAGGATGATGTTAGTAATTCTGGCTATGCACCTTTTGCTACTGAAGCTCTTCAATATGTGAAATACACCCCAATCTTGGTTTTTACTTTGTAAATGTTAGGAGGTACAGCCCCTCGATTTAATCATTTGAAATAACCAAATTCATGCTGAGGTTTTTGGTGGGTACCTTATTTAGAGAACATAAAATTTAAAATACTTAAAGACGACGTTGCATTTATATAGCACCTTCACGGTGTCCCAAAGCGCTTTCCAGCCAATGAAGCACTTTTTGAAGTGTAGTCACTGTTGTAATGTAGGAAACGCAGCAGCCAGTTTGCGCACAGCAAGCTCCCACAAACAGCAATGTGATAATGACCCAGATAATCTGTTTCAGTGATGTTGGTTGAGGGATAAATATTGGCCCCAGGACACTGGGAGAATTTCCTGGCTCTTCTTCGAAATAGTACCGTGGGATCTTTTACCTACACCTGATAATGCAGATGGGCTGTGCGCAATTTGACTACGGCGTTTCTTGCATTACAACAGTGGCTGTATTTCAAAAGTACTTCATTGGCTGTAAAGCACTTTGGGGTGTCCCAAGCTTGTGAAAGGCGCTGTATAATTAGAGGGCAGGAGTATATTTACAATCTTCAACTGTGACAAGATGTGGAATAAATTCCCATCAAACATAGAAACATAGATAGAAACATAGAAGATAGGAGCAGGAGTAGGCCATTCGGCCCCTCGAGCCTGCTCCGCCATTCGATGAGATCATGGCTGATCATCCAAACTCAGTACCCTGTACCTGCTTTCTCCCCATATCCCTTGATACCTTTAGCTTTAAGAAATATATCTAACTCATTCTTCAATATATTTAATGACTTGGCCTCAACTACCTTCTGTGGTAGAGAATTCCACAGGTTCACCACTCTCTGGGTGAAGAAATTCTTCCTCATTTCTGTCCTAAATGGCTTACCCCTTATCCTTAGATTATGACCCCTGGTTCTGGACTCTCCGACCATCGGGAACATTCTTCCTGCATCTAGTTTGTCCAGACCTGTCAGAATTTTATATGTTTCGATGAGATCCCCTCTCATTCTTCTATACTCCAGCGAGTATAAGCCCAATCGACCCAATCTCTCCTCAGATGTCATTCCTGCCATCCCAGGTATCAGCCTTGTGAATCTTCGCTGAACTCCTTCCATGGCAAGAACAGCCTTCCTCAGATAAGGCGACCAAAACTGCACACAGTACTCAAGGTGTGGTCTCACCAAGGCCCTGTACAACTGCAGCAGGACATCCCTGTTCCTATACTCAAACCCTTTCGCTATGAAGGCCAACAAACAGATCTCAAAGCCAGTTAATGCAACGTCAAGTAATTTCAAGTAAGGAGCTGGTTAAATAGTCATGAAGAGGATCAAAGATTATAACGGTCAAGTACAGGCACAGCTGGTTATGTACGCTATAGAATATTATGGACCCAATTTTTTTTTAAATTCGTTTATGGGATGTGGGCATCGCTGGCAAGGCCAGCATTTATTGCCCATCCCTAATTGCCCTTGAGAAGGTGGTGGTGAACCGCCTTCTTGAACCGCTACAGTCCGTGATGAAGGTGCTCCCACAGTGCTATTAGGGAGGGAGTTCCAGGATTTTGACCCAGCGACGATGAAGGATCGGCCAATATATTTCCAAGTCAGGATGGTGTGTGACTTGGAGGGAACTTGGAGGTGGTGGTGTTCCCACGCGCCTGCTGCCCTTGTCCTTCTAGGTGGAAGAGGTCGCGGGTTTGGGAGGTGCTGCTGAAGAAGCCTTGGCGAGTTGCTGCAGTGCATCTTGTAGATGGTAAACACTGCAGCCACGGTGCGCCGGTGGTGGAGGGAGTGAATGTTTAAGGTGGTGGATGGAGTGCCAATCAAGCGGGCTGCTTTGTCCTGGATGGTGTTGAGCTTCTTAAGTGTTGTTGGAGCTGCACTCATCCAGGCAAGTGGGACAGTATTCCATCACACTCCTGACTTGTGCCTTGTAGATGGTAGAAAGGCTTTGGGGAGTCAGGAGGTGAGACACTCGCCTCAGAATACCCAGCCTCTGACCTGCTCTTGTTGCCACAGTATTTATGTGGCTGGTCCAGTTAAGTTTCTGATCAATGGTGACCCCCAGGATGTTGATGGTGGGGGATTCGGCGATGGTAATGCCATTGAATGTCAAGGGGCGGTGGTTAGACTCTCGCTTGTTGGAGATAGTCATTGCCTGGCACTTGTGTGGCACGAATGTTACCTGCCACTTATCTTGGTCAGCCATCTGTGGATACAGAAAATCATGGGTGGAACTTTCTTAGCTTGATGGCCTAAAGTTTTTTACCTCAGTTTCCTTTTAGATCAGGGAAGAATTTTATCTATGATCGACGATCAAAAAAAAATAGGGAGAGTCCAACAATGGTACATGCTCTGTTAGAACAGTGTGTTTATAGGTTTGATTCAGTCTCTAAGAGGGAAGAGTAAGTAAGGCAATGCACATTATTGAAAAGATGTTTCATTCGGAACCTCGGGGGAAAAAGCTCCAAGCAACATTACATCAGCACTCTTGTGAAGAGGGATAAGCATATTTTAGCACTAGCGTGGAAGCCATCAACAGTCCATTACAATGAGAATTTTATGCGTTGCCAATTAAGAATAAAGCCATGACGATGCATTTTGGATTGGTGTCTTGACAGAGGAACTTTGTGCCTTACACTACTTTAATCAGCATCACAGATCAGTTAGTGACAAGATACCGTACTGTAAAGGTAAGGCCCATTATTACCACTTATGCATACAGATCTTCAATTTGCCTTTTCCACTCGCCGCACTCCTCTCGCTCCGGCTCCTGCGTGTAAAAGTCTGTAGAAGCTCGAAACACCCTTCTTGATACAACCCCTTACCACCAATTATCTGTAGGTTTAAGGAAAGTAGCCAGAATGCCCCTGCAGGATTCCACTGGTATGCAAACAAAAAACTGAACGGAGCTGAACCCTTCAACTCATTTTCAAGAAAATGGATGAATTAGGCAACAGTGAGCATGTATAGCTCACCTGCCAAGTACAGCACGTGCCGAGCATCTCCAAGAGTTTTGCAATTGTCACACTCAATTAAACATGAGAAGTCGCACAACACCAGGTTATAGTCCAACAGATTTATTTAAAATTACAAGCTTTCGGAGCTGTCGCCCCTTCGTCAGGCAAAGTTACTGTGAGAGAATCTATCAGAATTCACAGAATATAAAAACACAGAGAAAATGCATAGATTAAATCTTTCCCTACATCAAAGACACACTAAGAGCACAGCCAAGACAATGAGATGTGTCCCAGGGGGTCCAACGCGTCAGAACACCTGCTGGCTGCACATCCTCTCCATTTTTTGTGTTTGTTTCTTGTGTTTGTTTTTTTTTTTAAAAACTGGAAAGACCGGCAACGATGTCAAGTCACGTTCTATAGCGTGACATGAACCCGATATCCCGATTGAGGCCATCCTCATGAGTGCGGAAATTGGCTATCAGTTTCTGCTCGATGATTTTGCGCTGTCGTGTATCACGAAGGCCGCCTTGGAGAACGCTAACCCGCAGATCCGAGGCTGAATGCCCTTGACTGCTGAAGTGTTCCCCGACTGGGAGGCAACCATCCTGCTTGGCGATTGTTGCGCGGTGTCCGTTCATACGTTGTCTCAGTGTCTGCATGGTCTCGCCGATGTACCATGCTCTGGGGCATCCTTTACTGCAACGTATCAGGTAGACAACGTTGGCCGAGTCACATGAGTATGTACCATGTACCTGGTGGGTAGTGTCCTCACATGTGATGACGGTATCTGTGTTCATGATCTGGCATATCTTGCAGAAGTTGCCGTGGCAGGGTTGTGTGGTGTCGTGGCCGCTGTTCTCCTGACAGCTGGGTAATTTGCTGCGAACGATGGTACTTTTGAGGTTAGGCAGCTGCTTGAAGGCGAGTAGTGGAGGCGTGGGGATGGCCTTAACAAGGTGTTCGTCGTCATCGATGACATGTTGAAGGCTGCGAAGAACATGGCGTAGTTTCTCCGCTCCGGGGAAGTACTGGACGACGTAGGGTACTCTGTTGGTTGTGTCCCGTGTTCGTCTTCTGAGGAGGTCTGTGCGGTTTTTCGCTGTGGCCCGTCGGAACTGTCGATCGACGAGTCGAGCGTCATATCCCGTTCTTACGAGGGCGTCTTTCAGTGTCCGTAGGTGTCCATCGCGTTCCTCCTCGTCTGAGCAGATCCTGTGTATTCGCAGGGCTTGTCCATAGGGGATGGCTTCTTTAACGTGGTTAGGGTGGAAGCTGGAGAAGTGGAGCATCGTGAGGTTGTCCGTGGGCTTGCGGTAGAGTGAAGTGCTGAGGCGTCCATCTTTGATGGAGATTCGTGTGTCCAAGAATGAAACCGATTCTGAGGAGTAGTCCATGTTGAGTTTGATGGTGGGATGGAACCTGTTGATGCTATCGTGTAGTCCTTTCAGTGATCCTTCGCCGTGGGTCCAAAGGAAGAAGATGTCATCGATGTATCTGGTGTACAGCGTTGGTTGGAGGTCCTGTGCAGCGAAGAAGTCTTGCTCGAACTTGTGCATGAAGATGTTGGTGTATTGGGGTGCAAATTTGGTCCCCATGGCTGTCCCCGGACGTCCTATCGTATCAGGCAACGGAACCCTATGTGAGAACCTCTCTGGGTACATCGAGGGCATCCTGAAACCCATCGTACAGGGAACCCCCAGCTTCTGTCGCGACACTACAGACTTCTTGCAGAAACGCAGCACCCATGGACTAGTTGAACCAGGAACACTCCTCGCCACGATGGACGTATCGGCACTCTACACCAGTATCCCCCACGATGACGGCATCGCTGCGACAGCCTCAGTACTCAACACCAACAACAGCCAATCTCCAGACGCCATCCTACAACTCATCCGCTTCATCCTTGACCACAATGTCTTCACCTTCGACAACCAGTTTTTTACCCAAACACACGGAACAGCCATGGGGACCAAATTCGCACCCCAATACGCCAACATCTTCATGCACAAGTTCGAGCAAGACTTCTTCGCTGCACAGGACCTCCAACCAACGCTGTACACCAGATACATCAATGACATCTTCTTCCTTTGGACCCACGGCGAAGGATCACTGAAAGGACTACACGATAGCATCAACAGGTTCCATCCCACCATCAAACTCACCATGGACTACTCCTCAGAATCGGTTTCATTCTTGGACACACGAATCTCCATCAAAGATGGACGCCTCAGCACTTCACTCTACCGCAAGCCCACGGACAACCTCACGATGCTCCACTTCTCCAGCTTCCACCCTAACCACGTTAAAGAAGCCATCCCCTATGGACAAGCCCTGCGAATACACAGGATCTGCTCAGACGAGGAGGAACGCGATGGACACCTACGGACACTGAAAGACGCCCTCGTAAGAACAGGATATGACGCTCGACTCGTCGATCGACAGTTCCGACGGGCCACAGCGAAAAACCGCACAGACCTCCTCAGAAGACGAACACGGGACACAACCAACAGAGTACCCTACGTCGTCCAGTACTTCCCCGGAGCGGAGAAACTACGCCATGTTCTTCGCAGCCTTCAACATGTCATCGATGACGACGAACACCTTGCTAAGGCCATCCCCACGCCTCCACTACTCACCTTCAAGCAGCCGCCTAACCTCAAAAGTACCATCGTTCGCAGCAAATTACCCAGCTGTCAGGAGAACAGCGGCCACGACACCACACAACCCAGCCACAGCAACCTCTGCAAGACATGCCAGATCATGAACACAGATACCGTCATCACACGTGAGGACACTACCCACCAGGTACATGGTACATACTCATGTGACTCGGCCAACGTTGTCTACCTGATACGTTGCAGTAAAGGATGCCCCAGAGCATGGTACATCGGCGAGACTATGCAGACACTGAGACAACGTATGAACGGACACCGCGCAACAATCGCCAAGCAGGATGGTTGTCTCCCAGTCGGGGAACACTTCAGCAGTCAAGGGCATTCAGCCTCGGATCTGCGGGTTAGCGTTCTCCAAGGCGGCCTTCGTGATACACGACAACGCAAAATCATCGAGCAGAAACTGATAGCCAAGTTCAGCACTCATGAGGACGGCCTCAATCGGGATATCGGGTTCATGTCACGCTATAGAACGTGACTTGACATCGTTGCCGGTCTTTCCAGTTTTTAAAAAAAAAACAAACACAAGAAACAAACACAAAAAATGGAGAGGATATGCAGCCAGCAGGTGTTCTGACGCGTTGGACCCCCTGGGACACATCTCATTGTCTTGGCTGTGCTCTTAGTGTGTCTTTGATGTAGGGAAAGATTTAATCTATGCATTTTCTCTGTGTTTTTATATTCTGTGAATTCTGATAGATTCTCTCACAGTAACTTTGCCTGACGAAGGGGCGACAGCTCCGAAAGCTTGTAATTTTAAATAAATCTGTTGGACTATAACCTGGTGTTGTGCGACTTCTCATTTTTGTCCACCCCAGTCCAACGCCGGCATCTCCGCATCATGACTTCAATTAAACATAGCACGGCAAATATTTAATTCAAAGGCAAGGCACAAAGCTGATTTCCAGGTATCAGAAATTGAAGTGGCGAGGAAGGTCAAGGAGTTCCTTTCTTGGTTTCTGGCTTTAGGTGAGCTCACTGAAATTTCAAGATGATATGATTTGCATGGAATAATTTTTCACTATACGATTAAGAGTCAGACGCCAGCAACACATCAAAAATTATGAAACTATTAGCTTGTGACCTTCCTGGAGTTGGTCTGGGTAAATGTGAGAGACATCCAAATCACGTGGGCATTAAGAAAGGGATACCAACTACCTGATACCTACTGAGTTCCAGGTAGAGTCTATACATTACCTATTCTTTGTTTTATTTTAACACCATACCAGATAGCTAAAGCTTAGACCAATATTTATCCCATTTAGTTAATATTTCTGAATGAATCTGAGACTTTCTTTTTTTGGGCAGGGGTTTGGACATTTGCACTTTGGGACCAGACTGAAGCCCAGGGGCCATGGTCAGATTACTTTGACCCTAAACAGCGTGTGCATAATTGTACCAACTATCCCAATACAGCAAACTGTATTATGAGACAATATCTGGGGCAAGCTTTTGTACAGAACTTGTAGTGCTAACTTGACTGGGAATTAAGCCCAAAAAATGGAGTCAGTCTCTCATAAGATTGCCGCGATTGCTGATGCGTTTCAGAGAGATGAGCAGCATTCACTTTAAAGCACAGTATGTACGCTTGTTTTAAACAGTGTCACTGTGGCTCAATGGGTAGGACTCTTACTGGGTCAGAAGGTTGAGAGTTCAAGGCCCACTCCAGGACATGAGCACATAATGTAGGCTGGTGCTTCTGTGAAGCAGAGTGAGTGCTGCATTGTTGGAAGTGCTGCTTTTCAGATAAGATGTTAAACCAAGGCCCCCCGGTCTTCCTTCTCAGCTGGACAAAAAGATCCCACGGCACTTTTTCCCAAAGAGCAGGAAGTTCTCTCAGTGCCCTGACCAGCATTCATTCCTTGACCGACCAATTAACTGGTCATTTATCTGATTTGCGGTTTGAGAGACCTTGATTTGTGCAAACTGACTGCTGCCACTTGCCTATAAAACAAATGACCGCACTTTAAAAAGCAATTCATTAATCATGAACTGCTTTGGGATGACCCAAGAACATGAAAAGCACCACATAAATGCAAGATCTTCCTTTCTTAAGCATTCAACCTGATAAGGTTGCACATTGAAAGTAAATATTGTTTTCCAGATATAAACCAAACACAAAGTTGTTTGGGGGAGTGGGATTTGAATTTGGTGCACTTTTCCCTCTCCTTTTAGATTTCCTTCAGCGAAAAGTAGGGAAGTTATGCTAAACCTCTATCAAACCTTGGTTAGACCACACTTCGAGTACTGCGTGCAGTTCTGGTCACCATATTATAAAAAAGGATTTAGAGGCACTGGAGAGGGTGCAGAGAAGATTTACAAGAATGATCCCAGCAATGCGAGAGTATACATATCAGGAAGGGATGAGAGGCTAGGTGTCTTTTCTCTTGAAAGGGGAGGGCTGGGGGGTGACCTGGTGGAGGTCTTTAGAATTATGAGTGGTGTTGATGGAGTGGATACGGAGAGAGTTTCCACTTGTGGGGAGGAGCATAGCTGGGGGCCATCAATATAAGATAGTCACCAAGAAATCCAATGGGGAATTCAGAAGAGACTTCTTCGCCCAGGGAGTGGCGGGAGTGTGGAACTCGCTACCACAGGGAGCGGTTGAGGCGAATAGTATAGATGCATTTAAGGGGAGGATAGACAAGTATATGAGGGAGAAGGGAATAGAGGGTTACGCTGATAAGAGTTAGATGAGGAAAGACGGGGAGGAGGCTCGAGTGGAGCATAAACGCCGGCATGGACTGGTTGGGCCAAATGGCCTGTTTCTGTGCCGTATATCCTATGTAATCCGATGTATCCTGAGAAAGGTAGAACACAGGCAGGCCTGTCTCCAATTTGCTAATGCTATGGGCAGTCAGGTGGGAGTACTTGAATTTATAATCGCACATCACCACGTACTTAGGACATCAAAGCGCTTCACACCCAATGAATTACTTTGGAGGTGTTTTACAGGCAAATTAACATTCAGCATTTCTTCCTGTATTGAAGCAATGTATTTTATTAATGTCAAAAAAATCCCAATAGCCCATGTGAAGAAAACAAATCACTAGATTTACGAGATTATTCTGACAAACAATGAGAGCCTAAACTCTGACCCTCCATTGTCCCAGCTTTACTATTGTTCTTTAATAATCTTTCTGTCTACAAGGGAATTACTGCCCTTCAGTGTATATAAAAGTATTTGGGAACATTTCTAAGATGTAAATGAAGCATTTTATAAATTTCAAGAGCTTTTGTAATACAAAATGGGAAGAATATTAGCCAGGGTTCCCACGACAGACTCTGAACAATTGATCACTGTTGCACCTGCTTTTCTTTGATAAGACACATAGGATCGTTGAGGTGAGGTGAGAGTGACTGCCCTTGACATCAAGGCAGCATTTGACCGAGTGTGGCATCAAGGAGCCCGAGTAAAACTGAAGTCAATGGGAATCAGGGGGAAAACTCTCCACTGGCTGGAGTCATACCTAGCACAAAGGAAGATGGTTGTGGTGGTTGGAGGTCAATCATCTCAGCCCCAGAACATCGCTGCAGGAGATCCTCAGGGCAGTGCCCCAGGCCCAACCATCTTCAGCTGCTTCATCAATGACCTTCCCTCCATCATAAGGTCAGAAGTGGGGATGTTCGCTGATGATTGCAGTGTTCAGTGCCATTCGCAACTCCTCAGATAATGAAGCAGTCCATGCCCGCATGCAGCAAGACCTGGATGACATTCAGGCTTGGGCTGATAAGTGGCAAGTAACATTCGCGCCACACAAATGCCAGGCAATGACTATCTCCAATAAGCAAGAGTCTAACCACCACCCCATGACATTCAACAGAATTACCATCGCCAAATCTTCCACCATCTTATGAGGTGATCTTATTAAAACATAAAAGATTCTGAGGGGGATGAACGGTGTGGATGCTGAGAGGATGTTTCTCCTCGTGGGGGAATCTAGAACTAGGGGGCAGTTTCAGAATAAGGGATCGCCCATTTAAGACGGAGATGAGGAGGAATTTCTTCTCTCAGAGGGTTGTGAATCTTTAGAATTCTCTATCCCAGAGAGCTGTGGAGGCGGAGTCATTGAATATATTCAAGGTGGAGATTGACAAGACATTTGAACTACAAGGGAGTCAAGATTGGATCAGCCATGATCTTATTGAATGGCGAAGCAGGCTCGAGGGGCCAATTGGCCTATTCCTGCTTCTTATGTTCATCAATATCCTGGGGAGGCCACCATTGACCAGAAACTTAACTGGACCAGCCACATAAATACCTAGGCAACAAGAGCAGGTCAGAGGCTGGGTATTCTGTGGCAAGTCTCTCACCTCCTGACTCCCCAAAGCCTTTCCACCATCTACAAGGCACAAATCAGGAGTGCGATGGAATACTCCCCACTTGCCTGGATGAGTGCAGCTCCAACAACACAAGAAGCTTGACACCATCAAGGACAAAGCAGCCCGCTTGATCGGCACCTCATCCACCCCCTTAAACATCCACTCCCTGCACCACCGGCGCACCGTAGCTGCAGTGTGTACCATCTACAAGATGCACTGCAGCAACTCGCCAAGGCTTCTTCGGCAGCACTCCCAAACCCGTGACTTCGACCACCTAGGACAAGGGTAGCAGGCACATGGGAACGCCATCACCTGCAAGTCCACCTCCAATTTACACACCATCCTGACTTAGAAATATATCGCCATTCCTTCATCGTCGCTGGGTCAAAACCCTGGAACTCCCTCCCCAACACCACAAGGACTGCAGCGGTTCAAGGCGGCGGCTCACCACCACCTTCTCAAGGGCAACTAGGGATGGGCAATAAACGCTGGTCTTGCCAGCGACACCCATATCCCAGAAACTAATTTTTTTTAAATCATTTTACTATGGTGTTGCTCCTCCTACCATTGAATATAGCCATCAAAACTCGTATGAATGCAGTCTACATGGGCAAGTGTATTGGTGAGCTAACCAGCACCCTTGGAACTAACTCCCATTGAAGAGTCCTTACCTTTGGTAGAGGGGAGATAATCTGAAGGAGACTTACCACATTGAAGTACCCCTAATTTTAAATGCTCCACCATTGGTGGCCGTGCCTTCAGCTGCCAAGGCCCTAAGCTCTGGAATTCCCTCCCTAAATCTCTCCTCCTCCTCCCTTTCCTCCTTTAAGACGCTTCTTAAAACCTACCTCTTTGACCAATCTTTTGGTCGCCTGATCTCTCCTTATGTGGCTCGGTCAAATTTTGTTTTAAAACACTGCAGCGCCTCGGGACATTTTACTGCGTTAAAAGCGCTATATAAATACAAGCTGTTGTTGTATGGTTGTATTATTGTAATGCCATTTCTAAAACCATGTCAAAACTCTTAACACCCACCCCCATAAAGGGAAAGGTTCACATTGAATCTGAAAAAGTCATGTAAAATATGAATCTATGCTTTACCCCTCTTGCTGCCTGGATGCAACTATAACGCAAGTGGTCCCTAGATTTACCCTCTTTAGAACAGAAGGGCAAAAACCACCGAGCTCATCAGATCATTACGGCAGCTCATAATTCTGCTCACTAACTGCTTTTTTTGTGCATTTCCCCCCCCAATTTTCTCCAGCACCCCATCAAAATGATCATTCTTCATAGATCTTGAAAGCGCGCCTCAGTGGGTTAACTCCGCTGTGGAGGAGATCGCAGCCGAGCCCGATCTGGCCCCCGTGTAAAATCCACGCTCGGGTACTTTCCACCAGGGGGCCAGTGAAGAGAAATCAAAAATGGGGAACCTTCATTTTTTTTCCTCCTCCCTTGCCCAGGGATGTTGAAGCTAACAGTACAGCTCTTCCTGTTGCCCAGCTAAAACCTAGCACGGCACAGACCAATGGAACAAACAACTGCTTCAAATAGAACGCAGACTCAAGACGTGTTGTGTAGAATCTCTTTAATATTTTGACTTAAAGGCAGACAAATATAACCTTACATTTCCCATAACCTCAGTTTCTTTTTGCAACTGGAGTACCTTCAGTGCACTTTGAACCATTCAAAAGAAAAAAAAACCACACAAGCCAACCAGCCTAAAATGTTCTTAGCAACAGAAAGGAACAAAGTTATTTAGCATTCTCTCTCTCTCTACCAGTAGTTCTGATCTTGACAATTATTTGTTTCTAGCAGTACCTTGTGGAATGGTCAGTGGAAAAAATGCATTTCTATATAGAGCTACTGTCAAAGGCCACTAGAAATGGTCCCAAGACCAGCAGCACTGCTGTGAATCGAGTGTTCAGCAGCAAAAGATTAGGTGATCTAAAAGATTCCCTACATGCTGAGGGCTTACGTATTTTTATGAATGAGGCGAAGGGCACTGCTGTAATTACAAAACAATCTGTTTAATGGACGCTACCTCCACCGTAAGAGATTGAAGAATTATACAACAAGCCAGTTTTTGTATTAGTGTAACCCAGTAACAATGCCGAATGAAGATTTGAATGCTAATCTCTCCCACGATTTCTCGGTGTTGGGAAAATAAACATTAATTTTGTCTTAATTAAGCCTGCGTTACTCCAATAAAATTCAAACGGTCTCTTTAACACAATGTATAGCGGAAGCGCTACAACAGTGTAAAAGCAATACAGCTCAGCCTGACACTAACCTGCACGTCATCCTACACACTGAATCGACAGCTGGGTTGCTGTAAAGAGACAGCATTATTTTAAACATTCAGTTTCTATAATTATTAAGATCAGTTCTTTCCCTCGGTCCTGAGCGCCTGCAAGCGTGTTGGGACAATGGCTGGAGACAAAATTGTTAAATACCGGGGAGAACAAGATATTAGGATGTGAAGTGGGTGAAGGTTTCCATGAGGGTCTTCAGTAGTGGCTGGGTGATTCACTTTGCAAAGACAAACCAAAGGAGGCACTTTAAGCAGTACGGAGGATGATATGAATACCAGAATCTGTAAATACTGGGTTACTCATCTCTCCAATTTTCAGCGAGTATGTGGCTTCTTCAAATGGCCTCTGCATTTGGCCTGTAACCCAAAGCAAAGAGAAAAAAAGGCAAAGATAAATGGATATTGTAACCCAAGATTACAGAAAATATTTGATTTTTTTTTTTAAACTCCACAAAGTCAGCAAGCTCCAAGATCTGCAGAAATGTTCTTACCCGTGCTAATAAGTACCATTGCTTCTCTCAGAGGCAGACAATATAAATAGAGAAGCTTGGTAACAGTATATATTCACAAGCATACGTTGTATACACAATGCTCCCCCACACAATTAATTTCCTGATGTCAGGCAGACCAATACATTGAGCAGAGGTCAGGCACTTCCAGATAGCGAGTGTGGGTGGAGGACATGAAAGTTCAAGATGATCTTAGCCATCTTGTACCAGCCTGGTAGCTGCGTGTCATCTTTACTTCAGGATGTGGCTCATCATGGGTTGACTGGAAAAATGTAATCAGAAAATCCTGTTCTAAACTGATTTACTAAAAGGACGTATAAGCATTGGGCGAGACTGGGGGAAAACACTCGTCTTCACCTCTAGGATCTGGGGTACGAATGCAACCCATATTGAAATTCTCCTCTCGAATGGTTGCAAAGGTGATTGGGCAATCTCAGTTTAGCTCCTTATGGAAGGAACCCAAAGCACAAACAACTGTGATTAATTCAGCATTAATTGGCAATCTCACCTGGGCCAGCAGTATGGGTAGCGCGAGAAATAGAAGCATCACACTACAGCAGCTGCTGGCCTCTCCGCTCAGCTCAGGGTCCAGTCACGTTACAGGAGCATTGCACAGGTAGGTTTACCCTGCACATAATCCCATTTTACGCCCAGTTTGGGACTAACTGATGCAAGAGCTAGGCGCAGAGAGTATTCCATTACCCATTTGATGGAACACAAAAGTCACCAAAACCATTTCTTGGGAGTCAACAAAATGGTGAGATCCTGCCATAGCTGCCGAGTCCAGATGAGAGAAACCACATCAGCTTTAGTCCCAGACATGTGTTATAGTGCAACGTTAGCCAATTACAACACAGGGATAATGGAGGGTGGGAGGGCAAAAGTATTGAATTCAATACAAATACTTCAATCACTTCGGAACTATTTGCATTTAAAATTTTCTTCATTCGTGTGATCTTTTTAATCAAACACATACTTTGTTGAGACGCGAAACCATGAGACAAAAATATTACTCCAGTTCCCCAGTGGGTAAATGCGCCATCTGGTGTGGGAAGGGCAACACAGATAGAAAATGTGAGGTCTGAGCTGACTTCTGCCAGTATGAGAGCAGAGGTGCTACAACTGGCCGAGGGAGGGGATAAAATATCCCAGACTCCCAATCTTCATCACTTTCCAATAATTCCAGCTGGAAAGTAAAATGATTGTTGGACCTTGGGTGAAAATAGGATCATGCAAAGCACAATGAGCTAGCATGCCGACACTCTCAATCTATGCTCAAACATGAATAATAGCCGTGTGGTGTTGGAGGAGTGCCAGCACTCATGGGGGGAGGAGGAGAAAACGGGCAGAGAAATTTTATGTTGTCGCCCTACACATCACCAACAGAGGTGTAATGTAACTTTTCTACCTTCCCGGTGAAGACCACCGCCCCCCCAACTTTAAAGTCATCCGAAACCCACAATTCTCATTTCAGGACCGTTCAGAATATTGAGTTCCTGAATACGTCTCCGAAAAAATGTTTTGTTGATATGAGATTTAAATTTAAACTATCATATTGTCATAGAATGAATCAAAGCAGTGCAATAAGCCTGGAACTATACTGGCATGTCTGCAGTGTGAACTAGCAACTTATTTTTGCCATGTGGATGCTTCACGCTGTTGCTAACTACCTTGTGGGAGGCATTATAAACAGGAGCAGCTTTAAAATCAGTCCAGCTGGGACTAAAACCAGTCCTATTTCGTGGTGGAATATTAGAAAACTTTCCTCCACCCAACCAGCGCCTGTACCAAACGGCAACAGTAGACTCCTATAGGCGCTGTGAATTTCGAAACAACATTTTTGATGTCTTCCCCTCCGATTTAGCAATCTGTACAGCAAAGGAGATTAAAAACCAATAATCGCCTCCAAAGTGGATGTCGACCAAAATAAAAGCAGCCAGATAACTGAAAATCAAAGGCAATGGTTTATCAAATTAATTTACAACAGCAGCAAGTACTCGGCCCAATGCAAGAATGGGAAAAAATGTCTGCTTCCAGCAAGGTCTGACTTCCCTCAACATAACGCTACAAGGAGCTTAGGCGCCATCTGTTGGCAGGACTGGTTTTAGAAAAGATCATACACTGTGAAATACAATATACATCGATTAAAATCAGTCCACAAAGGGAACGTCAGGACTACCGAGCTTCTCTTTTTTAATATAAAAGTGACCACTTTAAACTAACTAGCTGGCCACAAGCCATATCTAGAACTGTTAATACTAAAGGTTATATATTTGGTGTTTTTTTCTTACGACCAAGGTGAGGGATATCAATCCCGGGGACTAGAACTCTTTCTCTACTCTAAACCTGGGCCAGGTTCTACACCAGGTCTGGAAGGAGGGGTTAGAAACAGAATAAGGGTTTCCCGACTGCCCCAACAATGTGCTTTGATCTTAACCGCCTAAGAGTCCCCTATGTCCCCAACTGTTCCCCCCTAAGGTGTGCGGGCGCGCATCGATCGGGAGGTCCTGCGCAGGCCACTCACCAGCTGTTGCCTCTGGAAAAGATACTGCGGCAGCAAATTTAAAGGGACTGCGCACAAAAAAAATTAGAGCGCGCATTGGTCTCCAACTGTACCAGTGAACGTTTACCACACATTTCCAATTATTTGCAGATGGATACTGCCTATTTCAGATTCCTTAAGTGTGTTGTGGTCCCTTGTTCACCAGGAACTGAATTGAGACTGTGCAGAAATTACTTTGCATTGCTTGTAGGTGGGACCTCTCCAAAGTACCATGTTATGGATCACAAACTTCCTACTTTTAATTTTTTTTTTTTTAAATGACATCCCAGTACTGCTGCACGCTGGTATAACAGCATACTGTGCCATAAAGTGGAAAGGCAAGGAGTTGCAGCAGTTCCCCAGACAAGAAATAAGGGAGAGAGAGAAACTGTGCCAGCCGTGTGCAACTTCCAGCATTCAGCTATCCAGTAGCAGTACCTGGGTTCTGGAAGCTGACCATTAGTTTCCACCCCAGCAACAAAATTATGCTCGACATGACAGGGACCTAAAAGTAGTAAGATAATTGAGCGGGTGAAACAGTAAAACCTCAGTTTAAAAAAAAATATTAGCTTCTTTGCGAAATTGAGTCCTTTGAAAAATATATATTTTTTAAAACAAACACAGATCTTTTGGAGCTATATAGTGGCATTATAAAAAGGACATTTTGTAGGGTCATTTGAACATTCAAGGATCTTCAAGCAGGTCAAGTGCACAATAGGGTCTGTATTATAACATTGCTGCACCGCATTAATGTACAACTATACTGCTAAGGAGTTGCGCTCTTTCCAGTTGCTCCCATAGGTGACCTATCACTCACAACCAGGCAGTCTGGGGAGGGACTCAGAGCGCTGTGGGAGAGCACAGTGTGCGTTGAGGGGAGGGGGGGGGGGGGGGGGGGTGGGGGGAAAGAGAGAGGAGGAAGTAAGTTCAACTGCTCCAAGCACAGCCCTGTAGACAGTTGAAAAACATAACTGGCTGGGGCCAAAACAAAACAACTACCCTATGGGTAAGGATGATTATTCATTTATCTGCTGTTCTGGGGCCATGCTGCGTGCAAAGTGGCCTCAAGTGTTTGCCTGCGCAACAACTGCACTTCAAAAATAAAATAATCCATTATTGGATGCGAAGTGTCCTGGGACATGTGAAAGGTACTATATAATGCAAGTTGGTTCATTTGTTCTTTACTTGAACGATACACTGGAGAGTGCGAATGGAAACTCCTGCAAGAGTCAGAACCTTGAGAGGGAAGAAAATTGAACATAACATAAGAAACAGGAACAGGAGTAGGCCATGCAACCCCTCGAGCCTGCTCCACCATTCAATATCGTGGCTGATCTTCAACCTCAACTCCACCATCCTGCCCGATCCCCGTATCCCTTGATTCACTTAGAGTCCAAAAATCTAATAGGAACCTAAGAAATAGGAGCAGGAATTGGCAGGGGGAAAAAAAGTAATCCAACACATGTAGATTGAATAACCCATTTATTCTTAAACAGTGCCACCTTGATCAAGACCAGAGAAGCCAGCCACACCAAAATTCTTTACAACGACTTTCTTACTTGGAAGAAAAGGCAGCAGATAGTTTGCTGTAAGTTCAGTGATACATGATGCAATCACATTACTGGTACTGGAAACTGCAAAGGGTTTTGACTATTCAGCATAGGAGGCTGATGTTGCTAACCACGTGCAATCAAATTTGGAAAAGCCCCACTTGTATCACTGTTGACGTTACTGAATTGGAATCTGGTTTTATTGGATTATCTCGCTCGTCGCACTGGCAGAATACAGAGCTCTTAACCCACGGATGTCTGGTCACTATTATACTAAAAATCACACAGGCCAGTAAAATTAATGATAAATTGATCAGATCTTACCTTTGCCAAAATAGCCCAGGTCACCCCCTTCTCTTGCTGAGCTGCAATCACTGTATTTGGATGCTAAGTTTTCAAATGATGCATCTCCAGATTTGATCATTTGGATATACTCTGAACAAAGATACAAGGTTAACAGAATAGGCTCGCAAATGGTTCAACTTTTGTGTGTGTGTATTCAGACAAGACAATAGGCTTCTGAACCAAAATGAAGACACATTTAAAAAAAAAAAATCTCCACTTTTGACAAGCCAGCAGTCAATTAAATGTCACCTCTGGAGTAATTAAAGCGAGACAGGGAAATTAGTAAAAGTGAATTTTAACCAGAATACAACTTTTATTCCAAAGCATCACCGTCTTCACGTGGCTGCATAAAAAAAAATTGGTTGAATGACAGGAATATTAAAGTATATGGGAAGCAAGCGAGTGGGAGCAGACCAGGAAGCTCATATGGACCAGCACAGACTTGATGGGTCAGACAGCCTGATTTTTGTCCTGAAACATTCAAAGATTCTATCATTTCATCCTCAAAGAATTATGTCTAATAGTCAAACTAAATGTCAGCAGTGTAAATCGGTTAGTTCCATGTGGAGTACAGTTCACTTATACCCAAATCTAGACTGCACCAAATAAAAGTGCCAATTGAAAAGCAGTTCTGCCAATTGTATTTAATCTGCTGTCTGCTGCATTGCAATCAATAGCCTTCTGTAGAGGTTATGCCTGAAAATATGCAACATAAAAGTAACACGAGAACTGAAAAGGTCAAAGCAGATGCTGAAATCTGACTGCAGAACCATGCATTTCGTTATGATTAGTATTTAATTTTGTATCCCTAATCTACTCCCAGGCTCTAGTATTGCTATGTTTTTTTTTTAAATTGAGATCCATGGTGCAGGACATCAAGAGCAGTTTGAAAGGTAGTAGTGTTTAGTTTACTCTATAAGCAGTACTAACACTAGTGAAGAGGTACGCAAAAACTTCAATGAGGAGACATAGAAAGTTTCCAGGTGGTTCTTCATTGATTATTGACACTCTCACATTCGTCCACACGTTGCCACGCTCCCAACGCCTACCACACAATATAATAAAATCCTTCAAGTAGAAAGCATAGTCTATACTCTACAGCTCTTCCAGATAGTATGATTGAGATCAACGACTTGGCATGTGTGGAATCGTACTACTTTATATCGCGTTTGTCCACTCATACACAAATATTTTTGTCACATGATCCAAGCACTAAATATTCAACTTTTATGAGCACATTAAAAGAAAAATCAATAGTTTACTCTCAAAATAAGCCATCGCCCAAGTGTCCTGAGCTATAATAACAGAAATGCTGATAATATACTGGTCAATCAGCAATTGGAAAGAGAAAAGACAAGTTATGATATTGCAGGCATGTACTAGAGACAGTCCTTAGTTCTGATAAAAGAGACACACCAGAAATGTCATACCGTTAATCAATACTGAGACTAACCCATGTATTTCCACCTTCCCTCCTTGTGCATGGCCCAGGTAAACCGGTGGGGAAGAAAATATAAACCGGTGGGGAAGAAAATATACTCAAAAGAGCTCATACCCTGAACAAAAAGCCAGGACGAAACTGCTCGACAGGGATACACCTCTGCTCATCAGAGTAACAAATTTGGTGCGTTTCAGGACAAAACTGCCCATTTAATAGAACTTTTAATGTTGAATCAGTTCCGGAACAAAATGTCTCCCCCGAAACATACAAATATCAAATCTGGAGGAAAGCATACCGCACCCCAATCAGCGGGACAATGTGAATCACAGCAGATTTGAGCATTAGACCACAAAGTGGTGGGGCGCATAGTTGCACCTAATAGCAAGCTCCTTGTCTCACTTGTACCACCATGGTGGGGGGGGGGGGTGAGCAGACGCCGAGTACTTCTCCAACAGGGGAGGGAAGAATATCAGAGGATTAATCACCCCATAGAGCTCGCACTCACCTCTCTGTGGCTGGCTACAGAGTAGCAGTGGCACATGCTTAGGGGCAGGCTCTCTCGGCCAGCTAGGGTTAGGGCATGGGGAGACCTAAAGTGGAGAATACATTTTATTTAAATTAAGAAATGCACATCCCCTTAGTGCTGATATTACTACAAGAATCTTTTTTCCAATGTGCCGCACCATATACTACTTTCCCTAACTAAATTAAAATCTGCTAAATTCCAAAATTGGTTTAATACCTCACGAGCAAAGGTCTCCTTGTGTTTATAAAACATGATAAAAATAGACCTGCTGAACCAAAGTTGAGGTCCTACCTTTCTCACTGGGCTCCTGTAGCAGTTTTGCATCAAACTTCTTCTGCATATCAAATGAACCACTTGGAAACAGTGGGTGTGATGTTCATTTTTTGAACTCACTTTTTCATGGTGAGTTGCAAAGGAAGGTCTAAAGTTAATTTTCACTCTCACTAAAGGCTTTTTTCAGTGGTTTAGATTGCAAAATAAAAAAATCCTGACTACATTCATAGAACAAAACATGGCACTAATAGGTTGATTTAGACATCAAAAGATGGCAAACACAAATCTATCTATAAGAAAAAAAAAGTTATGTTCTCCTCTTCCCCACATCCCAAGACATCTTAACCAAGGATCAGCTGACAGTACGAGTGCGTGGAGGCTTTGTGCTTTTGGTGAGGTGTGCTTTGCCATCAGCTTACCGTTTAATGTCTCTAGTGCCTCCTCTTTGCTGCGTGTGATCTCCTCCTGTCTCCAGGAGGACGGACGGCGTGACTGGTTGTGCTTCACCAACAGGTGTGAACAGCGGACTTTGTCAGGCTCAACAGAATTGTAACTTCCGCCTGCTTTTGGCCGCTCCCATTGACTCCGATTAGTTATATGATTGAAGAAGTAAATACGACCTACAAGAGAGACATTAACTGAAGTCAGTCATTAACGTACACGAACCTATCAGGACAGACACCTTGCAGAATCTCTCTCAACTCGTGCTAAGGTATAGTTCCATGTGCACCGGCAATAAGTGCATTTATATAGCGCCTTTCACAACCTCAGGATGTCCCCAAAGCGCTCTACAGCCAATTAAGTACTTTTGAAGCAAAAATACAAAAAGAAAATACTGCAGATGCTGGAAATCTGAAATAAAAACAGAAAATGCTGGAGATACTCAGCAGGTCAGGCAGCATCTGTGAAGAGAGAAACAGAGTTAACGTTTCAGGTCGATGACCTTTCATCAGAACTCAGTACTTTTGAAGTGTAGTTACTGGTGTAATGCAAGAAATGCAGCAGCCAATTTGTGCACAGTAAGCTCCCACAAACAGCAATGACATTATGACCAGATAATTTATTTATTTAAAAAAAGGGATGTTGGTTGAGGGATAAATATTGGCCAGGACACCAGGAAGAACGCCCTTGCTGTTCTTCAAATAGTGCCATGGGATCAACATCTACCTGAGAGGGCAGACAGGGCCTCGGTTTAAAGTCTCATCCAAAAGACGGCGCCTCCGACAGTACAGCACTCACTCAGTACTGCACTGGAGTGTCAGTGCGGATGTTGTGCTCAAGTCTCTGGAGTGGGACTTGAACCCACAACCTTAGTCTGATAGAAAAGAGTGTGTTACCACTGAGCCAAGGCTGACACGCAAGAACAGGGAACCCCAACAGTACATATTGGCAAAATGTTGAACAGTTTGGGGCACCTCACCTCAGTCGAGCTTAATTCCATCATTTGCCATAGGCATGGATGTACCTTAAGCAGGGTTAACTGGATAGTGAGCAGCCCAGGGCAGAGACCATTTTGTGGCATTCATCCTTCATCTCACCCATTACCTCACAAATGACAATTAAAATATATAAAAAAAACACACTTGAAACCAGACACCATATACTTTATTAAAATAAAACCTGCAGAAACAATGGAAATTTTAGGGATCCAAAGCAGTTCATCAAAAATTGATGCATAGCCCAAGGTGTTGCAGCATTAGGTCATAGTGCTGGACTGTGAGATTGCCTCCATGATTCATAGGATGTCCATGTTAGCATAAAATATCAGCCAAATGTAACGGTTTGTTGTTGTTGATAGCTATATAAAATTTGAAGCACTATGGTTTGCCACTGAATTTTGTTGCCTCCCAAATATTTGGCGCCTATTTAAGCTGTTTTTGCCTTTGGTGTGCCCCTCACGTGTAAACAGTGCAGCCAACTGTAAACTTAATCCTGGCAATCAACACGTGTGCAGACAGATGACCCCTATTTGACCAGTGTTCAAGCCCAAAGTACCGCCATCTTGACATTAGCAAGAAGCGATTTAATGATGATCTCAGGACTCGTTAGTTTCAATTCATAAGAAATTCTGTACTATATTCCTCCTATTCACAGTATCTAATAATTCAATTTTTTCCTCCACAGTAAACTGCTGTGCAATGTTATTTATATTTATCAATTCCAATTATTGGATAATTCCATTTTCAGTGCAAAAAACAATTCTGAATCATCAGTAGACTGCGACATTTTTTTACCGGAACTTGTAGTAAGGCCAAAGCACTAAGATTTTTAGAAGTATAGATCAAGACAGCTCTAATCTGAAATCTCCTTTGCCTTTCTATGCATTAGCCTGCAAGTAAAGCAAATACACGACTCTGTCTAAGATCTGAACCTAATTAAGTCAAGTATTGTTCGGCTAGGCTTTGCTTGTCGAAGTTGTTTACATGCCGAGACCTTTTTGTTTCTGGTCCACCACTGCAGGAAGCAATTCGAAGTGAGACAACTGGTTTTAACTGTGAAAGCTATCTTTTTGTCTCCCATTGTGTTACATTGAACATCGAAAGAGAGCATATATATTGGGTTGGTGCTCTATGTTCTTCAGTTCCCTATTTTGCTGTACCACTCACTCTACAGGGACCCAATGAGATTCATTTCTCACAAAGCTTTTCATCGTGGACTCTTGTTCAAATGTCACTGAATGGAACTGCTAAGACTACTGTTGCGGAACAGATGGTGTAAAGTTAAGCACTGTGTTACGTTTCTCTGATTTATTCTTGCTACTGCATCATTTATAAATCTTGCAATAAATCTGAATTAGGCAAGCGTGAACAATACGACCTACCATCATGATGTTTTTCCACAGATTTGGAATGATCACGAGCATATCGTATTGCTTACCGTTTCCAGTGCATACTCTAACACTATAATGGTGAATTTCTCACCCTGTGTTACAGGAAGCTCAGGCTTGCCCATGGATGAGTCGGTCTGGACTGGATCTTAACCCATTGCACTACCCAGTCCTTCCAATTACTCCTCAATTTCTTGCGTGAAGTAAAAATGTGTTGAAGGGTCAGAAATCTCATCCCACTTATTGCCTCAATGATTTTTGCAGTTTTTAAGCTAGATTTACACAATTCCTGTCCTTTAATGAATGTGTGATGGCACTAGGTTTCCATTTACTCAAAATGCACCAGACAACAAACTGGTACTAATGGGCACATCTGGCTAGGAGACAAGGTAAGAAAAAGTAAACAAAGTTGAGAAAACACGAGGGAGCGCAAGTTCACACAACTGAGGTCTATATACTAACAAGCACAATGAAATGAATTCACCACGCTCATTACCAGTACAATCTGTTGGCATAACCCAAGACAGTCTTAGAGGACAGATTATCAATATGTCTAATTTTCTTTGCCCAAGGTCATGTGCAAAACACACCATCAAACATGCACAGATTTCAAAGTCAGTTGTCACACAGTCCTCAGACAGGCTTACAACAAAAAGTCCATTAATAAAGATCTTATAGCATTGATACAAAACATATACTTTGCAGCAAATTGCATTAAAGATGTCAAACAATTAAATTTTTTGATATACTCGGCATTGTAAAGCTACTGGATCTCAGTTCTAGCTTCCAGGATGCAATTTATGCTGCATTAAATAGGATATTCACACTATGAAGCTGGTTATATAACCCAACATATGCTTGTCCTCAGAGGACTATTCTAATGATTGTGGAGAACAAAAGTTATATTTAGAATATTTTCATGCATAACCCAGATTTACAGCCAATGCAACATGGTTATTGGTTATCCATGAAATTTAGCAGATCAGTGTGTGCATGCAAGACAAAGAAAGGGAGGGAGCACTTTCAATGTAAAGGATTCCCCCCCATTATTTTAGTTATTCACGCAATGCAATTTAAAATTATACTTCTGGGCAGAGCAAAAATCTGTTGCCAATAATCCTTTGGAAATTTAACATTTCAGTGTACTGCCCTAGCCCTGACTTAACAGCCGCGATTTTGCCGGCACTCAGAGGGCGGGTTTGGAGTTAAAGTCCAAATGATTGAAGGCAGGTTGCGAATCCGCCGCCATCCCGCCTCCACGCAACTTTGCAAAGTGTCGGGTCTGCAAGTCCCGACACCAGACAGCGGGAGAGGCACTTAAGGCAGTTAACAGCTTGTTAACTGCCTAGATAATCCCTTTTTTACTGGCTCTTCCTATTTTACATTTTCAGCGTGTTGCCCGTCGTGCGACAAACACGCCAGCTGATTGTGGCAGGTTCAGCAAGTAGCTGAATTGTTGACAGCTGCTCCTGCACCATAAAAGCAGACATGCAACATGGCTGACTTTCAGATGCCAGAACTTTGTGCTTTGAGGTTTTGGAACACATTTTGCAGGTCTTTTGAGCTTGTGAGTATTTAAGCTAAGATCCATATGCACTGTGACCTCCTTGGAATACCCTCTGGCCACATTGACTGAGCGCTTATAACATCTCTTCCTCAACTGAGATATATATACCAGCGGGATGGGAACCATTCATACCCTCTCATCCGGGTCCTCAGAATCGGAGGAAGAGCAGCTGTAGCAATAGCAGAACCAGACACAACAGCAGCACCAACAACAGGAGCGCCAACCTCCTCCTCACCCACCTGATGCTGCACAGGACAGAGGGTGTCAGCGCAGGGCTGCACCTCGCCGCAGGAGATACCCCCAACACAGGGTTTACAGGCCAAGGATGAGCTTCCTCAACATGAGGAGCGAGAAGCAGTGCCAAAAGAGGCTGAGACTTTCACGAGAGGTAGTCGCTGACATCTGCACAATGCTGCACCAACACCTGGAGCCCAGAGGAGCGGGTGGACACTCCTTACCAGTGGCTGTCAAAGTCACCACCGCACTCAACTTCTTTGCTTCAGGGTCCTTCCAGGGATCATCAACAGCATCTCCCAGTCAGTCGCACACACTTGCATCTTGCAGGTTACCGATGCCCTCTTTGCAAAGTCGCACAATTACATCTCCATGGATGAAGCAACTGCGCGTGCGGTTGGCTTTGCAAATATGGCAGGCTTCCCAAGGGTGCAGGGTGTCATCGACTGCACCCATGTGGCCATTAGGGCACCCCCATCACAACCTAGCTGTATTTGTCAATCGCAAGGGCTTCCACTCCCTTAACGCCCAGCTGGTGTGTAACCATAGGAAGAACATTATGCATGTTTGCGCCAAGTTCCCTGGCAGTTGCCATGACTCATTCATCCTGCGGCAGTCTACTGTGCCTCAGCTCTTCAATCCACCAACCCAACTTTCTGGATGGCTACTTGGAGACCAGGGCTATCCCCTGAAAAAGTGGCTAATGACACAGATGAGGAGGCCATCAAACGAAGCTGAGGAGTGGTACAATATGAGCCACATTTCCATCGGCTTGCTCAAAATTCGATTCAGATGCCTCGACAAATCTGGTGGAGCCCTACAGTACGCACCAGCCAGGGTGTCCAGAATCATCCTGGTCTGCTGTATCCTGCACAACATTGCACAGCAGCATGGCTTAGCGCTGCCTGAGGAACAAGTGGCTCAGCGCACATCCTCCTCAGAAGAGGAGGAGGCGGCGGCAGATGAAGGACGCCTTGCGGGGGCAGATGTGCCAATTCCACCAGCACACGAGCACATTGCTGGCCGTGAGGCAAGGGATGCACTCATCCATGCCAGATTCGTGTAATTTTACACATCACTCACATGTGGCTGGCACATCGAAATGAATGCCTGGCCGACCTTCTTAACACACCATACAGCATCTGTCCAATAAACTGTAGTTTCTTATCACTCTCACCACCATCATTACAGATGAAAGGCGCCCTGACCCCTATGCAACTTCCATTTCTGAGCACACAGGCCAACTCTATGAATCTTTGCCATCACTTTTCTTTAATACATTTATAATCACGATGACAAACGTTACTTTGTATGAGATGAAAACACCCGTGACGACCCTTGCGACTATTTAAGAAATAAGAGTAGACCACCATACGGCCCCTCGAGCCTGCTCCACCATTCAATATCATGGCTGATCATCGACCTCAACTCCACTTTCCCACCTGATCTCCATATCCCTTGATTCCCCTAGAGTTCAAAAATCTATCTATCTCAGCCTTGAATATACTCAAAGACTCAGCATTCACAGCCCCCTGGGGCAGAGAATCCCAAAGATTCACAACCCTCAGTGAAGAAATTCCTCCTCATCTCGGTCTTAAATGGCCGACCCCTTATCCTGAGATTATGCCCCCTAGTTCTAGACACTCCAGCCAGGGGAAACAACCTCAGCATCTACCCTGTCAATCCCCTTCAGAATCTTGTATGTTTCAATGAGATCACATCTCATTCTTCTAAACTCCAGAGAGTATAGGCCCAATCTACTCAATCTCTCCTCATAGGGCAACCCTCTCATCCCAGGAATCAATCTAGTGAACCTTCGTTGCACCGCCTCCAAGGCAATTATATCCTTCCTTAGATAAGGAGACCAAAACTGTGCACAGTACTCCAGGTGTGGTCTCACCAAGGCCCTGTACAATTGTAGCAAGACTTCCTTACTCTTATACTCCAAGCCCCTTGCAATGAAGGTCAACATGCCATTTGCCTTCCTTGTTGCTTGCTGTACCTGCATGCTAGTTTTCTGAGTTTCTTGCACGAGGACACCCAAATCTCTCTGAACACCAACATTTGAAAGTTTCTCACCATTTAAAAAATATTCTGTTTTTCTATTCTTCATACAGATTGACTTCTAATTCATGCCTTTACTCCCCCACAGGACCATCGAGAGCCCCTCTCCCCACTGTCCAGGAGGAAGAGTCGGACGACTCCTCAGAGGAACCTGCAGCCTCTGAGGGAGCAGCGTCACCAGAAATCAGAGCACCCAGCTCCAGCGCAGATACGCACACCTCGGTGGGTCCTTCGCGACATATAGTGTTGTCACCTGGTGTATCACAGCTCACAAGTGAGCATCAGCAGATGGTGGAGACAGCGACAGCAGCGGAGAGCCCTTGTCAGAGGTCGCAGGACGCTCCTAGCTCGGCTCAGCTGCATGTAGACGCTGTGCCTCTGGGGCCATCCAGAAAGAGAGTGGTGCTGGAACTTCAGGAACAAGTGCAGGAGGCTCTGAGTGGGTTTGCATCCACAGTAACTGTGAGTGTGCAGAGAATGGAGGAGTCCATCTCAAACATGAGCAATGCCGTGGTGCACACAATGGCAAATGTAGGTGCCACAATGGAAAGGATGGCAACCTCCATGGAGGACATAAATCGCCAGACTCAAATGAGCATGGTGACTCTTCTAAATGGATGGTCTGTTATAGAGGATAGATGGGCATCTATTGAGGGGAACCAGAGGTACATGGACTTCCCCATTATGAGGACTGTCAGTACAGAGACGGGTCCTCATGGCCGCACTGATGTGCAGCAAAGTGCTCTCCAGCCACTTGCTAGCAGTGAAGTGCGGGTGACCCATTAGAGGGATGTTGGTGGGCTCCTCTTCAAGCGCTCACACTACCACGCCACTGCGGAGCCCTCGGTCAGAGCCCCAGATTCCTCACCCAACTGAAATAGCCGTCTCAGCCCCTGCACAGCCGCAGGAGGAGCAGACTGTTGCGGACGCCTCCCAGGCTCCCAAACCCAGAGGACGCCCGCCAAAGGCGTCTAAGCAGACACAGCATAGAAGTGAGAAAGGTGCCTCCACATCTGCTGAAGCCACGGGGAAGCACCACGTAGAAGCACGCATAAAAGAAAGTTAACACACAGAACGATCTTCCTCCTGGACAGTGGGGAGGGGGGCTCTCGATGGTCCTGTAGGGGAGTAAAGGCATGAATTAGACATGTGATATTTAGGTAGCAGACACATCCTATTGTGCAGATGATCAGAAGTCAATCTGTATGAACATCAGATGCCATATCAGTCACTCATGAAATCGATATGAGGGGGTTGCAAATCTATTCTGTCACTAGCTTGCTCTACTGCACCCGTCTCTGTCCCCCACTTCCAGCTCCTCTGCACCTCCGACGAGGTCGAGAGCAGCCTCCTCAGCGTTTGTTAAAGTCGCCAGGGATGGTGGGCCCCCTCCTGTCCTCCCCCCTCCCTCTTATTGTGGGCTCTCTTTTCCTGCAATGAGGGACACAAGTGGAGTTTCAGTGAGATTGATGGAGTGAGTGTAAAGAACCCATAACAGAAGCTATGAGGGAGACAAAGATGGAGTGAGGTGCCAAAACCAAGGTGCCTCCCTGTGCGTTATTAGTTTGTCATTGCATAACAGTGAGAGCGAGTGTGAGGGGTGCATAGTAGGATGGTGAAGTGATTTTGTACATAGAGAGAGATAGGTAAGGGTGCAAGGGAAGTAAGGTTAAGTTGGGATGTGGAGGAGTAGGTTGACAATGCAGAGTGCTGGTGATGAGAATAGATGGGAAGCAGATTGAAGGTAAGTGTGATGTTATACTCACTTTTGCTGAGCGTAGCAGATCATTGAACCTTTTTCGGCACTGCACCCAGGTGCGTGAGCACAAAGACCTGGCGCTCACCTCCTCAGCAATTTGCAGCCAGGCTGCCTTTGTCTGCTGAGGAGGCTTCCTCCAGCCATCAGGAGGGAACAGAACCTCCCTGCGTCCTCTTATTCCCTCCACAAGAGCATGGAGGGAGTCATCATCAAATCGAGGAGCAGCCTTAGGTTTTAGATCATGTTCCAAAGACCCGTCTTCAGGAGCAGCAGAAAGGAAATGAATTCCAAAGGCTACATGGGCCCCTTAAAAGCTCCTGAATCAAAGACGGCAGCAGAGGCGAGCAGCAGACTTGCACCCACTGATTGGGCCGGGTAGCGCGCACGGCGGGCTTAATAAGCCCAGGTAAGTGAAAAGAGTTATTTCGGAGCGGCTGAAACCAGCTCTTATGGCAAAATCGCGACCAACATTTCTGTGTACTGCCCTAGCGCCCTGACTTTGACAATTGGAGACATAGCCAAATTGCTCTCCAAGATGAAAGATGCCGGTGCAGCCAATGAAGCTACTGACTGACAGATGACCTGCTGGCAGCTCTCCAGTGACTGTCAGATACGAAATAAAAGGCTGTAAGAGAGGGATTCAAATTAAGAATTTTCCAACCAGGTAGCAGGGTTTCAAAATGTCTGGGTGAATAACTGAATTCACAATGCAATCATGCAAGAGGCTTTAGCAAGGCCGTCCCCCGATTTATAATTGATTATCGAGGGTGTTGGTCACAAAATCTTTTAATGATTTTAATTGCAACACCATCAATGCTCTGATGTGTTAATTCCTGTTCTTGCTCAGATTACAATTCTCTGACCCAGTTCTCACCGAAATGTATAAGGAACACCCTCTACCAACTCACCAAGCCTCAGATTCCGAGACACGATTCTTAGTTATTTTTTAATATAAATCAAGTTTTAATATCAGTCTGCTAGAGCTAAGAATGACAGCCAATAAAGAGCAAAGTTAACACGAATTCACAACTACATTACTTACCTCAGAAATAAATGTTACACAATGCAGGGGTATAGCCCCCTCTGGGTTTTGTTGGGAGGGGGGGCAGCATATTATTCACTTCCTAACATCTCCCAGTTACAATTTACACAGGCCAAGTTTGTCTTTTTACCATCTCCAGCGCAAAGAGAACAGTTATTTCAAGAACTGTAAAATACCATTCAACAAGCTCACCAATAACTCCGACATTCTTTTAATCTAAGATGGAGGTCACAAGGCAGCCTCATTAACCAACAGTGAAATATGGAGGTTTGGCAGTGTGATGGTGAGCCATGATAAATGTATTTAGTAAGGCAGCTTTACTAGTTATTAATTCTTAATTTCATGGATTGCAGGAGCCATGGACACCTATCCTCATTTGGATCCTACACAGCAATGATAGAAAAATAAGAGCGACAAGGAATGCATCCATCGCTCCCAGTGGCGGAGTTGGTAAAGTATGTAACAGCCGTACAGGCCAGTGAGATCCAGGTCTGATCCCTGGTCTGTGGAGTGAACTGATCTCAGGAGAGGTGCTAAATTCAGCTTCAAGGGTCCCAGGTTAGCGAGGCAGGGAAATCAGTTACTCCCACTCCGAATCGCTATGCAGCAACTCCTGCTGGAATATGCACGTGTGCGAACATCAGATAAGGACACGATTGGCTTAAGCGGTGGTGCCTCACAGATTAAACATCTCATACTAGTTTGCAAATCACACTGTTGCAGGTAAGACTGCAGCAAAGATGTGTGGAACCGGTGCATCTGTTCCCTTTAGGGGTGGATTAACAGGCTGCAAATGTCATTTACTTCAGCTTACAGCAAACCTGCAAATAGAACAGCAACTCTTTTTGAGGGTGGGGTGAGGGAAAGCGAGTTGGAAAAGGAGATTTGGCCACAGTCAACATGGTGTTGCTGCAGCTTTAACTGAGTCACGTGAAAACACGAGTAAAGGTGCATAGAACCTTCCCACCCATCTCCTCCCTTCAGTGTCAGACAAAGCCAGTATTCCCAAGGGAGGGAGTGATTTTAATTTGCTTTGTGGGAGGGGAGGGGGGAATCAATTTGGTGACAACAGCCTGCATCACCTCCACCACACTCTGGGTGACACACAGATCTTCATCTTACATGCAAGACTTTGACCAGTATATATCTGACATTGTACATGACAATTTGTGAGTGGGTGTGTTGGAGGCAAAGAGGAGCATCTCCGGCATTAAAACGATTTGACTCTGTCCCTGTTGTCATAGCAACCCTGTAAGGCTTAATAAATATAAATAGAAAGCTACAACGGTGGAAAAAAACAGAAAATGCAACAAAAACACCACAGGGCTGTCACCAGTAACAGAATTGGAGCAAAGGCTGAGATATTTAATTCAGATTTTAAAAATTTGAAGGGTTTTGATAAAGAAAGATTATTTCCGTTGGTTGAGGAATCAGTAATGGGTTGGGGGGGGCGGGGGGGGGAAACCAATTTAAAATCTCACCCAAAAGTGAGGAGAAAGGTTAGGAGAAATTTCTTTAGGCAGAGGAATGCTGGAGCATCCACTTGAAGCACAGGAGGATACCTGGTCTGTAGAGTGAACTGATCTCAGCCAATGTGACAGTAATGGTTCTACATTCGGCCTCAAGGGCCCCAGGTTAGAGAGGGATGGAAATCAGTTATTATCTTCTTATGGATATACTTGCCTTAAAGGGGGTGCAACGAAGGTTCACTAGACTGATTCCTGGGACGAGGGGATTGTCCTGAGACTGAGTAGATGAGGCCTATATTCCCTAGAATTTATTAGAATGGGACGCAATCTCATTGAAACGTATAAAATTCTTAAGGGGCTTGACAGGGTAGATGCCGAGAGGCTGTTTTCCCCTGGCTGGGTAGTCTAGCACTAGGGTTCAGTCTCAGAATAAGGGGTCGGCCATTTAGGACTGAGATGAGGAGGAATTTCTTCACTCAGAGGGTTGCGAATCTTTGGAATTCTCTACCCCAGAGGGCTGTGGATGCTCAGTCGATGAGTATATTCAAGACTGATATGGAAGCTGAGTCATTGAATATATTCAAGGTGGAGATAGAAAGATTTTTGAGCAACAGGGGAGTCAAGGGTTATGGGGAACGGGCGGGAAAGTGGAGTCGAGGTCGAAGATCAGCCATGATCTTATTGAATGGCGGAGCAGGCTCGAGGGGCCGTATGGCCGACTCCTGCTCCTATTTCTTATGTAGGTCAGTGACAAATTTTGTTTGGTAACGCTCCTGTGAAGTGCCTGGGGACCATTTACTGTGTTAAAGGCACTATATCAATGCAAGTTGTTTGGTTGTGGAATTAACTATGGAATGCTCTAGCAAAGGGCTAGCACAGACACGTTGGGCTGCATGGCCGCCTCCTGTGCTCTAAACCGTCCTTTTCTCTTTCAAATGACAACTAGCCTCAGGAATTGTCTTTGGTAATAAAACCTATAAACCCACGCACTATTATGGGCTGGGGGGTGGGGGGGAGAACGGAAGAGAGGTGGTGGGGTGCCTCACAGTCCCATTCCAGAGATTTGAGCACAAAAATCTAGGCTGACACTCCAGTGCAGTACTGAGGAAGCGCCGCACTGTCAGAGGGGCAGTACTGAGGGAGCGCTGCACTGTCGGAGGGGCAGTACTGAGGGAGCGCTGCACCGTCGGAGGGGCAGTACTGAGGGAGCGCCGCACTGTCGGAGGGGCAGTACTGAGGGAGCGCCGCACTGTCGGAGGGGCAGTACTGAGGGAGCGCCGCACTGTCGGAGGGGCAGTACTGAGGGAGCGCTGCACTGTCGGAGGGGCAGTACTGAGGGAGCGCTGCACTGTCGGAGGGGCAGTACTGAGGGAGCGCCGCACTGTCGGAGGGGCAGTACTGAGGGAGCGCTGCCTTTCGGATGAGATGTTAAACTGAGGCCCCATCTGCTATCTCTGGTGGACGTAAAAGATCACATGGCACTATTTCAAAGAAAGGCTTGCATTTCTATGGAGCCTTTCACGACAACTGAATGTCCCAAAGTGCTTTACAGCCAATGAAATACTTTTGAAGATTAGTTGTAATGTAGGAAATGCCAATTTGTGCACAGCAAGCTCCCACAAACAGCAATGTGATAAGGACCAGATAATCCGTTTTAGTGATGTTGGTTGATGGATAAATATTGGGCAGGACACAGATGATAACTCCCCTGCTCTTCTTCCAATAGTGCTATGGGATCTTTAACTCCCACCTGAGAGGGCAGACGGGGTCTCGGTTTAACGTCTCATCCGAAAAGACAGCACCTCCGACAGCGCAGCGCTCCCTCAGTACTGCCCCTCCGACAGTGCGGCGCTCCCTCAGTACCAGGGGGAGTTCTTCCTGGTATTCTGGGCCAATACTTATCACTAAAAAATAGATTATCTGGTCATTATCACATTGCTGTTTGTGGGAG
This sequence comes from Squalus acanthias, assembly GCA_030390025.1. Classification (NCBI taxonomy): domain Eukaryota; kingdom Metazoa; phylum Chordata; class Chondrichthyes; order Squaliformes; family Squalidae; genus Squalus; species Squalus acanthias. Next base: position 17,197,675 of record CM059445.1, read on the forward strand.
CTTGCTATGCTCAAATTGGCTGCCACATTTCCTACATTACAACAGTGACTCCACTTTTGTCTGTAAAGCACTTTGGGACATCATGAGGGTGGTGAAAGGCACGATAGAAATGCAAGTTCTTTCTTTCTATCCAATTTTTCCTCATAGCTAAAATTCTCCAACGTCCCAGTAAATCTCCTATGGACCCTCTCTCTCTAGCGCGATCACATCCTTTCCTGCAACGTGGAGCCCGAGTTTTTTTTTTAATTTGTTCATGGGATGTGGGAGTCGCTGGCAAGGCTAGCATTTATTGGCCATCCCTAATTGCCCTGGAGGTGGTGGTGAGCCAAGCGAGTGTCTTGCTGGGCCATTTCAGAGGGGCAATTAAGAGTCAACCACATTGCTGTGGGTCTGGAGTCACATGTAGACCAGACCAGGTAAGGACGGCAGATTTCCTTCCCTAAAGGACATGAGTGAACCAGATGGGTTTGTACAACAATCCGGTAGTTTCATGGTCACCATTACTGATTCTAGCTTTTTATTCCAGATTTATTTATTGAATTTAAATTCCCCAGCTGCCACAAACTTGTCTGCAGATGATTACTAGTCCAGTAACATAACCGCTATGCTACCGTACCCAATCAGCTGGGCCATGGTCTGGGCGCCTTTTTACTGCTCTTTAAATTGTTCGGTTCGATTTTAACGGCCTCAAAAAAATGAATCTCTATTACCGCCTCAGTTTCGGACACCCTGTGGTGTATTGTGGTCTCTGATATAACATGCACTATCGATAGCCCAGTCTCCAAGGGATACAATAACCAAAATTGTGTGGTGACGGTCTTATTATAGCGGCTTGGTGCAACCGAGTGGCCTGCTAGTGGCCATTTCAGAGGGCGGTCGCGAGTCAACCACATTGCTGGTGGGTCGGGAATCACAACAACTTGTATTTATATAGCGCCTTTAACGTAATAAAACAACCCAAGGCGCGTCACAGGAGTGTGAAAAGACACCAAAAAAAAGCCACACAAAGGAGTAATTAGGGCAGGTGACCAAAAGCTTGGTCATAACAAAACACAGATGATCTGCTCATTTATCACATTGCTGTTTGTGGGAGCTTGCTGTGCGCAAATTGGCGTTTTCCTACATTACAACAGTGACTCCACTCCACAAATTATTTCAATGACTGTGAAGCGTTTTGGGATGTCCTGAGGCGCTATAGAAATGCAAGTCTTGGCTTTTTTAATCCATACAGAAACGACCATTCGGTAATTTCAGGGGCACCATTACTGACACGGGCAATTTTATTTTTTAAATTCCAGATTTATTCAACTAAATTGAATGGTGGAGATCATTAGTCCCATCTCCATGGATTGATTACCGCCCGAGGCCCTGCTTCACAGGCCCGGCCTCAACACAATTATTATTATTATTATTTTTTTTTTCGTGGTAAAATTCAGTCAGAATTTATTTCTTACTTTATTGTATTGGTTTTTTTTTTAGTTATCATTATTCATTACCTGACTTTCGGCTCATGCGCTTCTCCCAACCGGACGGTAAGGGCTCCTCCTCGGCCATGGCGCCGTCGACTGAAGCGCTCGGCCGCCGCCAGCCAGCCAGCGGACAACATCCCGCCCGCCTGCCTCAGCATGTCGGCAGCCCCGCCTTTCTCCATGTCCCATTGGTCATTCCGCACGTCGGTCAAGGAATTCCGAACGTCGATTGGATGGTATGGACGTCGGTCATTTTCTAAGTCCCGCCCCCACCACGATGATTGGACAAGCTGGACGTCGGTCATTGGCAAGTCCCGCCCCTCTCCCTTTGCTCAGTGATTGGACGAGACGCACGTCAGTCATGTACAAATCCCCCGCCTGCGTCCTGTGATTAGAGAAAACGCACGTCAGTTATTTTCAGGTCCCGCCCCTCCACATGGATTGGACAAGACTGACGTCAGTCACTTGCAAGTTCCGCCTCTCCCCCCCCCACGAAGCGCAATCTAACTTCGCGCCCGCAAAGCCCGCCTGGAGACAAACCCCGCCTTCCAGGGAGAAAGGCCGCAAAGCTATTGGACAATAGACACGTCAGTCACAATTCCGGTGCACCGATTGGTGCAGTGAAGCCGGTTTGTCACCGAGCAGCCAGAATTGATACCTGCAGCGCGTTATTCAGGTTTGCTGATTCGTACATCATAATTAAACCAGTTATATCAGTTCAAACAAAATACTGCGGATGCTCGAAATGAGAAAATTTAAAACAAATGTTAATGCAACCCGTGCATTTTTTTCTATCTTATTTTCACTTCTCTTCCATTCTGGTGATTCGTAATCGCACTTTCCTATCATCCTGATGCATGATTCTTTTGAGGAAACTTATATCAAAATTATCTCAGCAATATGAAGCGTTGCAATCGGTGTTTTAAAATATATATATTTTTGGTTTAAAGAAACTGTTGCTCTGAATGGAGCTGTGAGCAAGTGGGCGGGACGTGACTCGGTGCGTGGCGGTGATTGGTCGGCCGTTGTGGTTGAGGGTGGACGTCAATCACGCGTTTCCCGGCGTCGGATTGGCTTAACCGGCGGCTCGGCGTCGGCGCTTCGTCTTGATTGGTGGGCTCGGGCGGTGACGCGTGCCGTCAATCGCGGAATCGCGGCGTTCCATTGGCTGAACCAGCTGTCAATCAGTAGAAGGGGGGCGGAACCGGGGCCTAGTCGCTGTTGTCAGGGTGAAGCCAGCCTGAAGAGTGGGGTAAGAAGAGGTAAGTGGCACCCTGCAAACGACTCCCTTCGCTCCCAAAGCAGGAGGGTTGTGTTTTCTGGGAGTTAGAAGGTTAAGGGATGATGTGATCGAAGGTTTCAAGATATTAAAGTGGAAACATAGGATATATGGCATAGAAATAGGCCGTTCGGCCCAACCAGTCCATGCCGGCGTTTATGCTCCACTCGAGCCTCGAGAAAGATGTCTTTCCTCATCTAAATCTATCAGCATAACCCTCGATTCCCTTCTCCCTCATCTGCTTGTGTAGCCTCCCCTTAAATGCATCTATACTATTCGCCTCAACCACTCCCTGTGGTAGTGAGTTCCATATTCTCACCACTCTCTGGGTAAAGAAGTTTCCCCTGAATTCCCTATTGGATTTCTTGGTGACTATCTTATATTGACGGCCTCAAGTTTTGCTCTTCCCCACAAGTGGAAACATTCTTTCTGAATGCACTCTATCAAAACATTTCATAATTTTAAAGACCTCTATTAGATCACCCCCCTCAGCCTCCTCCTTTTCAAGAGAAAAGAGACCCAGCCTGTTCATCCTTTCTTGATATGTACACCCTCGCAGATGGTGTGGGTTTAAGAAAGAAAAAAAGAAAGACTTGCATTTCTCCAGCGCCTTTCACGACCACCGGACATCCCAAAGCGCTTCACAGCCAATAAAGTACTTTTTTTTTTAAGTGGAGTCACTGTTGTAATGTAGGAAACGCGGCAGCCAATTTGCGCACAGCAAGCTCCCACAAACAGCAATGTGATAATGACCGGATAATCTGTTTTTGTGATGTTGGTTGAGGGATAAATATTGGCCCAGGACACCAGGGGAGAACTCCCCTGCTCTTCTTCGAAATAGTGGCCATGGGATCTTTTATGTCCACCTGAGAGGAGCAGACGGGGCCTGGGTTTAACGTCTCATCCGAAAGACGGGTGAGAAAAGAGACCCAGCCTGTTCATCCTTTCCTGATATGTATACCCTCGCATTTCTGTTATCATCCTTGTAAATCTTCTCTGCACCCTCTCCAGTGCCTCTATTTCCTTTTTATAATGTGGCGACCAGAACTGTACGCAGTACTCCCAAGTGTTGTCTAACCAAGGTTTGATACAGGTTTAGCATAACTTCCCTACTTTTCAATTCTGTACCTCTAGAAATAAACCATAGTGCTTGGTTTGCTTTTTTTTATGGCTTTGCTAACCTCTGTCGCAACTTTCAGTGATTTGTGTATTTGTACTCTGAGATTCTTTTGTTCCTCTACCCCACCTTGGCTCGCACCCACCAAGTGATAAGTGACCTCCCTATTCTTCCTACCAAAATGTAATACCGCACAGATAGGGTAGATGGAGAGAAACTATTTCTGCTGGTTGAGGAGTCTAGGGCTAGGGGGCATAGTCTAAAAATTAGAGCCAGACCTTTCAGGAGTGAAATTAGGAAACACTTCTACACACAAAGGGTGGTAGAAGTTTGGAACTCTCTTCTGCAAATGGCAATTGATGCTAGATCAATTAATTTTAAATCTGAGATTGATAGCTTTCTGTTAACCAAAGGTATTAAGGGATATGGGCCAAAGGCGGGTGTATAGAGTTAGGTCGCAGATCAGCCATGATCTCATTGAATGGCGGAACAGGCTTGAGGGGCTGAATGGGCTACTCCTGTACCTATGCGCTGGGCCTTTTCATTTTAAAATAAAATATGAGGTAGATTTCTAATTTTCTAGAGTGATCTCCACACCTTAGATAGGTTCTTGTGGGGTTGGGCACATTCTAGATAATTCCAGGCCTTCTGGAGTATTCAGGGCCCTGGGTGGATTAACGAAAAAGACTTACATTTCTATAGCGCCTTTCACAACCTCAGGACGTCTCAGCACAGCAAGCTCCCACAAACAGCATTGTGATAACGACTGGATAATCTGTTTTAGTGATGTTGATTGAGGAATAAATATTGGCCAGAACACCAGGAAAAACTCCCCTGCTCGTCTTCGAAATAGTGCCGTGGAATCTTTTACGTCCACCTGAGAGGGCAGACGGGACCTCCGGTTTAACGTCTCATCCAAAAGACGGCACCTCTGACAGTGCAGCGCTCCCTCAGCACTGCACTGGGAGTGTCAGCTTGGATTACGTGCTCAAGTCTCTGGAGTGGGACTTGAATCCACAACCTTTTGACTCAGAGGCGAGAGTGTGAGCCACAACTGATGGGGTGAACGGGGACACGTTGCATCAGTGCGCTGCCTGAAAGGGCGCTGGAAACAGATTCAATACTAACTTCCAAAAGGGAATTAGATAAATACTTGAAGGAGAATTTGGTTTTTTTTGCAGGACTGTGGGGAAAGAGCAAAGGAGTGGGACTAATTGGATAGCTCTTCCAAAGAGCAGGCACGATGGGCCAAATGACCTCCTGTGCTGTATTATTCTATGATAAAGTCAGGGGTGCAGGCTTGGCTCAGATGGTAGCTCAATTCAGCAGGCTGGGGTTGATAATTATAAAAAAAGGCAAGTTATTGTTGCAACACTCTAGTGCAGCATTGAAGGAGGGCTTCCGTCTGCAGTATCCATAGTTATTTTATTTTGATACTGGACTCTGTACTGCAAATGATAGCTTACTTAAATATCACTACACTTGCCCATACTGTAAATTTGACTTTATTCCCATTTGGAGTACTGGACTTGGCTACAGTGAAGATCAAAATATAGAGGTTATTGTATTCTAATAGAATGATACAGCACAGAAGGAGGCCATTCGGCCCATCGTGCCTGTGCCGGCTCTTTGAAAGAGCTCTCTAATCAGTCCCACTCCCCCCTGCTCTTTCCCCAGAGCCCTGTAATTTTTGCCCTTCAAGTATTTATCCAATTCCCTTTTGGAATTTATTATTGAATCTGCTCCCACTGCCCTTTCAGGCAGCGCATTCCAGATCATAACTTTTTAATAATTCTTTAAAGTTCATATGGATATGGTATTTTTGTTCCAGTAAGTTGCATTGTGAAGTTTTCTTTTAAATGAATCTTTTTTTCCATCTTTCTAGGAATTCATAAGAATGATTGAGATAATTTGCAATGATCGCTTAGGAAAGAAAGTTCGAGTGAAGTGCAAGTATCCTTTAAGATAGGTGGTGAAATATTACTGTCTTTTTAATTGGAATGCATCAGCCCTTCAGTGGTGGGGAAGTGAACTCAGTGAGTGCTCGTCTGTTGGTACCTGCTCACCTGTTAGTTACGGGCCCTGTATCCATACATATAATGAGTAGCACACGTTGGAGACAGAAAATATTGGGGTGTCTGAACTGCAGCTTGTGGGCAGTGCCGCTTATGTGTGACCTATGAGCCCTGGTAATCTGTCTCATTACTTGCTGATTTGGCCTGTTTGAATTTCTTGGTCCTGGATGTTTGAGAAAGGCTGTTCTTACCACTGTTGCCTCATTGACAAGTAAGTTCTAAATCTGAACACTGTTAATTGTACTTAAGTGGTGAAAAGCAATTGAGTTGAGCTGACCTACATTGGCTCCCGGTTAAGCAACGCCTCGATTTCAAAATTCTCATCCTTGTTTTCAAATCCCTCCATGGGCCTCGCCCCTTCCTATCTCTGTAATCTCCTTCAGCCCCACAACCCCGCCCCGCCCCCCCCCGAGATCGCTGCGTTCCTCTAATTCTGCCCTCTTGAATATCCCTGAATATAATCGCTCAACTATTGGTGGCCGTGCCTTCTGTTGCCTGGGCCCTAAGCTCTGGAATTCCTCACCTAATCCTCTCCACCTCTCTACCTCTCTTTCCTCCTTTAAGACGCTCCTTAAAACCTACCTCTTTGAACAAGCTTTTGGTCACCTGCCCTAATTTATCCTTATGTGGCTCGGTGTCAAATTTTTTGTCTTGTAATATTCCTGTGCAGCGCTTTGGGACGTTTTACTACGTTAAAGGCGCTATATAAATACAAGTTGTTGTTGTTGAGTTAATGGTATGCAGGTGGTGGGAATTAATTGGGGACTCTTGCTCTCACATATATTTGGGAGTCGGCTGGGGAAGGTTTGCAAGCTTCTCTTGTGGGTGCACAGTATGTAATATGTGTATCTGAATAAAGCATTGTAAGTGAGTTTAAAAAAAACCCAGATATCACTGGAAAAATCCCATACCCTAGAAGCATCATTCAGGCCACAGACGCATTTGTTTAGTTTACGTAGCCTTCCTTCCGCATCTGCTGACTCATTAGGCGGTTCCAGAAACACTTCTCTCTGGAAAAAGTATCTCCCTGCAGAAATGCGGCTTTTATGTCCTACACGCCCGTGAATATGTGGCCAAAAGGGCCAAAAAGATTTTAAACATTGCAGCAGTGGAAGAGTCCGCCCACTCTAACAAACCCCGAGGTCTGTCGGTACCCGCAGCTTGAGGTGTCTACAAATGAGTAGAAACTTATGGCCTTTGAGGCTCCGCAGCGTGCGACTGAGCAGAAAGCTGAGAGGCTGCTGCCTCAAATGAATGGAGGCCTCGACTGGAATGAGCATCTCGTCTGTCCCGACTGATTGTGAGGGGGTTTTCATGGAATAACCAACAAGATTAAGGCTGTACAATGTTCTTACAGGATGTGAAGCCACAATAAAAAGAACAACTGGTAGCCTTGTCACTAGATTTTCTGTGAATGACAATGATGAGTATATGAAAATGTTAGAGCCTCGCTGTAGTTTTTTTTCACTAGGCTTTCTGTAAATTATAATTTTCTTGTTTTAAAAAAAAAAATCAGTTATCACTGCAGCACAGTGTTCTGATTGGGTGAAATGCATTAAAAGCCACAATCTTAAACAGTGACCAACTTGAGAGCCCCTGTAACCCGCTCACCATAGGGTGCTAGGATGCAGGTCAAAGGTGAGAGTTTAAGGGAGGTATGAAAGCAGGATAGGAAGATGGAGAGGCGGAGGAGTTCAGCGAGGGGAATTCCAGAACTTGGGAGTCCAGGCAGCTGAAGGCACGGCTTCTAATGGTGGGACGAAGAGGATGTGCAAACTTACAGATCAGAGGAATGGAGAGTTTGGGGGGGGGGGTTGTAGGGTTGAGGAGGTGATAGGGATAGGGAGAGATGAGGCCATGAAAGGATTTGGACACGAGGAGGAGAATTTTAAATTTGAGGCGTTGGAGGACTGGGAATCAAAGTAGGTCAGCGAGGGCGGGGGTGATGAGTGAGTGGGTTAGGCTGCGGGCAGCAGCGTTTTTGAGACGGACGGTGTGGTCCACCTTGTCAACAGCTGCAGCGAAGGCGAGGGGCTAATGCACCACGGTTACAGAGACAGAGGAAGAGCTTGCGACTCTGGCTAGGGCCGTTTCATTGTTGCAGCAGGAATGGAAACCTGATTGGGGAGATTTGCACGTGGGGTTGCGGGAAAGATGGGCACCATTTGAGGACTTAGTGAGGAAGGGGATGTTGAACATGGTGGATCTTTTTGAGGAGGGGGTAATGAGGGCTGTTTTAAAAGGGAGGGGAGCCATTTACAATGTCAGAGATAGTGCAATATATTGTTAGGAATACGCTAAATAAACTCAAGTTCCAACAGTCAATTACAACTAAGGAATGTGGACTGGCCCTAATCAAATGCCTTTGATCTTCTTAGGCGGAACCGAGAATGACTTGCTTCCACACTAAAAATGAGTTCTCAGGTGACTGATGAGTCCAATGCGGGACCTACAGTCTCTGTCACAGGTGGGGCAGATGGCGGGTGGATGGGGTGCTTGGGTTGACTTGAGTTTGGCTTCCGCTTGCTCCCGGCGAAGAGACTCGAGGTGTTCGGCGCCTTCCCGGATGCTTCTCCTCCACTTTGTGCGGTCTTGGGCCAGGGATTCCCAGGTGTCGGTGGGGATGTTGCACTTTTTCAAGGAGGCTTTGAGGGTGTCCTTGAAGCGTTTCCTCTGCCCACCTGGAGCTCTTGCCGTGTCGGAGCTCCGAGTAACGCGCTTGTTTTATAAATGGATCACAGTGGATTTGTTGACATAGGTAACAAATCAATTGGATCTTGATTAAATTCTACTGATTGTAGAATTTTTTTTAGAAGTATTGAGTTTAAGATGGCGAAGCTTTGCCGGGAGCTACTTTTTATATTAATGTCCTGAATTACACCCAGTATCGTTCTGTTCCTGTTTAGAAATAGTAAAAGTAGCCACTTACGTGGTACAAACAGAATGGGACACTCTGGAGCATTGTGGGGTTTGTTTTTCCTTAACCTTTCTCCCTTCTAGTCCCGATGATACCATAGAAGATCTGAAGAAGTTGATAGCTGCGCAGACTGGAACAAAATGGGACAAGCTCGTCTTAAAGAAATGGTTTGTTCTCTTGTGTAGCTCTTAGTGACACTAACTTCCTGAATTCTAATTACTTTTTAAAAAAAAATATTAAATTGGGCAGATTTTTGTAGAATTTATCTTGCTGTAAAAAGAATCTCGTTGCTTGTGTGTGGATTGTAACAGTTTTCAGCATCCGAGCCCTTCCCATGGCGAAATTGAAATGGCTGCATCGTCCTGTATTGGCCCAAGTTGGATGAAGAGCATTTATTTCAATTCATTCTAATTTAACTTTTTCTAATTCTAGGTATACCATTTTCAAGAATCATGTTCAGTTGCAAGATTGTATCTTTTGTTGCTCTTGTGAATCTATACCAATGGTTTTCAACCTTTGCTGTACGTATCGGGGGAGGGGGGGGCCCGTTGCAAATATTTGCGCCTTCCTGATCAGTGTTCCCTGTAATATAAAAAAAAAATCCGTGCGCGGGCCCTTTAACTGGCTCTCCTCAACCTTGAAATCTGCCGTTCCATCATGAGAACAAATCCATTTTTCCCCCCATAACTCGGTCTTTGCACAGGAGCGTGAGCAGGTACACGAGGACACTTTCATTTCCAGGGTATGAAATGGAGCATGTATAGGGACCCATTGCAAATATTAAAATATTTACACACGCCTGGTAACCCCCCCACCCCAGTCTTAATTTCCAAAAGACTGTCTACTTCTCTGAGGAAAATGTTGCAGAAATTGAGGTGTTTCTTTAACAATGGAAATAATGTGCTATTAAGTCAAAAATACAGAAAATCTGATGACCTCGGGGGTCCCATGGAGGCCAAGGGCCCCAGTGTGAAAACCCATGATCTGCACGCAACGTAGATCACTTTCATTCTGGAAGAGAAATCCCATTTTAACTTGAACGAGATGAAGAGGATACAACAATACAACCTGGAGGTAGCCGGCAATGTAGCTGGCACTTGGGAATTTAATGAGCACTGGTAAGGGCTATGGGGCACAGTGTATTGGCAAACTATCTTGTATCCACAATGGTGAGGTTGTTCTTGTAAGGCAGAACAGCACCAACTGGAAGGTAGCTGCTCCTTTTCATATCCTAGACATCATACTGTGTCCTTGTCTACCTGCTCATGCTCCTGTGCAAAGGCAGAGTTGTGGGGGGGGAGTTGGCTTGTTCTCATGGTGGAATAGTAAAGTTCAAGGTTGAGTGACATGGATGGGATAGAATCTTTTTTTTTGGATTAGTCCTTGGGTTTTGAGTACTCCCGCGATTTAGTGGGCCAGATGCAGAGTTTAAAAACTCCAAAATGTGACCTCCTTCCTCCCTCCCCTTCGCTCCCTCCCCTATATCAGAATAACATTTCTATTTCGCATACCTTACATCTCATGGCCTTTTGAAGACTATCAATTGCCATCAAATTGAGCACAAATTTGCTGGACTTGGCCTGCTAGGAACTTATCTATACTCACTCGCTTGGCTGTTCTAGCCAGCCGAGGGAAAGATCTTATCCCATCTGTCTCTGCTGCATTTTAGCCTAGATCTCTGAAAAGTGAGCGTATCTTAAGCTCTGCCCCCCCCCCCCCCCCCTTTGAAACATAAACAGATGCATACATAACTGCCAAAACTATTTTATTTATCTCGGGGAATTGCAATGTAGTGGTTATGCTACTTTACTAGTAATCCAGAATCCTGGACTAATAATCCAGAGAACGTGGGTTCAAATCCCACGTGGCAGTTTGAGTATTTGAATTCTGTTTTTAAAATCTGGAAATAAAAACCTGGTGTCAGTAAAAGTGACCATGAAATTGTCAGATTGCCATTAAAACCCAATCGGTTCACTAATGTCCTTTTATGGGAAGGAAACCTGCCGTCCTTACCCAGCCTGGCCTATAGGTGACTCCAGTCCCAAACATAGGAAAATTATGGGCAGGAAAAGACCCACTGGTCCCATCTAGCCTGTCCCATGTAGTTGTGATGCCTTATGCATCATGATACGGGCACTCCCTACTCACCTGGAGCCACGTAATCTCCTGGGAGAGGTTAAAAAAATAAAAGACTGGGCCAATTAGGGGCAAAAATTCCACTCCGACCCCTTTAGATGATAGAAACTAGTCCAGGTTTTGTTTTGGTGCGCGGTCCCTTTAAATTTGCTGCGCGGTCACGCATGCGCGGTGTCTTTTCCAGCGGCAGGAGCTGGTGAGCGGCCTGCGCGGGACCTCCCGATCGGTGCGTGGCCGCGCACCTTAGCAGGGAAACATTAATTACAGGATACCTACCCCTTGTACGAGATGGCCCGTTCCCCAGCTAGCAGCAAGTCCAGCTCTCTCTTGAAGGAATATATTGAATCGGCATTCATCGCATGAGCCAGCAACCTGTTCCACAAGTCCACTGTTTTCTTGGGAGCGGGGGTGGGGGGAGCCTTTCCAAAGCCTCAATACCCCTACCATGTCAGAAAACCGAGACAGGAGCCAGTATTCTAACTGCGGCCTAACCATGGTCTTGTCCAAGGACACAGTAGTATGGTTTATCTTGCAGTGTGAACACGGCCTCGATTCCCTGTTTGCTTTAGTTACAGCCCCATGGCATCAGTCATGACCTTTTAGAGAGTGCTGCTCTGTAACACCCAGATCTCTTTCACCACTGGCTTCAGTTCTGTTCCCTGAAGGGTGTATGTATATATTTAGCTTTAGACATGCTCACATGCATAACACTGCACTTTTCTAAGTTAAATATGATTTGCCAAACACTGGCTCATTCCCCCAACACATCGAGGTGTTTGCAGTAAGTGAGCATCCTCTTCAGTCCTAACACTCGCACACAGTTTCCAATCGTCTGAAAACTTGCACATCATTTCCCCAACTCCTACATAGAAACATAGAAAAATAGGAGCAGGAGTAGGCCATTCGGCCCTTCGAGCCTGCTCCGCCATTCAATATGATCATGGCTGATCCTCTATCTCAATACCATATTCCCGCTCTCTCCCCATACCCCTTGAAGCCTTTTATGTCCAGAAATCTATCTATCTCCTTCTTAAATATATTCAGTGACTGAGCCGCCACAGCCTTCTGTGGTACAGAATTCCACAGGTTCACCACCCTCTGAGTGAAGAAATTTCTCCTCATCTCAGTCCTAAATGTCCTACCCCGTATCCTGAGACTGTGACCCCTCGTTCTAGACCCCCCCCCTCAGCCAGGGGAAACACCCACCCTGCATCCAGTCTGTCTAGCCCTGTCAGAATTCCATATGTTATATAGGTTATTAATGACAATAGTAAATAGCAACGGTCCTAACATCGATCCCTGTGGGACACCAATTGCTTAACGAATCCCCAAGCTGATCCAAATCCATTGACAACAACTTTTTGCCTTCAGGCATTCAGCCAGTTCTCAATCCATCACAGAAGATCACCGTTAATTCTACAATGCTCCATCTTCTGGAGAAGCCTCTTGTGAGGTACCCTATCAAAAGCTTTCTGAGAGTCCAGGTCGGCTCTGTCTACTGGGTTACCATCATCCACTAGCCTGGTGACCAATGGTCCCGTTCATTTTTTTTTGGGTGCACGGCCCATTCAAAATACCGTGCACGTGCAGTTTTTCCTTTTGAAAAGCCGGCGGCGCGGGAGGTCCAGAGTGCTGCACCGCCACACAGCTTAAAGGGAACATTGCTGGTGACGACTTCTTCAAAAAAAAAATCAGTCAAATTCCTTTGTTTCAGATTTGCAGGTTGTTTTTTTGTTGCCGCCTTGATTAAGAAAATGGCCCTGTTTCCAGATTGTACGCTGTGTGAAATGGCACTGGTCGGAGTGATTCTTGTGGTTGCTGTGTGAAATGGCACTGGTCGGAGTGATTCTTGTGGTTGCTGTGTATAGGGGGGTTGAACTGCGCAGCTTAATACAGTCTCTGCATCCTCAGTGTTTGTCAGCCTTAACCAGGCTGCTTTCAGATGAGATCCATGATGGAATGAACTTGGAGCTCTACTACCAATAAAGTATATTGCACCCCGAGGAGGATAAAGCTTGTCAGCAACCATCAACCCAGTTCATGGAGAAAAAGGACTTGTGGCTTCACAATGAAGCTTTGTGTATGCTTTTCTGAAGAACACTGATGATTTTGTTTTTGTATGTCTTACATGTCCAGTGTTCCCCATTTTTTAAAACTATATTTTGTATTTCAGGACAACTTTAATTTCTGGTTTCTTGTCCAGGTCCAATCTGAGGTTTTTAATTCCCAAAGTTTATAGATGAATAAAGTGACTGTATGTATATGTTCCTCTGTGCTTTAACCAGCACCTTTCTCCTCCCTCCTGACCCCACATACACTGCTTCATTCAGCATGTTTTCAGGCTGAAAGCTAGGCCGTGTATTGGCTTGTGCTTCCCACCAAGCTGAGGCCTACCATTACCACAACACTCTCCACCCTGGTCAACTATTGATTAAACTCGCTGTATGAATCGCCAACACATACTGCATGGAGAAAAAAATAATAATTTGAAGGGATTGAAGCCCTCGTTGGGTTAGCGAAGAGCTGGACCTTGATAGTTGGTCGAGGTTCCGTCTTCTGCGTTCGGCTTAGCAGAGATCGGAGACGAGCACTGCATTCAGTATTTTTTGTCCCTTTTTCCCCCGCGCGCAGGTGCAAGAAACTCAATTAGCAGGCTGACGGTGGGAGAGAATGCTAACCCACCTTCAGAAAGTTGCTGTTCCGTGTGAAGTGGGCTATGTTAAAGAGAACCATGTTAAAATGTAGACTGAAATTGATTGAATAGAATTAAAATCTGGAGATTTGCTTCACCTTGTTTGTGTTTCTCATGGTGCACTTTTCTACCCGTGTAACCTGTACTTTGGATGGAACGGATTCCAGATCTGTGCAGAGTGTTCATTAGCTACACTGCAGGCTCCCTGGGCCAGCCACTTTTTCCACTTGACTCGTAATGCTAAAACAAAAGCTAATATCTGAGTAATACGCCTTTTATTTCGAGCTAATGTACTGTACAGTTGGTTTTAAATGAATGAAAGCCACCCTGTTGAACTTGTCAGAAGCCAGTTCCTCCTTCCGCCCTGGCTGTTTAATCTGAGCAGAGCATCAACCCCTACATCCAGCCCACTGCCAAGACTGCCCAAAGCTCCACCTCCCTTCTACTGAGGCTGAAATCCTAACCCACTGCAGGCTCAATTTCTGTGCACTGGTTCCCTGTTCCTTAGTATATATAAAATTCCCATGGCTTTGTACCATTTTTTAAAAATTAGTTCATGGGATGCGGGCGTCGCTGGCAAGGCCAACATTTACAGCCCATCCCTCATTGCCCTTGAGAAGGTGGTGGTGAGCCGCCGCCTTGAACCGCTGCAGTCCCATGCAGTGATGGTGCTCCCACAGTGCTGTGAGGGAGGGAGTTCCAGGATTTTGACCCGGCGACGATGAAGGAACGGCCGATATACTTCCAAGACAGGATGGTGTGTGACTTGGAGGGGGAACTTGGAGGTGGTGGTGTTCCCATGATGCAGAAGTTGTGTCCTTGGTGTCCGCTCCGTGATGACCCACTCGCCTTTAAGCCAGGAGGTCATGGGTTCAAGCCCCATTTCAGAGACTTGAGCACTTCATTTCGGCTGGCATTAACAGGACTGAGCGCCCTCTCAGGTGGATGTTGAAAGATCTCATGACACTAGCTGAAGAGGAGCAGGGGTGTTCACCTGGTGTCCTAGCCAACACTTATTCCTTGACCTAAGCCACTCAAACATTATGTGATCATGTATCTCATTATTGTTTGTGAGATCTTGCTGTGTGAAATTTGCCAGCCATATTTTCCTATGTTACAACAGTGAATTAAGAGATGAAGTAAAGTGGGAGGAGACTTGTGTGGAGCATAAACACCGGCTTAGACCAACAGGGCCGAATGGCCTGTTGCTGTGCTGTAAAATTCTATGTAATTCAGTAATGGCTGTGTTATATCGAGTCTTCACATGTGTTTTTGGTTTTGAAAACTAGTGCACTTCCAATAAGATTTGGTGCTATAATAGCACTGTCGGCTCTGGGGTAATGGCTGGCACTGACAGTGCCCCACAACCCAATCCATGTTCCGATATGCATTGCAACTCTCCCACCTTCCCATCTACTTAACTTAATTAACCCTCCTCCGCCAGTAGCTTCACACCATTGAGCAGATGCATAGTTGGTTGAAATGGGCTGCATTTAATAGGACCAGCAACTTTCTGTAATTCGCCCTTGACGCTTTCTTTACTGTGTTGAAGGGCATTCTCCTAATTAACTGCGTTCTGGTAAAGCTGTGAAAACGAGATGCACCACGATCAATGAAATGTGTTACTTTCTGGAATCTATTCTTTCTTTTGTTACAAAGATGTCAAGTGACACATTCTCCTTCCTCCTTATATGTTCACTGTTTTGGAACCAGTAGCTGCTGTAGCGGCTCGTACGCTAATGTATTTTCCCTGGGACAACAACAACTTGTATTTATATAGCGCCTTTAACGTAGTAAAGCTAACCAAGGTGCTGCACAGGAGTATTTTAAGACAAAAAATTTGACACCGATCCACATAAGGATAAATTAGGGCAGGTGACCAAAAGCTTGGTCAAAGAGGTAGGTTTTAAGGAGCGTCTTAAAGGAGGAAAGAGAGGCGGAGAGGTTTAGGGAGGGAATTCCAGAGCTTAGGGCCCAGGCAGCTGAAGGCACGGCCGCCAATGGTTGAGCGATTATAATCAGGGATGCTCAAGAGGGCAGAATTAGAGGAGCACAGATATCTCGGGGGGGGGGGGGATGGGTGGGCGTTGTGGGGCTGAAGGAGGGACAGCGAAACTGTTAGAGGGGGGGCAGCTGATTCCATCTTCCCTCCACCCTCCTCCCCCATTCGTCTGGGTGCAAATCCTCGAGTGCCCTCACTCTGACCTGGTCTGAACCCACCTGTATTTGCAGATTCCGGCCATTATCCCAAGCCGACTGCACCCAGGTGTAGGCCTGCTCCTTGGCAGCGCCTGGAAATGGGAGGGGAAACCCAACTGTGGGGCCTTCCTGCTGTCCAAAAAACAGTAGCCAGAAGGCTTCCATCTCCGAAGATCTAAGGGGAGACCTTGGTGGGGGGAGGTGGAGGTGATGTGGAAAGTGAATCTACCTCTCCAGTCCTTCATGGTCTTGCCGCTTGCCCCTCTGCCTCCAAGCTTAGGCCTATTTTGTATGGGCACCCTTCTTAGGGGGAGTTGGGAGAGGAAAGAAAAGAAAGGCTCGCATTTCTATAGCACCATACGTGACCACCGGACGTCCCAAAGCACTTTACAGCCAATGAAGTTCTTTTTTTTTGAAGTGGAGTCACTGTTGAAATGCGGCAGCCAATTTGCGCACAGCAAGCTCCCACAAACAGAAGTGTGATGATGACCAGATAATTTTTTTTTTTATAGTGATGTTGGTTGAGGGATAAATATTGGCCCCAGTGCACTGGGGAGAACTCTTCTTCGAAATAGTGCCGTGGGATCTTTTACGTCCACCTGAGAGAGCAGACGGGGGCCCCGGTTTAACGTCTCATCCAAAAGACGCTAATGTATTTTCTCTGGGGCCTCAAAACTGTTGGGGGGGGTGGGGGGCAGCTGAAATTGAGGTGGGATTACATCATAGCAGGTGCATGGGAACACCATTACCTCCAAGTTGCACGCCATCCTGACTTGGACATGCATCGCCATTCCTGGAATCAGAATCCTGGAACTCCCAACCTAACCGCATTGTCGGATCATTTTTACTAAGCGTAAGTAAGCGGTTCAAGAAGAAGACCCACCGCCACCTTCCCAGGTCAATTAGGGCTGGGCAATAAAATGCCAGCCTTGCCCTCGGTGCCTACATTCCGAATTTAAAAATAAACATGCAATTCTTGATCTGAGAGTGCTTAATGCTGATATTAGGAGCCTGAAATGTGAAGTACAGTTCACTTAAGCTGCTGGGTGGCCAGGCAGGCATCCTGCTTCAAGATCTCCAGCAATACTGCCTTTCCGCCACTAGCAGGCTTCAGTGACCAGGAGGACTTCCTTGTCCAGTTTTTTTTCTCCCCTGTTGGGCATATCACCGCCTCCACTCGGGAACTTTGCTCGGGCAGAGCCTACATTCTGCCATTTAATGCTCAGAACTACAATGCCTGGCGCTGGCTGACTGGATTCCATTGAAGGAATCCTCGTTCTCTACAGTGCCATTTTCAATGCAGGAAAAAAAAAGACCTTAATTCTAACAAAAAAAAAAGTACTTTCAGGATATTATTCACTTAAAAATAATGAAGGGCCTCGGTTTCTCGCGGCTGGGAGGGAAACATCAATTCTGGATCACGAGCCGGTGACTCCTGCCAGGAAGTGTGCGTGTGGTTGGCAGCTGAGGACGCAACCAGGCTCAGCTATGCTGGCCCCCATGGTAACAGCCTGTCTGCTCTCTCGCTCTCTGTCTAGGCTCGCAAAATGGCCACTTGGCCGACATACCAGAGGGCAGCTGGCACCTGTGGCACTGCACTCCAATAAAGTCGGGTGAGGGGAGAAATTGGAGGGAGCGGGGGGTGGGTGGGGAGAGCACAATGAGTAGCTGAGTCAGGGTAATGGAATCGGAGACTAACTACTGGAACCTCATCCCAACTTGGATAAGGCCACAATGCTCCCAGGCTGATGCGGAAAAAGGTTGTTTTTTTTTTAACTAGGATGGTTCATTCTTGTTGCCTAAGTATTTGAGGATGAGACCACTGTGGGATCATGTCTTGACCTATTCCATTAATTACTCTGTAAGGTGATTTAAATCAGACTGTACAAATGTCCATCAATATATGTACGTCATAGGCTCATAGAATCATGCAGTACAGAAAGAGGCCATTCGGCCCATCGTGCCTGTGCCGGCTCTTTGAAAGAGCTCTCCAATTAGTTCCACTCCCCCGCTCTTTCACTGTAGCCCTGTAAATTTTTCCCCTTCAAGTATTTAGCCAATTGCCTTTTGAAAGTTACTTCCTCCACCCTTTCAGGCAGCGCATTCCAGGTCACAACAAGATGTCTCAGAATAAGGGGTCGGCCATTTAGGACCGAGATGAGGAGGAATTTCTTCACTCAAAGGGTTGTGAATCTTTGGAATTCTCTACCGCAGAGGATGCTCAGTCATTGAGTATATTCAAGACTGAGGTCGATAGATTTTTGGATACTAAGGGAAACAAGTGGTATGGGGATAGTGTGGGGAGAAGTAGGTGGAGTTGAGGTAGAAGATCAGCCATGATCTTATTGAATGGCGGAGCAGGCTCGAAGGGCCGAATGGCCTACACCTGCTCTTATTTTTTATGTTCTAAGATGTATGCATTTCTTCATTAATCATTGTTAAAAGGTATTTGCAGAAGCCTTTCAGAATATAACAGTTTTTCTCTTCTTCCCGTTGTTAGGAATGCGAGCTTTGCAATAATAGAGGCAAACCACTGCAGCCCTGTGCCTATAAGCCAAGGATGAAATTAACACACAGTCCAACGCTTGGAAGTTTTATTAAAAGTTAAATGTCACATATGCACACGGCCAACACACCGAGGTTACAAAGGATGCTTTGCCGCAGAAGATACACACATTACAGTCGGGTGAGTTGTAGTTCAACCCTTCAGATGGCTGCCTTCTTAATCTTCCACCTGTCAGTGCAATAGTCTTGCTTTTAATCTTGGCTGAAAGACTATCACGTCACCTCCTCCATGAGCTCCACTCTTGCTTTTACATTAGATATTAGCTCAACATACCAAGACTCAAAAAATCTCCACAGCACGACCTTGGGACATAACACAAAGGGGGAGAAATTCAGTATCGCCCCATTTGGGGCGCAATTATCGGCCGGGCACAAAGATTAGCGCCTGGCGCTAATTATCGCCTCCGACTGCAAACTTGACTTTTATCGCCCCTGGAGGTGATTGGAGCGCTAAATCAGGCGCTACACATCTGTCTTAAGGCGCAAAGGCCGAGGAGCGAGGCGCTACCTCAGAGCGCTGGCGAAGCTCATGTAATGTCAGTCAGCAATGGAACACACACACAATGGCACGGGCCAGTTCTTAAAGGGGAGGGTTGATCTTGCTCTCCATCCATATCCTGCTCATCGCAGCCTTGAATCTCGGCCTGGAGAGACCTGTACATCAAATCTGCTGGAAAGAACAATGGAGAGTACCAGGCAAAGAGCTCAGAGTGCAGCCCCCACAGTCTCTTCTAAATAGATGCAAGGAAGGGCAAATCAAAATGAACCTGCAAAGTGCTGCTCAGTACCCAAAACTCCTTCACACAGCGTTGAATCTCTCCAGAAGTCTCTCTCTTTCTCAGAATGCGCGGTGAAAAAATGTCACCAACAAAAAAAGGCAGGAAGCGTTCGCCTTTAAATAGCGCTCCCCCAGTCCCTTCCTGACTGCAAAACGCTCCCCCCAACCTGTCGTTGCTAGCGGCAGGCGGTAAGGCAGGGGGAGCCACTCAATATCCGCTCCGGGGCACTACCGGGGCGTTGCGCACTCAACTGACATCACGATCTGCCAGCACAGGAGATCGTGATGGTAGTGTTTAGCGTCGCCGCAAAATGTCTAGTTAATTTCGCGAGCGGTGCAAACATCGCCGCGCCCGGGCGCTAGTTGCTTTGCACCCCATTAGCGCCCTCTTAAGGCACTAATGGGAGGCGCAACCAACTGAATTTTCCCCCCAAACTATCTTATCTATTCACTTGTACAGAAAAGAATAAACATATAGATGTATCCACGAGAAGACTAAAATTCAGACTTTTATATGACAGTTACAGCCTTACTTCTCTTCTTCTTCTTAGGCAGTCCCTCGGAACCGAGGATGACTTGCTTCCACACTAAAAATGAGTTCTCAGGTGTCTGATGAGTCCAATGCGGGACCTACAGTCTCTGTCACAGGTGGGGGCAGATGGTGGTTGAAGGGGCGGGTGGGTGGGGTGCTTGGGTTGACGTGCGCTCCTTGCGCTTGGCTTCCGCTTGCTCCCGGCGAAGAGACTCGAGGTGTTCGGCGCCTTCCCGGATGCTTCCCCTCCACTTTGTGCGGTCTTGGGCCAGGGATTCCCAGGAGTCGGTGGGGATGTTGCACTTTTTCAAGGAGGCTTTGAGGGTGTCCTTGAAGCGTTTCCTCTGCCCACCTGGGGCTCTCTTGCCGTGTCGGAGCTCCGAGTAGAGCGCTTGTTTTGGGAGTCTCGTATCGGGCATGCGGACGATACAGCCTTACAGGTACTGCCTGCCCGCTACATTTGCAGGCTTTTTAATTCTAAGATTTAACTACAGAACTTAATACAAAATGGAACTTAATATGCAATTCTTCCGCGTAAAACGGATTTATTAACTATCGCTGAACTTCTAATCTCTAACACCGTTCCCCAGGACTCTATGACATGCAGTGTTCCCTAGCTGAAAAAGTCAGACGGCAGCCTGTTACCACATCGCCTTGCCTGCTTGCTCTCACCTGCCCAGTAGCTCAACTGAAATATGGGGAGCAAAGGAGCCCACCAAAAAAAATTGTTTTAATGGTGTCTGTGTGATTTGACATTTATGCTCAGAAAAGTCCAGACCTGCGTAACTCTTGTGCCTCCAGACAATTCTGAAATGCTGCTACATCCAATATATTGAGCAGCTAAAATAGGGAAGGCCTCTGATGGAGTGAGAGGTCGGAGGTGAGAGGTGGATTGCCATGTGTTAAAGAATCTGCAAAGGGACATAGACGGGCTAGGTGAGTGGGCAAAAATTTGGCAGATGGAGTATAATGTGGGAAAGTACGAGGCTATCCACTTTGGCAGGAAAAATAAAAAAGCAAATTATTATTTAAATGGGGAGAGATTACAAAATGCGACAGTTCAGAGGGACCTGGGGGTCCTTGTGCATGAAACACAAAAAGTTAGCATGCAGGTACAGCAAGTAATCAAAAAGGCAAATGGAATGTTGGCCTTTATTGCAAGGGGGTTGGAGTATAAAAGCAGGGAAGTCCTGCTACAACTGTACAGGGTATTGGTGAGACCACACCTGGAGTACTGCGTACAGTTTTGGTCTCCTTATTTAAGGAAGCATATACTTGCATTGGAGGCAGTTCAGAGAAGGTTCACGAGGTTAATTCCAGAGATGAGGGGGTTGTCTTATGAAGAAAGGTTGAGCAGGTTGGGCCTATACTCATTGGAATTTAGAAGAATGAGAGGGGATCTTATTGAAACATATAAGATACTGAGGGGCCTCGACAAGGTAGATGCAGAGAGGATGTTTCCCCTCGTGGGGGAATCGAGAACTCGGGGCACAGTTTCAGAATAAAGGGTCGCCCTTTTAGAACTGAGATGAGGAGGAATTTCTTCTCTCAGAGTGTCGTAAATCTGTGGAATTCTCTGCCGCAGAGAGCTGTGGAGGCTGGGTCATTAAATACATTTAAGGTGGAGATAGACAGATTTTTGCAAGATAAGGGAGTGAAGGGTTATGGGGAGTGGGCAGGGAAGTTGCTTTGAGCCCAAGATCAGCCATGATCTTATTGAATGGCGGGGCAGGCTCGAGGGGCCAAGTGGCCTACTCCTGCTCCTATTTCTTATGTTCTTATGTGTTCTGTAATGGAGCGACAGATTGTGTTGGTAATGTAGGAAATTATGTAAATATTTCTAGCATCTCATACAACTACAGGAGCTGTGCGAGAGTTTAACCTCCTGTACAAATGCTGTACAACCCCCATTTCCCCATAGGACAACCTGCCCACAATTCCTGTACACAATGTGTTCATTATAACTGAAAATTGTCTTTTATCTTTTAGTTAATTTACGGTGTTATTGGAAGTATTTTAATTTTCTGGCCTTGTAAATGCACTGGATCACCAGGCCGGTTTCAACTTGAGTAAATAGTTTAAAAGATTCAAGATGAGCCAAGCAGACCTATTGTTCCCCTGCTACTGTTATCTGACCATCTCCTGGTGCTGTTAACTCTGGTGCGTCTTGACCCTCAGATCCTGATACTCCTGCCTCACACAGTTGTTGCAGACCAGGACTGCTGACCCCTGCGCTCCCTCCGAGCACTGTTGTTGGTGATTCCGTGGCCTGCACCGATTCGGTCAGATTGCCTTGATTGGACTCTTGTTCTCCTGTGCTTTGCATTGTTTCGGCCGCTTGCACATCCTGACCGAGTCCTGCCTCGTTTGCGGGTAGTTGTTCATCAGCATCTTCTCTTGCCAATTCTTCCGTTGCATTGTCTCCCACGCTAACTGGAATTTCTGTTGTTCTTTCTGCTGAGGATGGGTCCTGATTTTCCTCTGAAACTTCCAGATATTCTGTAACATTTCCCAAACATGGCAGAGCATGCACTGGTGGAATATCTGGACTGTCTTCAGAACCCTTGGCAGATGTTGCTCGGATTTCTAAATCGGCCTCGACATTTTCCGCTGATGTTTGCAAACCAGTCTCGGGTGTTTCTGCCGTTGCTTCTGGTCCAGTTTCAGCATCTGCTGGTGGTTCTTGATCATGACACACGTGTGCTTCAGCCACTCCTTCTTCTGTTTCCTTAAGCAACGTGTCACCTTCACTTGATTTACCATTGCTGCGGCTAGCAGTGGTGATAGCCATCATTGAGCCGTTACCAGTGACTGTGTGTGCGGACAACTCCGTCTGCCCCGCCCTGCATTCAGCTTCTGTGCTACATTCTTCTGGCTTGTCACCATCGCTCACACTGACAGGAGTCTCATTTGTGTTATCAGAGTCTTCCTTGAAGTCAGGTTCAGCTACCAGAGTATCTGCCACGCCCTCTGAACCAGTGTGAATCTCCTCTGTATTTACTGAGCCTTCAGCCTTTTCTTCATCAACTGCACGTTGGGCCTGGGAATCTTTAGGTTCTTGAATACTTTCTCCTATTGTGCCTTCTAAAGCAGCACAAAGCCCAATGTCTTTCATTGCTGTGACTTCTCCAATCTCCTCTCTGCAGTCCTTGCCTTCTGATTCTCGTAATTGTTTTTGATCGTCTGCCACAGATTCATTTTTATTTTCATTGGGAAGTTCTTCAGCACACGGGTTTCGATCTGATTGTTCTGCTTTAGGTTCGACATCCGTGCTGTCCACAGCTTCTAGGAGGCTTTCTTCAAGTGCCGTTGCAGTCTCCATTGATATATTTTGTTCAGATTCCTCATTTTTATTTCTTGTTTCGAGATCCAACTCTTCTTTACCTGCTATCTGAGCACCTTCATTTCCTTCAGTCAATTGTTCTTCACCAGTAATTTCTCCTTCTTGTTGCAGCTCCTCAAGCATCGTTTTTTCAATTGCTTCGCTCTTCTCAAATGTTTCTTCCTTTATTGTGAGGTCTACGGCTTCCTCTTTATTTGGGGCATCTTGCTTTTCACACTCAGGAGCAGATATTTCAATTGAATGCTCTTCTGATCCCTGTGTGGTAATTTCCTTGTCATCTTCGACCCCTGCCATGTCTTCCTTGAGATCCTGGGGAGCCAAGATTATAAATCGTTTGCAAGCAGTTGTGATCAGATTTCTAAATCTTCACAAATGTAGTCTTTTCTGTCTTTCAAGCTTCGCAACCTACCGAGCCTTTGTACTTTTGAGCAGAAAGCGTCTTTGTTGAAGCTTTATATCTCCTTATGTGGCTCGGTGTCAAACTTGTTGATAACGCTCCTGTGAAGCACCTTGGGAGGTTTTACTACGTTAGAGGGCGCTATAGAAATGCAAGTTGTCCTTGTTTAGGGAACTTTCTGCTTAAATACAAACAAGAGCAATTAAGATGATTATATTCAAAGAAACAATGAAACTACTTGTTCAGAAATGCACGTAATACATCACCACCTTGAAGCTCAGACTATTCATGAGTCCACAGAATTTCCGTTTAATGAAATGTGCTTTTTGTATTGTTTCACATCAGATTTCCAATCTTCCTCCCCTTCCTTTCCCGCGTGAATTCTCACAGCATCACAATTACAAGGGGGCCAATCAACTCCCGGTGGCATTTTCTGAGCGTCTCGGGGTGCAATTGTCCGACAAGAGTTTAGCGTGGGTGTGAACCAGTTTCTGCTTCACAGCCCTGCTAAACATGTGCAAGCAGTAAATCTGGATTTGAGGCTTGGCCCTGATTCCTGAGCTGAGTCTCGCCCCGCTTCGAGCCATTGCCAGCTCAGGCCTGGATTCCGGGTTTAGGCTGCATTTACATTATTGGTATCACATCTGTACGCAGCTGTTGACCTGCGGTTGTAATGTAAACGCAGCCTTAGCTGTTGGTAACACAAAACTATTAATTTCAGAAAGGGTTGGTTGCCGACAACATGATGAGTTTTAATAAAAGGATCTCAGGAATGGTCAAAGCTACACGAGTGTATAATAAAAGGATCTCAGGAATGGTCAAAACTACATGCAATGTTGGATAATCTAGAGTGAGAAAAGAATTTGACAAAACGCAACCAAATTCATGAGCTCTGTTTAATTGTATTCAGTGTATAGAACATCACTGACTTAACTGATCTAGAAGTGGATCTGAAAGTAAAGTCCTGTAAATTAATAATTGTAAATTAATAATTGTAAATTAATAATTGTTAAAAAGTGTTTGCAAAAAATAAATGATTTGTTTTTTGCTTAATTAGGCGTGAAAATACTTTATAATCTGGAGTGAAATTCTCCTTTAACCAAAGTAGGAGAATGTCCTTTTTTTTTTGCAAATGCTAACAAAATCACGGTAATAAATAGATTTGAAACGTACAGGTTCTGAGAAAGTGATTTTAACAGTTTATCCATTACTGCGCAATTACTCATCGAAAGTAATTCATTGTTTGAAATGTTTTAAGATATGATGAGGGGCTATATCATGGAATCGTACAGCACAGAAGGAGGCCATTCAGCCCATCGTGCTTGTGCCGACTCTTTGGTAAAGCTATCCAATTAGTCCCACTCCCCCCTGCTCTTTCCCCCGTAGCCCTGTAAATTTTTCCTTTTCAAGTATTTATCCGATTCCCTTTTGAAAGTTACTGTTGAATCTGCTTCCACCTTTCAGGCAGTGCGTTCCAGTATTTTGAATATTACTTTGACTATTTCACTGTGATAAAAATGCTCGTCCCCTTTTGATTAGTGCCGGCATTTGATCTCAAAAGTCACAAATAAGCCATTAAAAAAAATACTGATTACCTGCGAGTATTCTCTGAAAGTTTCAAAGAACTATTCCACTCGGGGGAGAATTTTTCCCCACTTAACTTCTGACTCTCGAGTATTGATAGACGTAGAGACGGCGCTGATGCATTTACAGGCACTGAATGCTGCTGAGTGTACCAGGGCACTTCTGGAGAAAAGTCGTCAACACTTCAATCATCGTAGCGTAGCTGAGGTCCTAGAAGGAGAGTCGAGGACTGTCTGACGGTTGTTTGCAGTGTAGCGCAGGAAACAGCATGGAACCAGTGCAGAATGACAGAGCAAATCTAAAGAGGCTGCTGTGAGATTAGTGCTGCTGTCTGGCAGAGGGGTCTATTTGAGCCAGCTGCAAGCTTTCACAGCATGTCAATAAGTAGAAATGAAAAGGTTCTTTCATCGTTTCACTAGCAAGGAGCCAGTAGCAATCGCTCAACTGGTTTAGGCTAATCAAGTGTTGACTAATCTGGAGGTGATGCTTTCTGGCAGAAGGAACAGGGAGAGGCAATATAGACTTAATGGCACAGTTTTAAAGAGTGTGCAGGGACAGAGGGACCTGGGAGTTAGTGTGCATAGGTCCCTGAAGGTGGCAGGACATATTGAGGGAGTGGTTAGCAAAGCATATGGGATCTTGGGTTTCATAAATAGAGGTATTGAGTACAGAAGTTATGCTGAACCTTTATAAAGCATTGGTTAGGCCACAACTGGAGTATTGCATCCAGTTCTGGTCACCACACTTTAGGAAGGATGTGAAGACCCTTGAGAGGGTGCAGAGGAGATTTACCAGAATGGTTCCGGGGATGGGGGATCTTAGCTACGAGGACAGGTTGGAGTAGCTGGATTTGTTTCCATTAGAGCAAAGGAGGTTGAGGGGTGATTTGATAGAGGTGTACAAGATTATGACGGGTTTGGATAGGCTAGACGGGGAAAGGTTGTTCCCACTAGTTGATGGTACAAGGACTGGGGGACACAGATTTAAGGTTCTGGGCAAGAGATACAGGGGGAATGTGAGGAAAAACTTTTTTACGCAGCGAGTGGTGAGGACCTGGAACTCGCTGCCGACGGAAGTGGTGGAAGAGGAGACACTCAATGTTTTCAAGGGGAGACTGGATAGGCACTTGAGGGAAATAAACTTTCAGGGCTACGGGGATAGAGCGGGGGAATGGGGCTGACTGGATTGCTCTACAGAGAGCCGGCACGGACTCGATGGGCCGAATGGCCTCCTTCCGTGCCATAAATTTCTATGATTCTATGATTCTAATAAAATATTGTGTCACTTGAACACGATATCCTCGGGTGCCATATTCATCATGCTGTTTTATTCATTTTTTTATTCGTCCACAGGATGTGGGCATCGCTGGCAAGGCCAGCATTTACAGCCCATCCCTAGTTGCCCTTGAGAAGGTGGTGGTGAGCCGCCTTCTTGAACCGCTGCAGTCCGTGTGGTGAAGGTACTCCCACAGTGCTGTTGGGGAGGGAGTTCCAGGATTTTGACCCAGCGACGAAGAAGGAACGGCCGATATACTTCCAAGTCAGGATGGTGTGTGACTTGGAGGGGAACCTGGAGGTGGTGGTGTTCCCATGCACCTGCTGCCCTTGTCCTTCCAGGTGGTAGAGGTCGCGGGTTTGGGAGGTGCTGCCGAAGTAGCGTCCACACTAAGGCAGTGGTCTCCTGTAACGCACCTCCATTATCCTGCTAGGGTCAGCAACTCTCCCCATTACCTCCCTCCCAATTGGCCCGATTATGTCATCAGCACTCGCTGCTTAATCAAATATATTCAAAATAAATTGTCGGAATAAACACGGCTGTTAGAGCGAGTTCTTTTTGACTGTTGAATTTCTTAAGTGGGGCACTACCTTTCCCTTGAAATTTGAGCTCCAGGTGGCTATCAGTCTGGCTTGCGGACTGTACACATAATAATTCTGCCAGCAAAGCAACTAGGTGGATCAAGGATTCCTGATGGGGATGGACGCCTTCAAAAACAAGTTGACGTCGGCTGAAACAAAAACGGGTTGAATTTCCACATGGGTTCTCCTGCACATCCGCTGTAACCATGGTGGAAGAACCCCAGGGAAACAACAGTAACACTGGACGAGGATTACCCCCGTGGAAATTCACTCGCCCCCGCCCAACCAATTTCAGGAAAAGTCTGAACATAAGAACAAAAGCATAAGAAATAGGAGCAGGATTAGGCCACTTGGCCCCTCGAGCCTGCTCCGCCACTCAATAAGATCATGGCTGATCTTGGGCTCAAAGCCACTTCCCAGCCGGCTCCCCATAACCCTTCACTCCCTTATCTTGCAAAAACCTATCTATCTCCACCTTAAATGTATTTAATGACCCAGCCTCCACAGCTCTCTGGGGCAGAGAATTCCACAGATTTACGACCCTCTGAGAGAAGAAATTCTTCCTCATCCCAGTTCTAAAAGGGCGACCCTTTATTCTGAAACTGTGCCCCCGAGTTCTAGATTCCCCCACGAGGGGAAACATCCTCTCTGCATCTACCTTGTCGAGCCCCCTCAGTATCTCATATGTCTGGTGACTGATCTGGATGTTAACTGATCAGATAATAACCTCTGCTCCAAGTAAAGCATCCTACTAACGTTTTGTTTTCCCTTCCCTGTGTTGAAACCAAGTCTCATTGCACTGGCCCCTACTCTCATCGGACTCCTGCTTTCCCAGGACATCAAAACTGTGGCGCTCTCTCTCATGTCCCTCGGACATCAATCTTCAAAACCCTAACTTGGCATCATATAATCACAACTTCTGATTATACCATATTCTCTCAACTCTTTTCAAACTTGGTGGTAGCTTGGTCCTTTGCTTCACAACATTCAATGCATTTTTTTTTTTAAAAAGACGTTACAGTATATTTTAAGCGGGTTTGTTTGTTGGAATTGTGGTCGCAAACAAATGTATGTATTTCAGGGAACAGGGCGACGAGAAGGCTCGACCCTACATTTTAAAAATAGTAAATAAACAAATTGTTGTACTTTTAAAGTTGTCAATGCTGTTTCCAGGGTTTTGTATCATCTTTGCCAGCGATTTTATTTACAGTGCCAGCTTTTCCGAATGATTATTCTGTAATCATCTCGCGCTTCTCACATGCTCCTGATGTTAAAAGTTATGGATTTCAAAGTTGCACTCTGAGGCTGCTTTTTAAAACACAGATTTTTTCCAAAGGTTCATGCGAGATCAATATTCTTTCACTGAAACGACTGAAGCAGTGTCTCGGGGTGTGTGTGATGTCTGCTTGGTAAACAAGCTGGACTTGGCTCAGACCTAGAAGACTGCCAAGCGGTTTCAGAAGGAGAAAATTTTATATATATGAAAAAGCAAATGAAAGGTATTCCTGATTTTAAAATGAATGCCACTGCCTACACTCTGAAGCACAGTCTTAAAATAACCAGAAGTTATGAGGATGTCTTGGCAAATTGAGCCTTTCGCTCACAGCTGGAAGGCCATGATTTCTATCCCATGGCGAGGCCACAATTGGAGCATTGTGAGGAGTTCTGGCCATATTCCTTCAAAACAACATTGATGCTTCAGAGGAGATTCAGAGAAGAGAAAGATAATTCTGGAATTCGAAATTGCTAGATTATCAGAAAAAGCCGATGAAATTGGACAGCAAAAGATTGAGAAGGGACATAATAGAAGTCTACATTTTCCAATTGTAAACTCGCTTAAATGGTCCCAAACATTAAAAAAAAATTAAAACATTTTTTATTCATTGTCAGGTTTGAGTGTCACTGGCAAAGCCACATTCATTACCCAATTAAGAGTCAACCAAGTTGGTATGGGATAACATAAGAATTAGGAGCAGGAGTAGGCCATTTGGCCCTTCGAGCTTGCCATTCAATAAAATCATGGCCGATCTTCTACCTCATCTCCACTTTCCTGCACTATCCCCATATCTCTTGATTCCCTTAATATTCAAAACTCTATCAATCTCTGTCTTGAATATACTCAACAACTGAGCCTCCACAGCCCTCTGGGGTAGAGAATTCCAAAGATTCACAACCCTTTGAGTGAAGATATTTCTCCTCATCTCAGTCCTAAATGGCCGACCCCTTATTCTGAGACTGTGACCCCTGGTTCTGGACTCCCCAGCCAGGGGAAACATCCTCCCTGCATCTACCCTGTCAAGCACGGTAAGAATTTTGAATGTTTCAATGAGATCACCTCTCATTCTTCTAAACTCTAGAGAATATAGGCCTAATCTACTCAATCTCTCCTCATAGGACAATCCCCCCATCCCAGGAACCAGTCTGGTGAATCTTCGTTGCACTCCCTCTATGGCAAGTATATCCTTCCTTAGGTAAGCAGACCAAAACTGTACACAATACTCCAGGTGTGGTCTCACCAGGACCCTATATAATTGCAGTAAGACGTCTTTACTCTTATATTCAAATCCTCTTGTAATAAAGGCCAACATACCATTTGCTTTCCTAATTGCTTGCTGTACCTGCATGTTAACTTTCAGTGATTCGTGTACAAGGACACCCAGGTCCTCTGAACACCAACATTTCCCAATCTCTCACCATTTAAAAAATACTCTGCTTTTCTATTTTTCCTACCAAAGTGGATAACTTCACATTTCTCCGCATTATATTCCATTTGCCATGTTCTTGCCCACTTACTTAGCCTGTCTATATCCCCTTGAAGCCTCATTGCATCCTCCTCACAACTTACATTCCCACCCAGCTTTGTATCATCAGCAAACTTGGATATATTACATTTAGTCCCCTCATCCAAATCATTGATGTAGATTGTGAATAGCTGAGGCCCAAGCACTGATCCTTGCGGTACCCCATTAGTTACAGCCTGCCAACCCGAAAATGACCTCTTTATTCCTACTCTGTTTTCTGTCCGTTAATCAATCCTCAATCCATGCTAGTATATTATCCCCAATCCCATGAGCCCTAATTTTGTTTAATAACCTCTTGTGTGGCACCTTATCGAATGCCTTCTGAAAATCCAAATAAATCACATCCACTGGTTCTCCCTTATCTATTCTGCTAGTTACAACCTCAAAAAACTCTTAACAGATTTGTCAAACACGATTTCCCTTTCATAAATCCGTGTTGACTCTGCCCAATCCTATTATTATTTTCTAAGTGCCCTGTTACCATGTCCTTAATAATAGATTCTAGCATTTTGCCTACGATTGAAGTCAGGCTAACTGGTCTGTCACTCCCCGTTTTCTCTCTCCCTCCTTTCTTAAATAGTGGGGTTACATTTGCTACCTTCCAATCTGCGGGAACCGTTCCAGAATCTATGGAATTTTGGAAAATGACTACCAATGCATCCACTATCTCTATAGCCACCTCTTTCAAAACCCTAGGATGTAGGCCATCAGGTCCAGGGGATTTATTGGCTTTCAGTCCCATTAATTTCTCCAGTACTATTTTTTTACTAATATTAATTTCTTTCAGTTCCTCATTCTCACTAAAGCCTTGGTTCTCCACTATATCCGGGAAGTTTTTTGCGTCTTCCTCCGTAAAGACAGACACAAAGGGCTGGATTTTCATTGACCCGTGGAGGCGGGTTTGGAGGCGTGTGGGGGGTTAAAATTGCGAAAACTGGCATGCGGGCACAAGTCTGCCTCCATTCCGCCTCCACGCAATTTTCATTAAATCGTGTCTGCTGGTCCCAACTCCGTCCCGCCTTTAAGAGGCGGGATAGGCTGTTAAGGCCCTTAACAAGCACTAAATTGGCTCTATAATGCCATTTTGAAAGGTCTTTGTGATTTTAACCCTTGATCTACGTGAAGCACGCCTGTTCTGAACCACGATTGTGAAACCTGGCGGGAGCACATTTGGATAGCTGACTATGAGCTACAGGTCCACTATTACAACGGAGATGTGATGAAGGTAGTAGTAGTATTAGGTCTGAAAGTCGCCTCTGATGCTGCTGCATTGAAGGTCTTCAGAGACTGCCTGGCCTTTGCTGTGAGAGGACCTGGATGGAAAATTCTCTCTTTCTCTCTCTCTCTCTCTCTCTCCTTAGAGCTGCTGCTCATTTTGCATCCAGGTCCTCTCACAGCAAAAGGCCAGGCAGTCTCTGACCTTCAATGCAGCAGCAATGATGACATCATCAGAGGCGACTTTCAGACTGAAAACACTAATTGGGTCATGGGTTCCCACATGCTAGAACTCAATCGCCCAATTAGGTGAAAATTGCATCAATCTCCCACATCCAATTGCAGTCGGGTGGATAACACGAAATGCGGATGACACGACCCCAACCCGCTCCAGTATCAAAATCCAGCCCAAAGTATTTGTTTATTTTCTCTGCCATTTCCTTATTCCTCATTATAACTTCTCCTGTCTCAGCCTGTAAGGGACTCACATTTACTTTCTCTAATCTTTTCCTTTTTACATACCTATAGAAGCTTTTACAGTCTGTTTTTATATCTTTTGCTAGTTTACTCTCATATTCTATTTTCCATTTCTTTATCAATTTCCTGGTCCTCCTTTCCTGAATTCTAAAATCCTCCCAATCCTCAGGCTTACTACTCTTTTTGGCAAAATTATAAGCCTCTTCCTTTGATCTAATACTATCTTTAACTTCTCTTGTTAGCCACGGTTGGACCACTTTTCCTGTGGGGTTTTTGTGCCTTAAAGGAATGTATATTTGTTGTAATTTATGTATTAATTCTTTAAATGCTAGCCATTGCTTGTCTACCATCATACCTTTTAATGTAGTTTCCCAATCTACCTTAGCCAACTTGCCCCTCATACCTAGGTAGTTTGCTTTGTTTAGATTTAAGACCCCAGTTTCGGATTTAGCTAAATCACTTTCAAACTCCATATAAAATTCTATCATATTATGGTCACTCTTCCCTAAAGGCCCCTTTACTACAAGGTTATTAATTAACCCTTTCTCATTGCACAATACTAGATCTAAAATAGCCTGTTCCTTAGTTGATTCCTCAACATACTGATCTAGAAAACTATCTTGCATACATTCCATGAATTTGTCCTCCACACTATTACTGCAAATTTGGTTTGCCCAGTCTATATGTAGATTAAAGTCCCCCATGATTACTGTATTACCCTTGTTACATGTGCCTCTAATTTCCTCATTTATACTCTGCCCTACATTACAACTACTGTTTGGGAGCCTATAAACAACTCCCACCAATGTTTCTGCCCCTTGCTGTTTCTTAGCTCCACCCAAACTGATTCTACTTCTTGATTTTTGAAGCTAAAATCCTTTCTCTCTACTGTCTTTATCCCATCCTTTATTACCAGGGCTACCCCTCCTCCTTTTCCATTTTGCCTCCCTCTTCTAAAAGTTAAGTATCCTGGAATATTTAGTTCCCAACTTTGGCCACTTTGCAACCACGTCTCCTTTATGGCTATTAGATCAAACCTGTTAATTTCTATCTGCGCTATTAATTCATCTATTTTGTTGCGAATGCTTCGCGCACTCAGATATAATGCCCTTAGCTTTGACTTATTTCTATTGGTGCCACATATCGGCCAGACCAGGTAAGGATGGCAGATTTCCTTCCCTAAAGGACTTTAGTGAACCGGTTGGGTTTTACAACAATTCGATAGCTTCATGGTCACTTTTACTGAGACCAGCCTTTTTTTTGGTTTCCAGATTTTTTTTTTAACTGAATTGAAATTCTCAGACTGCCACAGCGGGATTTGAACTCACGTTCACTCGATCATTAGTCCAAACCTCTGGATCACTCGTCCAGTACCATCTACAGAATAAACCCATTGTAACCTTTCTTGTGGAACTTTGTCTAATGCCTTATAGTAGTCTAGGTACACCATGTCATAGGGTTTCCCATGGTCCATTTGTGATGTCACATCCTCATAATAGTCAAGGAAGAACATTGCCTTCTGAATCCCGATGGCTGCTTTAAGTTTACTCCTGATAAGTTATCCTTGAGTCACTCATAATGAACATCAAAGCCTTACAAGTCTCATCACTTGTCAATGGTATGTTAGCCTTTATTACAAAAGGATTGGAGTATGAGTACAGAAGTCTTACTGCAATTATATAGGGCCCTGGTGAGGCCACACCTGGAGTACTGTGTACAGTTTTGGTCTCCTTACCTAAGGAAAGATATACTTGCCTAAGAGGGAGTGCAATGAAGGTTCACCAGACTGATTTGTGGGATGGGGGGATTGTCCTATGAGGAGAGATTGAGTAGACAAGGCCTATATTCCCTAGAGTTTAGAAGAATGAGCGGTGATCTCATTGAAAAATATAAAATTCTTAAAGGGCTTGACAGAGTAGATGTAGAAAGGATGTTTCCCCTGGCTGGGGAGTCTAGAACCAGGGGTCACAGTCTCAGGACATGGGGTAGGACATTTAGGACTGAGATGAGGAGAATTTTTTTCACTCAGAGGGTTGTGAATCTTTGGAATTCTTTACCCCAGAGAGCTGTGGATGTGGAGTCGTTGAGTATATACAAGACAGAAAGAGATAGATTATTGGACTCTCGGGGAATCAAGGGATATGGGGATAGTGGGGGAAGGTGAAGTTGAGGTCGATGATCAGCCATGATCTCATTGAATGGCGGAGCAGGCTCGAGGGGCCGTATGGCCGACTCCTGCTCCTATTTCTTATGTTCTTCTGTTGTCTCTCTTAGTACTTGGGAAGAAATATCATCCACTATCACACTATATGAAGTAAATCTAAAAATTTGAAGGATATGTCACGGGATATAATGCTATACAAAATTATTCCCCCTATCCATAATCTACAATTTGTGTATTCAGCTCCCTTCAAGCAAGGGTGGCTAACCAATGTCTCATATGTAGCGTGCTTGTTCTGTGACTGAATTGCTGCTTTTCGAATATCTTATGAACATATAAAATTGACGGGCCAGAAAAGGCCAGCTGGTCCATCAAGCCTGCCCCACACTCATGATGGCCGGAGTATCACATCTAAACACTTAGGGGTAGAAATTAGGTCGCGCCCCATTTGGGGCGCAAATATCGTCCGCGCGCAAATATTAGCGCCTGGCGCTAATTATCGGCACTGACAGGAAACTTCACTTTTACCGCCCCGGGAGGTGAGTGGAGCGCTAAATTAGGCGCTGCACACCTCTCTTAAGGCGCAAAGGCCTAGGAGTGAGGCGCTAACTCAGCGCACGAGCGCAGCGCAGCTGCTGCCAGTTAGCGAGGGAACACAGACACACTGGCGCCGGACACTTCTTAAAGCGGGGGGGGCCACTTGCTCCCCAGCCACACCCTGCTCATTGCAGCCTTGAATCTCAGCCTGGAGAGACCTGTAATCCATTTTGCTGCCAAGCATGGAGAGGGTGAGAGAACGCGCTCATCGCTTCACCGAGCGGGCCTTGGATGCTCTGGTTGACGCAGTGGAGCGCAGACGATGCATGCTGTTCCCAGAGAGTGGCAGGAGGCCTTTGCCACGCGAGTTCAGAAGAGTGTGGAGGGAGGTGGCTCAGAGCGTCTCCTCCAGGAGCATGGTGCCCAGGACCCATGTCCAGTGCCGCAAAAAGTTCAACGACCTCACTCGGGTCGTCAGGGTGAGTGGCTTTTTCTCAATACCTCTCCATCCCTCCATCTCAACCTCACTCTATGGCCAGAGGGTCTTAAAACCCCAATGCACAACACTCATCCAACACCTATGGCCCTTTCATCAAACACACACACACATTCCACACTTTGCATACAGTAAGGGCTATTCACCTATGGGAGGCACATCAGGCAAGACCATGGCTGTATATTGTAAGGGCTATTCACCTATGGGAGGCACATCAGGCAAGACCATGGCTGTATATTGACTCAGATGCTGTCCTTTTTCTTGCAGGCTAAGCTGGCTCATAATCGGAGACAGCAGCAACGGACGGGTGGAGGGCGGCTTCAGCTGCAACCCCTCAGCGATCTGGAGGAGCGCGTCCACAGGATTGTGGCAAGCCGGGTGATCGGTCCCGTCGCCACTGGAGACGCCGACCCCGTTGTGGACAGCAATGGTAAGGTCATCACCTTTTTGTCCTCTGTCCTTCCACTTGTCCCTCACAATACCAGCCTTTGACACTTTCAATCCAACTTGCTAACTCGCTGCACTTATTCCTCCCTTACTGCCACCCTGTCCTCACGCTAAAGCCACTCTTGTACCTCCCTGCTTTCAGATGGTGATTCACCAGCTGAGGAGAAGGTCCCTGAAGCTGCCACTGGGAGTGATGCTGCAGCTGAGGAGGAAGAGGAAGCCGGAGCATCAGTGCCACCCTCTCCCGAGGAAGCCCATGGCCACACTGGGAACACGCCTTCCCCGGAGGGGAGCAGGGGGGAAGGGGCTGATGATGGTGAAGTTCCAGGACCCAGCGGGCTGCAGCAACGCCATGGGGGGGGGAGGGAAGAACGGGAGCCTTCTCCCCAGAGGGAGAGTATGCCAGACACTCCTAATGCAATGGACGCAGAGGAGGAGCGGCTGATTGCAGAAATGAACAGCCAGGCGGTGGTCATGCACACTGAGCTCATGGGTGCAGTGGGAAGGGTGCCCGAATGCATTGAGGCACTGGCAAGGAGTGTGGAGCACTTCGCTGTAGCACAGGCGGATGCCACACTAAAGCTTACTGCTGCAATTCAGTCACTGGCTGCCAGGAACCCATCTGAGCCTGCTCTCATGCAGACTCAGATTGAGGCCACGCGAGCACTGACTGCTGCCA
The DNA here is from genome assembly GCA_030390025.1 of Squalus acanthias. Classification (NCBI taxonomy): domain Eukaryota; kingdom Metazoa; phylum Chordata; class Chondrichthyes; order Squaliformes; family Squalidae; genus Squalus; species Squalus acanthias. Next base: position 17,233,427 of record CM059445.1, read on the forward strand.
TCCTCGATGGTTCGTGCACATGTCCCCGGGGCTGTCACCGCGCCGCAGCAGGCCAGCAATCTGTTCTCAGGCAAATTGCTCCGGATGCTGAAGTGCTGCCCCGTGGGAGTGCCAGTGTGTCGGGCGAGCAGGGAGTTGCTGTCCTCTCTCACGATGACAGCATTCCTGCTGCCAACACTGTCACTTCTCCACTGCACTTGCCACCGCCTGTAGGACAGACTGCTGCCGCCCATGCAGAGTTGGTGCAGTCTGCAGCCGGGCCCTCCAGGCCCAGAAGTGGTCGAGGCCGTCCTTCAGGGGCATCTGCAGTGTCAGGGTCTGACAAGCAGCAGCCTTCCACCAGCCTTGCTGCAGCCACTGAGGTCCCATTACGGAGGAGCAGTAGGGTTAGAAGGGGGGAAGTGCGCAAGGGAAGGAGATCACCCTCGAAGGGCAAAAAGTAGGAGGTGTGCCAAAATGCTGGTCATTTTTTTATTAAAGGCCGAGGTTCATGGCCCAACTTTTGTTTAGTGTTTTGGACATTATCTCCAGGTTGTGAGAACCAGTTATGTTATTGACTGTTTTTTTGTGTTTATTTCTATGAGTTTGTCATGAGGAATTGACACACACAGAGTTTGTACAATAAATAAGTTTCTGTATTCAAAATATACATGGCTGGTGGTTGGAATTATTGGTGCCTTGGCCGGCTTAGGGGTTGCGTGCTGGGTTGATTCGTGTTTGTAGCACTGGCAGGGGCCCTAGAAGCGGCTTGCTATTAGTCGTTGACGGACGGCCCTTGCAGTTTGACCATTGTGGGCCGCCCTCCTGCCTTGGTGCTGCTGCTGATCATCGTCCTCGGCCAGTTCCTCCTCTTCCTCCTCCTCCTCTTGTGGTGCTGCAAGGCCTGGTGGCATTGGCTGCGTCCTGAGGATTGCCATGTTGTGCAACATGCAGCACACCACTACGAATTTGGAAACTTGCTCAGGCGAGTACTGCAGGGCTCCTCCGGAATGGTCCAGACAGCGGAATCGTTGTTTGAGCACGCCGATTGTGCGCTCAATAATGTTCCTCGTTGCTTGTTGGCTTTCCTGGTACCGCAGCTCAGCAGGGGTGTTTGGCGCACGGAGCGGTGTCATCAGCCAGGTGCTCAATGCGTACCCCTTGTCCCCCAGAAGCCAACCGACTGGCTGATGCGGTGCCTCGAAAATTTCTGCCACAGTACTCTGGCGCAGGATGAAAGCATCGTGGCAGCTGCCCGGATAGTGGGCATTGACAGCGAGAATCACCTGTCTGTGGTCACAGACCAACTGCACATTCAAGGAATGGAACCCTTTTCTGTTCCGGAACTCCTCTGCATTCTCTCGCGGAGCACGCAAAGCCACATGCGTGCAGTCAATGGCGCCCTGCACCATGGGGAAGCCCGCTACCCTCGCAAAGCCCATAGCACGGTCATGCTGCTTGTCTGGGGTCATAGGGAAGGAGATGAAGTCTCGTCTCCTTGTGAAGAGGGCATTGGTGACCTGCCGGATGCAGCGATGCACCGCAAACTGGGAGATATTGGCGAGGTCCCCAACAGCAGCTTGGAATGAGCCAGTGGCGTAGAAGTTCAAGGCCACTGTAACCTTCACTGCCACCGACAGAGACGTCCTGGACCTCAGCTGAGGCTGCAGATCTGGCTGCAGCAGGTGGCAGAGCTCAGTGACCACCTCCTTGCTGAATCGCAGCCTTCGCAAACACAGCTCCTCGGACATGTGGATGTAGGAGAGCTGTTCACGATATACCCTGGGAGGGTAAGCTCTCCTGTACATGCGCCTGATGGGCCTCCTCCGTCTGGCCATCATTGCCACTCTCTGTCTGCGTCTCACTCTGCTCCGATTGAGCTGGAGCAGGACGACGCCCCCAATCATTGCAGCCCCCATCTTCTCTTTGCCAGAAAAGTAATGAGGTACAGCAACGAAAGTAGCAGCAAAGTTAGGATGAACTAGGCAAAACTACCTCACAAAGCGTTGAGTCAATGTAGAAGTCTCTCTCTCTCTCTCTCCGAATCTCTCTCTCTCTCTCAGAACGAGTGGTGCATAAATGTCGACCACAGAAAAAGACAGGAAGAGGCCCCCTTTAAATAGCGCCCCCCCCAGCCCCAGACCGATTGATAACATTCCAGTCTTCCGGTCGTTGGAAGCGCCAGGCGGTAAGGCAGGGGGCGCCACTCAATTTCCGCTCCGGGGCGCCCCAACGGCATTGCACCACGGACTGACGTCACAATCTGCGCGCGCAGGTGGTCGCAGCGGTAAGTTTTAGCGCCGCCGCACAATCTCAAGTTAAGTTCTCGAGCGGCGCAAACAGCGCCGCGCCCGGGCGTTAGCGCCTTAACGCCCCATTAGCGCCCATTTAAGGCGCTAACGGGAGGCGCAACCAACTGAATTTTTACCCCTTAGTCCCTCCCCTCCCTCCCCCACCCCCGGCAGCCACATGGTCTCCTGGGAGAAGAAAAAAATCCCAGTGCCAATAACATAGAACATAGAAACCTAGAAAAATAGGAGCAGGAGTCGGCCATTCAGCCTTCGAGCCTGCTCTTGCCATTCAATATGATCATGGCTGATCCTCTATCTCAATACCATATTCCCACTCTCTCCCCATACCCCTTGATGCCTTTTGCATCCAGAAATCTATCTATCTCCTTCTTAAATATATTCAGTGACTTGGCCTCCACAGCCTTCTGTGGTAGAGAATTCCACAGGTTCACCACCCTCTGAGTGAAGAAATTTCTCCTCATCTCAGTCCTAAATGTCCTACCCCGTATCCTGAGACTGTGACCCCTCATTCTAGACCGCCCCCCTCCCCAGCCAGGGGAAACATCCTCCCTGCATCCAGTCTGTCTAGCCCTGTCAGAATTTTATACGTTTCAAAAGGGAAAAAATACTCTGGAAAATCCTTTTCTGACCCCCCTCAGGCGATCGAAACCAATTCAGGAGATCACACGAACTCCTCGGAAAACATAGCCTTGGTTTAAATCGCCTAATATCCACAGCAGTGATAATGTGGAAGAAGGTTATGGCTTTGCTGCAGTTGGTAATGACCATAATGGCTCATCAAGTGATGCTTTTCATTTAGTGCTGCACTTTGGCATATTGGGTGGAGATTGTACTCAGTCCGTGCTTGTTATTTTTGAGCTGATGTCTTGTTGAGACTAGCTTTTTGTACTCATGAAAGAATTTGTTATAAAGAGGGACTGGGGAAAAGCACTCGTCATATGTTTTTGCATTCCATATGACTCGACAGACAAGAAGTTTATTATAAAAATAGTACAAAAGAGCAGCTGATTCTTAGCTGACCAGTTACTGTAATATTTCTCAGTAAGGTTATTGCCATTGTTTCCGCTCTTCAGGATCTGCGTCATGTGTTCAAATAGTGATGAGCAGACACTTGCCGCACACCCAGAGCTCATGGGTAGCCCAACTCATGGAGTCAAGCCCAATCTAATTCAGCTTTCTTCCATCCTTGCTTTCTGTTGCACCAGAACATAGACTTGCTCTATAGCCTCTCCACTGTACCGACCAACCATCGGAAGACAACTAGATTAGAGTTCCATTACAGACACAATAGCAAAATACTGCGGATGCTGGAAATCTGAAGTAACAACAGAAAATGCTGGAAGCACTCAGCAGGCCAGGCAGCATCCGTGGAGAGAGATACAGAGTTAACTGGCTGGATTTTGTCTTGGGGTCGGGTTGGGGTCGTGTTACCCGCATTTCGTGTTGCCCTTCCCCCCCTCGACTCCAGATTAATGTGGATGAATGATGCAATTTTCACTTAATTGGGCAGTTGAGTTCCAGCATGTGGGAACCCATGAACCAATTAGTGGTTTCAGTCTGAAAGTCGCCTCTGATGATGTCATCATTGCAGGTCAGAGACGGACTGCCTGGTCTCAGAGACTGCCTGGCCTTTGCTGTGAGAGGACCTGGAGCAGCATCTGAGAGAGAGAGAGAGAGAGAGACTACTACTACCTTCATCACATCTCCGTTGTAATAGTGGACCTGCAGCTCATAGTCAGCTATCCACTTGTGCTCCCGCCAGGTTTCACTGGCGTGTTTCACATCAGGCGTACTTCACGTCGGAAAAGGGTTAAACTAGCTAAAACGTTTCAAAATGGCATTACAGAGCCAATTTAGGGCTTGTTAAGGGCTTTAATGGCCTCTCCTGCCTCTTGGAGGCGGGACGGAGTCAGGAACCCCGCGACCGATTTTGTCAAAATTGCGTGGAGGCGGAATGGAGTCAGGATGGGGTCGGGACCCCCGAATCTGCAACTTTAACCCCCCCACACGCCTCCAAACCCGACTCCACGGGTCTTTGAAAATCCAGCCTAACGTTTCAGGTCTGGGACCCTTCGTCAGAACTGGGAAAAGCTGGAGATGTAACAGATTTTAAGCAGGTGCAGAGGCAGGGAGAGGGGATGGGAGGAAGGAACTGAAGGAATATTCTGTGCTAGGGTAGGAGGCAGGAGTGATTAAATGTTGCAAATGGGGATGGCAGAATCATAAACAGCCTGAAAAATGGGGGCGGGGGGTTATAGTCTGAAATTGTTGGATTCAATATTGAGTCCAGAAGGCTGTAAAGTGCCTAATCGAAAGATGAGGTGCTGTTCCTCGAGCTTACGTTGAGCTTCATTGGAACAGTGTAAGAGGATGAGGACGGAGAGATCAGAGTGGGAGTGGAGCGGAGAATTAAAGTGACAGGCGACCGGAAGCTCGGGGTCACCCTTACGGACTGAACGGAGGTGTTCCGCAAAGCGGTCGCCCAATCTGCGTTTGGTCGCCCCAATGTAGAGGAGACCACATCGTTCTATTACAGATATATGTTTTAATCGTCAAGAGTTAGTTCGGGGAGCAGTATATATGCAAGAGGGATAGGTGTCATTGGGCTGGATCCTATGGTTACTGCTCCTCGTGTTTCGCCTAAGCTTCAAATATGCCATCTTATGTGCTCTTACTGCTCTCGGCAACTCTATCGCGTTAAAATCGCAGCTGATCATCTCCTACTCGACCATTATTTCCCAAGACCTCAAAACTGTGGAGCTGCTTACTCCCCGCAGTCTCCTCCTCCTCCTGCAACTTCTAGGCTTCAAAAACCTTGGGTACCCATCACCTGCCCACTGCTTCATGATTGACTCCATCCTTTTTCTCACTCATGGGAACAGGAGGAGGCCGCTCAGCCACTCCAGCCTGCTCCGCCATTCGATTAGGTCACGGCTGATCTGTATCTTAACTCCATCGACCTGCCTCGGTTCCATATCCCTGAATACCCTGGCCTAACAAAAATCTATCAATCTCAGTTTTGAACTTTTCAATTGACCCCCAGCCTCAACAGCTTTTTGGGGGAGAGAGTTCCAGATTTCCACTAACCCTTTGTGTGAAGAAGTGCTTCCTGACATCACCCCTGAACAGCCTGGCTCTAATTTTAAGGTTATGCCCCCTTGTTCTGGACTCCCCCCCCCCACCAGAGGAAATAGTTTCTCTCTATCGCCCTGATCAACTCCATTAATCATCTTAAACACCTCAATTAGATCACCCCTTAATCTTCTATATTCAAGGGAATACCAGCCTAGTCTATGCAAGCCGGTCCTCATAATTTAAAACCTCATGGCATTCTTTTCACCATTGCTGGTGCCTGTCCCTAGAAGCCTATGATTAAAAAAAACAAAAGGGCCACAAGCCAGCAATGCCGAACGATGTGGGAACTGGGCGGGCGATTCCTTTCAGCAATATTATTCAAAGCTGTCACGCTGCCATAAGGGCAAATATGGTGGGATTTTATAGTGACCGGGACCAGCACATTACATTGACCGAGTTTCTTACCATGTCGCACACGCATGTATAGGGTGTGTGTTACATGGTTACAACATACAAAGGCTTCTGCCGCCGCCTTGGCCAATAAGCTTTCTTCCCCCCCACAGCTCCACGTCATGTGACCGGAAGAGAGCGTTTAGAACACTGAGGTTAGATCAGGGTTCCAACAAAATCACATGACAGGAAGTAATACTGCGATACAGCAAACCTAGCTTTACACTGATATATATATCTGTAATATATTGAAAGTCTTGTGTATAATCTGCACTTCCTGCAATGTCATAACATCCAGGACAAAGCAGCCCACTTGATTGGCACCCCATCCACCACCTTAAACATTCACTCCCTCCACCACCGGCGCACCGTGGCTGCAGTGTGTACCATCTACAAGATGCACTGCAGCAACTCGTCAAGGCTTCTTTGACAGCATCTCCCAAACCCGTGACCTCTACCACCTAGAAGGACAAGGGCAGCAGGTGCATGGGAACACCATCACCGCCAAGTTCCCCTCCAAGTCACACACCATCCTGACTTGGAAATATATTGGCCGTTCCTTCATCGTCGCTGGGTCAAAATCCTGGAACTCCCTCCCTAACAGCACTGTGGGAGTACCTTCACCACATGGACTGCAGTGGTTCAAGAAGGCGGCTCACCACCACCTTCTCAAGGGCAACTAGGGACGGGCAATACATGCCAGCCTCGCCAGCGACGCCCAGATCCCAGGAATGAATAAAAAAAACATACTTCCTGTCACACTATCCCATTCCACTTTGTTGACAACACTCCATGGTTACAAAGCATACTAGTAAGCAACACCATGGGAGAGCTGCTTTAATATAAAATAATTCACTAGGACATGGACTATTACTGTGAAATCATGCCTATTAAACTGCACAAATCTCAAGCAGCAAAAACAATGTTTTATTGTCTTGCAAGCAATGAAATTTCGGCACCAAATCCTGCTCACCCATCACCCCTGTCCATTCTGACTACATTGGCTTCGGTCCCCCAATTTTAAATTCCCATCCTCGTGTTTGAATCCCTTCATGGGCTTGCCGCTCCCGATCTCTGTAGCCTCCTCCAGTCCTTCAATTCTCCCTCGCCTCCTTTCGTTCCTCTGACTGGCCTCTTGTGCAAACCCCCTCCCTTCACCCCACCGACGGCTGCCGTGACTTTATCCATCTACCCCGCGCCCTGGAATTCCCTCCGTCTCTCTCTCTCTTCCTTTAAGACCCTCCTTAAATCCCAGCTCTGACCAAATCCCCATCTAATATCTGTTGCTTTGGCTCGGAGTCTGTTTTTGTCTGATTACGTCGCTGTACAGTGCATTGAATGCTTCTCTACGTTGGAGACGCAGTATAACTGCAAGCTGTCGTCGTTGTTTACACTGCGTCTGTAAGGTTGGCTGTCCATCACGAATGACGAAATGCTGCGATGCGGAGAGGTTTAGGAAGGGAATTCCAGAGGTCGCCTTCGTCCAAATGGCTGGTCTTCATGGCTGAGCTCAGACAGCGAGGTCATTGGTCTATGCAACTGTGAAGAGGGGACCAAACGGCTGAGTGACATCCTGTGCTCACCTGATGGGACCCACAAGCACAATTCTGAGGAGCGATCACAGTGAAATTCAGTGAAAAACAGGGCACCCCGGCTAGTTTGCTCCTCCATTAGCCAGGAGTGCTGAGGCCAGTTGTAGTAGTTCTACTTTGGTCTCCTCACCTAAGGAAGGATATACTTGCCATAGAGGGAGTGCAACGAAGGTTCACCAGACTGGTTCCTGGGATGGGGGGATTGTCCTATGAGGAGAGATTGAGTAGACTAGGCCTATATTCCCTAGAGTTTAGAAGAATGAGAGGTGATCTCATTGAAACATACAAAATTCTTACAGGGTAGATACTGGGAGGATGTTTCCCCTGGCTGGGGAATCTAGAATCAGGGGTCACAGTCTCAGAATAAGGGGTCGGCCATTTAGGACTGAAGTGAGGAGAAATTTCTTCACTCAGAGGGTTGTGAATTTTTGGAATTCTCTACCCCAGAGGGCTATAGATGCTCAGTCGTTGAGTATATTCAAGACACAGATCGATAGATTTTTGAATACTAAGGGAATCAAGGGATATGGAGATCGGGCAGGAAGGTGGAGTTGAGGTTGAAGATCAGCCATGATCTTATTGAATGGCGGAGCAGGCTCAAAGGGCCGTATGGCCGACTCCTGCTCCTAGTTCTTATGTTCTTGCGTTCCTACCTTCGCTCCAGCTGAGATCAGCCATTCCAGCTAACAGCACAAAGCAGAGATATGTGTACAGCTTCTCTGGGCTTCTTAGTACTGAGCAGTTTAATCAGCATGATCTTCAAACAGAAACTGTAGCTTCAAATATTGAAACCCAGGGCTGGCTGAAAGCTCTCAGCACACTAATGATGACTCATGTTACCTTGGATACAGAAGTTGATGGAGTACATTTCTTCTTAATGAAAGCTCCTGACGACAACTTCATTAACATATTGAAGAGATTTGGTGAGTCAAATTGCAGGCTCCCTGGCATATATAGAGCTGAGGGTTGTTTGCAAGGAATGAGACTTATAATAGAGAGGGGACTTTGATCCTGTCAATCTAAGATGCAGTCAAGATCGGGCTCCAGAGCTGAAAGCTACCGCATCAGCCAACGATTGGGTTTTAGGTATAAGGTTGGCCCGATTTTAACTCCAGGTAGATTCCCCGCTCAGGCCTGAGTTAAAATTACAGTCGGGTCTCAATGATGTAATCGGGCCGCAACATGCCTATGTAAAGAAGGACCCCTGTTGGCTCCGGGCAGGTGTCCTTGCTGCCTGCTCAGGAGAGCAGGTTAAAATTACAGATGTTGCAACCCTGGTGGCTTTCGGACGGGTAAGAGCCAGGGAGATTTTAACTGCCCACCCGCCAGGTTTCTGCTGAGCGAGTAGGGTTAAAATCGACCCCTCCTTGGAACACACTATCACTCTGAAACAATGCCCAGCCCCTTCGTCTTTAAGCATGGAAGCAGACTGTGTTCTCTATTCCTTTGTTGGCGTGACACCATCCTTGAGTTTTAATAACCTGCGGTGGGAGGGAGGGGAAACTGAGGAAGGTGAGGGGGTTCCGTGGCTTTGAGGTCCTGGAAAGAACAAGATAGAAAACAAAAACAATGCAACGAATCTTGATTTCAGCACAGCAAGGATGCAGAATATATAGAATGAAGCTTAGGAAGAAAAAGGGAGGAAAATTGCTCCTAATTTGGCACTAAATTGGCAGTCCCACTCCAAGGCTGCAGAATGGCTGTTGTAGGGAAATGAAAAAACGGAGTGAATGGTGACACCACTGTGTCAGCCAAGGAGGACTACAGCAAACAGAGTCTATTTACTCATCAAACAGCAAACAGAGCCTATTTACTCATCAAGCAGCAAACAGAGTCTATTTACTCATCAAGCAGCAAACAGAGTCTATTTTACTCATCAAACAGCAAACAGAGTCTATTTACACATGAACTACAGCACAGTCTCCAAACTCATCACTGAAACTACAGCAAATGGAGTCTCCCGAGTACAACAGGATTATTTCTCCAGCAAAATGCAATGAGTGGAGGATAATTACATAATACAAATTATGTACGTAAAATCAATCCCTGTTGCTTACAGAAGTGATCGACGGGGGAAATTACCGAATCATCTCCATTCTGGCCGGAACTTGTGGTCTCACTACATACAGTCACGAGAAAATGTCACACTGATGCAGTAATGGGTGGTGTTGAGGTTGGGACTGAGGCACATTGTACAGCAAGTTTTACTCTGCGCACAACCATATTCTACTTACCTTGGGAGTGACTGATACCAAAACTGGGTCCCTGAAATAGAAATTATTCCACTTCACATTGCCAACGTCTCCTACCTTAATGAGTACCGAATTCGCAGAAAGAAGTCAATAAACCTGCACCTCTATTTTAAGAATCTGGTGGACCTTATCCTTGGCCAGCGATTCATTCAGTGACTCTGCGCGGAGGTCAGCCGAGGACAAATCGGGCTTGGGTGTGATGCCACCCAAGATTGAATAGCCCATCCAGGCTCCCACATGAAGAAAGGGATGGTGGGCAGACATCACCCATGAAACTGTACTACATAGGAACATAGGAACAGGAGGATGACATTTAGTCCCTCGAGCCTGTTCCACCATTCAATGAGATCATGGCTGATCTGTGACCTAACTCCATCCACCCGCCTTTGGCCCATATCCCTTAATACCTTTGGTTAACAAAAAGTTATCAATCTCAGATATAAAATAAACAATTGACCCACCATCAATTGCCGTTTGCGGAAGAGAGTTCCAAACTTCTCGCACCCTTTGTGTGTAGAAGTGTTTCCTAATTTCACTCCTGAAAGGTCTGGCTCTAATTTTTAGACTATGCCCCCTAGTCCTAGAATCCCCAACCAGCGGAAATAGTTTCTCTCTATCTACCCTATCAGGTTCCCCTTAATATCTTCAAATCTTTGATCAAATCACCCCTTAACCTTCTAAATTCCAGGGAATACAACCCTAATTTGTGTAATCTCTCCTCGTAATTTAACCCTTGGAGTCTGGGTATCATTCTGGTAAACCTACGCTGCACTCCCTCCAAGGCCAATATATCCTTCCTAAGGTGTGGTGCCCAGAACAGGTCACAGTGCTCCAGGTGTGGTCTAACCAGGACTTTGTACAGCTGCAGCATAACTTCTACCCCCTTGTATTCTACTACAGGAAAGGGAGATAAGCTAAAAAAAAAGAAAATGTTGCAACGTGAACCATTGAAATTCTGGATCTTTTCAGCCAAATTGTGAGAACAGCCCGAAAAAAACTCAGTGCCTTCTCACAGAACAGTGAACTGCGGAGACTTCTGGCCAAACCGCTCAGTGAAGGAGTGTTTGTCCTTTAGGCTGTTGAACACAGGGCCTAAAGTTACATTCTGGCACAAGAGCAACAGCCCCAAAAAAACAAACATTTAAAGGCAAGGGTTTAGTTCTTATTAAAGAAGTAATATCGTGCAACATGACAGAGCAGTACAGAGAAGCCCCACTCTTGACGTCAGCACCAGGAAGGGTAAATATCCTCCCAGCACACTCCCAGATGAACCTTTAAATGCAATGTGGCCAAGGCTGCTTTAAATACCCCCGCTGGAAATGAGTCATCCATGACATCATCGGACCGGCACCATTTTAATAGGGCCGGGAAACGCGCAGGCCTGCCTTAAGGATACACTTGCCATAGAGGGAGTGCAGCGAAGGTCCACCAGACTGATTCCTGGGATGACAGATCTCTCGTATGAGGAGAGATTGGGTCAACTAGGCCTGTATTCACTAGAGTTTAGAAGAATGAGAGGGGATCTCATTGAAACGTATAAAATTCTGACCAGGCTGGACAGACTGGATGCAGGGAGGATGTTTCCCCTGGCTGGGGGGGTCGAGAACGAGGGGTCACAGTCTCAGGATACGGGGTAGGACATTTAGGACTGAGATGAGGAGAAATTTCTTCACTCAGAGGGTGGTGAACCTGTGGAATTCTCTACCACAGAAGGCTGTGGAGGCCAAGTCACTGAATATATTTAAGAAGGAGATAGATAGATTTCTAGACACAAAAGGCATCGAGGGGTATGGGGAGAGAGCAGGAATATGGTATTGAGATAGAGGATCAGCCATGATCATATTGAATGGCGGAGCAGGCTCGAAGGGCCGAATGGCCTACTCCTGCTCCTATTTTTCTATGTTTCTATGTTAATAGGCGCCATTAAGGGAAAGTCGCTCTGAGGAGGGGGATGATAAGAAGAACGCCGTTCTGACCCGCCCAGGTAATGAAAATTCTGGCCATTGTCTTTGCCCCCCATAATTTCCTGCTCTCCGCACCCATCCATAGTTAAACCATAGAGCAAAGTTCGGAAAACAGGTACCATTTGAAACTGTCTAAAATCTTCCAGATAGTCTTTTGGGTCTTAACTGCGCCCATATTTTAAAGGGGGTGCAGGAACAGAGAGACCTGGGGGTGCTTGTGCACAAATCTTTGAAGGTGGCAGGACAGGTTAACAAAGCAGTTACTAAAGCCTGGGCTTTATAAATAGAGGCATGGAGTGCAAAGGCCAGCTGCAGTATTGTGTCCAATTCTGGGCACCACACTTTAGGAAGGGTGTGAAGGCGTTGGAGAGGATACAGAAGAGATTTTCTAAAATGGTCCCAGGGATGAGGGAATACAGTTACGTGGCTAGACTAGAGAAGCTGGGATTGTTCTCCTTGGAGCAGAGAAGGCGGAGAGGGTATAAGAACATAAGAACATAAGAAATAGGAGCAGGAGTAGGCCATTCGGCCCTTCGAGCCTGCTCCGCCATTCAATGAGATCATGGCTGATCTTCTGCCTCAATTCCATTCACCGGCCTTATCGCCATGTCTCTTGATGCCCTTACTAGTCAGAAATCTATTGACTTCTGTTTTGAATACACCCAATGACTGAGCCTCCACAGCCCTCTGGGGTAGAGAATTCCAAAGATTCACCACCCTCTGTGTGAAGAAATTTCTTCTCATCTCAGTCCTGAATGGCCTACCCTTTATCCTGAGGCTGTGGCCCCTGGTTCTAGACTCCCCAGCCAAGGGAAACATTCTCCCAGCATCCACCCTATCAAGCCCTGTAATAATTTTGTATGCTTCAATGAGATCCCCTCTCATTCTTCTGAATTCAAGAGGATACAGGCCGAGTTTACTCAATCTCTTCTCATACGACAGTCCCGCCATCCCAGGAATCAATCTCGTGAACCTTCGTTGCACTCCCTCTATGGCAAGTATTTCCTTCCTTAGGTAAGGAGACCAAAATTGTACACAGTACTCCAGGTGTGGTCTCACCAAGGCCCTATATAATTGGAGTAAGACTTCTTTACTCCTGTACTCAAATCCTCTTGTAATGAATGCCAACATACCATTTGCCTTCCTAATGGCTTGCTGCACCTGCACATTCACTTTCAGTGACTCATGTACAAGGACACTCAGGTCCCTTTGAGCATCTGCATTCCCCAATCTTTCACCATTTAGGAAATACTCTGCCGTTCTGTTTTTTCTACCAAAGTGGATAACTTCACATTTATCCACATTATAATAGTTTAAGATAGAGCAAAGGAGGACAAAGGGCTTAATCAAGAGGGGCAAAATAGCTTACGAAAGCAAGCTGGCGGAAAATATAAAAACTAACTCCAAAAGCTTTTATAAGTATATCAAGAGGAAAAGACTGGTGAAAACCAAAGTTGGCCCATTGCAGTCAGATACGGGGGAATATATAACGGGAAATAAAGAAATGGCAGACCAACTAAATGCATACTTTGGGTCAGTCTTTACGAAGGAAGACACAAAAAACCTCCCTGGGATATCGGGAAAAATAGGGACATTTGCAAAGGAGGAACTGACGCAAGTCAATATCTCTAAGGATATGGTGTTAAGGAAGCTAAAGGGATTGAAGGCGGACAAATCCCCAGGGCCTGATAACATGCATCCTAGGGTGCTGAAGGAGGTGGCCCTAGAGATAGCGGATGCACTAAGTATGATTTTTCAGAATTCATTAGACTCGGGAACAGTGCCCATGGATTGGAGGGTAGCTAACGTTACCCCACTATTCAAAAAGGGGGGTAGGGAAAAAGCAGGTAATTACAGACCTGTAAGCCTTACATCAGTTGTGGGCAAAATGCTGGAGTCCATCATTAAGGATGAAATAGCGGAGCACTTAGCAAATGGGGACAGGATAGGACAGAGTCAACATGGATTTACAAAGGGTAAATCGTGCTTGACTAATCTATTGGAATTTTTTGAGGGAGTAACTGGTAAAATAGATGGGGGAGAGCCAGTAGATGTGGTGTACCTGGACTTCCAAAAGGCCTTCGATAAGGTCCCACATAAAAGATTAGCAGGGAAAATTGAAGCTCATGGGATAAAGGGGAAAGTATTGACGTGGATAGAGAACTGGCTGTCAGATAGAAAACAGAGAGTTGGAATAAACGGCTCATTTTCTGAATGGCTGGCAGTAACAAGTGGGGTACCACAGGGATCTGTCCTGGGTCCCCAGCTGTTCACAATTTACATTAATGACCTGGATCAGGGAGTCGGATGCAGCATTTCCAAATTTGCAGACGACACTAAACTAGGAGGAGGGGTGGGCTCAGAGGAGGAGACCAGGAAGCTCCAGAACGATTTGGACAGACTGGGTGATTGGGCGGATAAATGGCAGATGCACTATAATGTGGACAAGTGCGAAGTTATCCACCTTGGGTGCAGGAACGGGAGGGCAAATTATTATTTAAATGGCAATAAATTGGGAGAGGGGGAAGTACAGAGAGACCTGGGTGTTCTTGTACACCAGTCACTGAAGGCGAGCATGCAGGTGCAACAGGCGATCAAGAAGGCAAACGGTATGCTGGCCTTCATAGCAAAAGGGTTGGAATACAGGAACAGGGATACCTTGCTGCAGCTGTACAGGGCACTGGTGAGACCACACCTCGAGTACTGTGTACAGTTTTGGTCGCCTCATCTGAGGAAAGATGTTCTTGCCATGGAGGGGGTGCAGCGGCGATTCACCAGGCTGATACCAGGAATGGCGGGATTGACCTATGAGGAGAGACTATGTAGTTTAGGGATGTACACACTGGAGTTTAGAAGATTGAGAGGGGACCTCATAGAAGTGTATAAAATTCTGACAGGTCTAGACAGACTAGATGCAGAAGGAATGTTTCCCTTGGCGGGTGAGAACAGAACTGGAGGACATAATTTAAGGATAAGGGCTAAACCATTTAGGACAGAAATGAGGGGGAATTTCTTCACTCAGAGGGTGGTGAACCTGTGGAACTCATTGCCACAGAGGGCAGTGTACGCCAGCTCATTAAATATATTTAAGAGGGAATTAGATATATTTCTACAGGCAAAAGGGGTTAAGGGTTACGGAGAGAAGGCGGGGACGGGATACTGAATTGGAGGATCAGCCATGATCTCATTAAATGGCGGAGCAGGCTCGAAGGGCCGGATGGCCTACTCCTGCTCCTATCTTCTATGTATCTATGTATCTATGTATAATCCATCTGCCATGTTCTCGCCCACTCACTGAGCCTGTCGAGATCCCCTTGAAGCCTCTTCACATCCTCTTCGCAACTGACACTGCCACCTAGCTTTGTCTCATCAGCAAATTTGGAAATGTTACATTTAGTCCCCTCATCCAAATCATTGATATAGATTGTGAATAGCTGGGGCCCAAGCCCTGTAATAATTTTGTACCGATCCTTGCGGTACCCCAGTAGTCACAGCCTGCCATCCTGAAAAAGACCCGTTTATCCCTACTCTTTGTTTTCTGTCTGTTAACCAATTCTCAATCCGTGCTAGTATATTACCCCCAATTCCATGTGCCCTAAGTTTGTTCACCAACCTCTTGTGTGGGACCTTATCGAAGGCCTTCTGAAAATCTAAATACACCACATCTACCGGTTCCCCTTTGTCTACTCCACAAGTTACATCCTCAAAGAACTCCAATAGGTTTGTCAAACAGGACTTCCCTTTCATAAATCCATGTTGATTTGTATTTGCTAGAGGTGTTTAAAATCACGAAGGGTTTAGATAGAGTAAATAAAGAGAAACTGTTTCCAATGACTGAAAGGTCGCTATTTAAGGTGATTGGCAAAAGAACCAGAGGCGACATGAGGAAAAACTTTTTTAGGGAAGTCTGGTTAGGTTTGGAATTCACTGCCTGATAGGGCGGTGGATACATATTCAATAGTAGCCTTCAAATGGGAATTGGATAAATACTTGAAGGAGAAAACATTGCAGGGATATGGGGAAAGAGCGGGGGGAGGGGGGCTGACTGAATTGCTCTCTGAGCCGACGCAGACTCGATGGGCCGAATGGCCTCCTTCTGTGCTGTCCGATTCTACGGAATCAACCGGGATATCTGATCCCTCCAGGATTTGCGGCTCGGCAGAGGATGGGAATCGACGTTCCGTTGCGCCGTTCTCCCGCAGTCGAATAGCCCACTGACGGCCACGGCCCCGGGCCCCGGCTCACACAGCAAGGTTAACGATTTGGGCAAAGTGCGAGGGGCAGCAACCCCGCGAGCCTCCAAAATAGGACTCGCCGCCTTCAAAGAGAGGAATGGAGGGGAGAAAATTGGCGGGCATTACCCACTTAATAAGGCCCGCACCCTCCCATTTGAATGTTTCTGGACATCCCTTCCAACCTTAGAGAAAGAGCGAGACTGCGCTAATACATCACCATGATTTATAGGACCTCCCGATGGTCAGTCGTCGAGTGAAGCCCATGAGAAATTAGCAGTGTGTTGCTTCTGGCAAAACAGCTCCACTTTTAAAGAATGTGGCCAGAAGTATTTAAAGGGACACTGTCATTCTTGGGAGTTTTTTTTTGGTTCCAACTTCTCTCGCGATGGTCCCACAGGACTTGTCACCCACAGTTGGGGAGTGGCCCCGTTTCTATGTCCGCACCCCCACCCACCCCACCCACCCCCCTTTGAGAGCTATTTAATGAAGAGGCTAAGAATGTGCTATTTACTTTTGAAGTGCCAACATTCCCAGCATCGAAGCTTTGACCACGCTCGATCAGCTCCGATGGACGGGTCACATCGTTCGCATGCCCGATACGAGACTCCCAAAACAAGCGCTCTACTCGGAGCTCTGACAAGGCAAGAGAGCCCCAGGTGAGCAGAGGAAACGCTTCAAGGACACCCTCAAAGCCTCCTTGAAAAAGTGCAACATCCCCACCGACTCCTGGGAATCCCTGGCCCAAGACCGCACAAAGTGGAGGAGAAGCATCCGGGAAGGCGCCGAACACCTCGAGTCTCTTCGCCGGGAGCAAGGAGCGCACGTCAACCTAAGCACCAGACCCACCCGCCCCTTCAACCACCGTCTGCCCCACCTGTGACAGAGACTGTCGATCCCGCATTGGACTCATCAGTCACCTGAGAACTCATTTTTAGTGTGGAAGCAAGTCATCCTCGGTTCCGAGGGACTGCCTGAGAAGAAGAAGTATTCACTGTTGTAATGTAGGAATGGCGGCAGCCAATTTGTGCACAGCAAGCTCCCACAAGCAGCAATGAGGTGATGAGCAGACAATCTGTTTTCGTGATGTTGGTTGAGGGATAAATATTGGCCATTGGCCACCATCGATATGCAATGTTCCCTTTAAGCTGTGCGACCGCACGGCGCTCCGGGGGTCCTGCCATGCAGGCGAGCCGGCTTTTAAATTGAAAAAGCGACGTATGCGCGGACTTTTGAACAGACCGCCCAGCGCATTAAAGGGGCAACGCAGCCCCAGGACAAAATAACGGGGAACATCGTTGGTACGCAAGGTAGGGTTTGTAAGCTGTCAAAACTGCTGAATGTGAAGTTGGTTGAAGCTCAATAAATCGAGTTGTGATTGATTTCCCATTCGAGGTCGGATTTTATCGCACCCAACGCTCGTCTGAGAACATTACAACCGAGGGACAAACAGTTTCCCTTTAATTCAAAGTGTGAGTTATTAAAGTAGGTCCCAGGTTGAATAGTCAAACTTAAATTGATCAAGAAAAAGTGTCCGAGGATTAACTGTCCGTCAGTGAGAGGGACATGTTGATGTTGGGTTTTATTCCTCCCCACACTACCTGGGAGAAATCCTGCCTCTCACAGTTGACCTGACCCACTCCCTGCTCACCTCACCTGTTCCTCCGACTCTCTGTTTTCAATATTCCCAAGTTTTTGAGAGAATGCTTCACAGCCATCCCGTTTAGCTCTGGTTCCCCGATGAGTATGAGTCAAGGGTTATCTCCCTGGCAACGCTGCTGTTTCTTAGTTACTGGAAACGCAGAAGGAGAGCCAAGAGGCTGAGACAGAACAAGATTGGAAAGAGGCAAATGTCACACCATTGTTCAAGAAAGGGTGTAAGGACAATCCTGGTAACTACAGGGCGGTCAGTTTAACATCAGTGGTGGGTAAAGTTTTAGAAACAATCATCAAGGGAAAAAATTAACGGGCACTTGGAGAGATTTAAGCTAATTAAGGAGAGCCAACACGGATTTGTAAAAGGCAGATCGTGTTTGACTAATCTAATTGAATTTTTCGACGAAGTAACAGGGAGGATTGATGAAGGGAATGCAATGGATGTTGTCTGCATGGATTTTCGGAAGGCGCTTGACAGAGTACCACATAGAAGGCTGGTTAACAAAACTGAGGCAGCGAGCGGTGAGGACCTGGAACTAACTGCCGACGGAAGTGGTGGAAGCGGAGACACGCAATGTTTTCCAGGGGAGACTGGATAGGCACTTGAGGGAAATAAACTTGCAGGGCTATGGGGATAGAGCGGGGGATTGGGACTGACTGGATCGCTCTACAGAGAGCCGGCACGGACTCGATGGGCTGAATGGCCTCCTTCTGTGCCGTTATGTCGCTATAAGAGGGGGCATTATCGAATGAAGCGTGTGCAGCGTGGGCTCCTTGTCATCACCTCCCCTCCTGACTCAGGATTTAACATCTCAAGTCTATTTCTTTTCCGTGGCTGTTTGGAGAAAGAATCTATATAGCGGCTTTCACGACCACAGGACATCCCAAAGCGCTGATGTAAAGAGCACCTTCACCACACGGACTGCAGCGGTTCAAGAAGGCGGCTCACCACCACCTTCTCGAGGGCAATTAGGGGGCGGGCGATAAATGCTGGGCCTTGCCAGTGACGCCCGCAACCCGTGAATGAATAAATGAGAAAAAAAAATGAAGTGTAGTGACTGTTTCAGGAGCCTTGTATCTCACAGGCCTTGTCTCCTAGCACGGACTCTACCATCAGTGACGCGGTCTCCAATCGTCACGCCACAACCCTCACGTCACGCCCTTCCCCAAGCCTTTCCCTCCCCGCTTTCAGAAGCCTCCCCAAAGCCAGCCTCATTAACCGTGCCTTTGGCTGTTTACTCGGAGTAGCCTCCCACACTCCTGCGAGGTGTCTGTTTGGCTGCGGTAACACAAGTTGTTGCTGTGGTCCTGTTTGAGCTGACTCTCTCTCTCTCCAAGAGGTAGAAATTGGTTATGTGTCGCACCTGTTTTTTCAGGCGTAAAACGGGCGCACTGCAGACCAGTGCAGCAGAGGGACAATCTGCGCCCAATCCGCACAGACTGCTGGTCCCACTGCTAACTTCGTGGGGGCCATTTATTCGGCCTCTAGGGCGGTTGCCTAAAACAGGCGTTAGCCCCTTTAAATATGTTAATGAGAGGCCAAACACCTGTTTAAGGAGCCTTTAAGTGTCAGCTGTGGCTCAGTGGGTAGCACACTCGCCTCTGAGTCAGAAGGTTGTGGGTTCAAGTCCCACTCCAGGGACTTCAGCGCAAACATCTAGGCTGACACTCCCAGTGTAGTACGGAGGGAGCGCTGCACTGTCGGAGGGGCAGTACTGAGGGAGCGCTGCACTGTCGGAGGTGCAGTACTGAGGGAGCGCCGCACTGTCGGAGAGGTAGTACTGAGGGAGCGCCGCACTGTCGGAGGGGCAGTACTGAGGGAGCGCCGCACTGTCGGAGGGGCAGTGCTAAGGGAGTGCCGCACTGTCGGAGGGGCAGTACTGAGGGAGCGCCGCACTGTCGGAGGGGCAACGCTTAGGGAGCGTCGCACTGTCGGAGGGGCAGTACTGAGAGAGCGCTGCACTGTCAGAGGGGCAGTACTGAGGGAGTGCCGCACTGTCGGAGAGGTAGTACTGAGGGAGCGCCGCACTGTCGGAGGGGCAGTACTGAGGGAGCGCCGCACTGTCGGAGGGGCAGTGCTAAGGGAGCGCCGCACTGTCGGAGGGGCAGTACTGAGGGAGCGCCGCACTGTCGGAGGGGCAACGCTTAGGGAGCGTCGCACTGTCGGAGGGGCAACGCTTAGGGAGCGTCGCACTGTCGGAGGGGCAGTACTGAGAGAGCGCTGCACTGTCGGAGGGGCAGTACTGAGGGAGCGCCGCACTGTCGGAGGGGCAGTACTGAGGGAGCGCCGCACTGTCGGAGGTGCCGTCTTTCGGATGAGACGTTAAACTGAGGCCCCGTCTGCTCCCTCAGGTGGACGTAAAAGATCCCACGGCACTATTTCGAAGAAGAGCAGGGGGAGTTCTCCCCGGTGTCCTGGGGCCAATATTTATCCCTCAACCAACATTACTAAAAAACAGATTATCTGGACATTATCACATTGCTGTTTGTGGGAACTTGCTGTGCGCAAATTGGCTGCTGCGTTTCCTACATTGCAACGGTGACCACACTTCAAAAATAGTACTTCATTGGCTGTAAAGCGCTTTGGGACGTCTGGTGGTCGTGAAAGGCGCTATAGAAATGCAAGTCTTTCTTTTCTTTCTCTACAAAAATAGTTATCGTTGGGCACGGCATGCATCGGACCAAGACTCATTTCGAGCCCATAATCTACACAAAACCCAGTTGTGCAAAGTTCTTTTCTTCTTCCTGAAGGCCCCGACTGGGGAATGGTTCCATGGGTGCTGACCTCTCTCCAGAACCCTCGCCCAAACCTTTATTTTTCATACGTGTGTCTAGGGAGCCGGTGTCGGCAGACTATTCAACAATGGAGAGCGTCACGGCTGAGCTTGATGTTGTCAACAGCCCACGTCCGTGCACACTGGAATCGGCCGATCGCAACTTCTGATCACTGATCCCGACTGGAAAATGTGCAGCGGGTAAAAAAAGAAAGACTTGCATTTATATCGCGTCTTTCACGACCGTCAGGACGTCCCAAAGCACTTTATAGTCAATTAAGTGCTTTTGAAGTGTGGTCACTGTCGGAGGTGCCGTCTTTCGGATGAGACGTTAAACCGAGGCCCTGTCTGCTCTCTCAGGTGGACGTAAAAGATCCCACGGCACTGTTTCGAAGAAGAGCAGGGGGAGTTCTCCCCGGTGTCCTGGGGCCAATATTTATCCCTCAATCAACATCACTAAAACAGATCATCCGGTCATTATCACATTGCTGTTTATGGGAGCTTGCTGTGCGCCAATCGGCTGCTTTATTTCTCTATATTACAACAGTGACTCCACTTCAAAAAGTACTTCATTGGCTGTGAAGCGCTTTGGGACGTCCTGAGGTTGTGAAAGGCGCTGGAGAAACGCGAGTCTTCATCTTTTTCTTTTATCCGAAATACTTTACACATACGAGTTCAGTTCCTTGACCTTCCAAACAAAGACACTGACAAAGTGTTCTTGAGGACGTTTTTATACTGTATTAATAAATACAGAAAGATCGACATGTTCTTGTCTATATAAAGAATGCAAATAATAGTGGAATGCTTATGTTCTGTGACTAGAGGGATATGCCCTTAGGATATTACAGATCCTAATTTTTATCTATAGCTTCACAAAGGGACTGTAGAACTCAAATGGTTAATACTTGAGATTACTAGGACACCACAAGGCTCTGGATGCGGAGAGCTGCACAGAAGCAGCCTCTGTCCCGAAGTAGAATCTGCTTGGCTGGAGCCCTCCAAGAATGCCCACGAGAGGAAGGAGGCTCAATAGCAGTAATCCGAATAATCTTCCTCCACATAGTTGGCTGGGAATAAACCGATCTGGAAAAAAAACAGAGAGCAGGCGATGTTACAGACGGGCCACGTGTACGCACCAACTCACAAACCATCAGCACGGACTGCAGCGGTTCAAGATGGCGGCCCACAGCCACCGCCACCTCCTGAAAGGGCAACTCTGGGATGTTCTCATGTCTTTGGAATTCTCTGCCCCAGAGGGCTGTGGATGCTCGGTCGTTGAGTATATTCAAGGCTGAGATCGATAGAGTTTTGGACTCTAGAGGAATTCAGGGATATGGGGATCGGGCGGGAAAGTGGAGTTGAGGTCGTTGATCAGCCATGATCTCATTGAATGGCGGAGCGGGCTCGAGGGGCCGAATGGCCGACTCCTGCTGCTAATTCTTATGTTATTATGGACGATAAGTGCTTCCCAGCGACGCCCACATCACGAGAATGATAAAAAGAACCCCAGCTTGGTCTTTCGCCGCTCCCCACCCTGCCCCCACCCCAAGCTGTTCCAAGTAGGGCTGCTCAGATTGTGCGACAATTGAGGTGTGACAGCATGACGAGGGATGGGATGTGACATCACTGACTCTCAAAGGGGTGTCATCACCATGACGTCCCTCCAACTGTCTCCATCTGTGTCATCCTATAATTAATATTCTATTAATTGATTTTTCAGTGTCAGCCACGGCTAAGTGGGTAGCACTCTCGTCTCTGAGTCAGAAGGTTGTGGGTTCAAGTCCCCACTCCAGACTTGAAAACAAAAATCTAGGCTGACACTCCCAGTGCAGTACTGAGGGAGCGCCGCACTGTCAGAGGGGCAGTACTGAGGGAGCGCCGCACTGTCGGAGGGGCAGTACTGAGGGAGCGCTGCACTGTCAGAGGGGCAGTACTGAGGGAGCGCCGCACTGTCGGAGGGGCAGTACTGAGGGAGCGCTGCACTGTCAGAGGGGCAGTACTGAGGGAGCGCCGCACTGTCGGAGGGGCAGTACTGAGGGAGCGCCGCACTGTCGGAGGGGCAGTACTGAGGGCGTGCTGCACTGTCGGCAGGGTCAGTACTAAGGGAGTGCTGCACTGTCGGAAGGGCAGTACTGAGGGAGCGCTGCACTGTCGGAGGGGCAGTACAGAGGGAGCGCTGCACTGTCGGAGGGGCAGTACTGAGGGAGCGCCGCACTGTGGGAGGGGCAGTACTGAGGGAGCGCCGCACTGTCGGAGGGGCAGTACTGAGGGAGCGCTGCACTGTCGGAGGGGCAGTACTGAGGGAGCGCCGCACTGTCGGAGGGGCAGTACTGAGGGAGCGCCGCACTGTCGGAGGGGCAGTACTGAGGGAGCGCCGCACTGTCGGAGGGCCACTATTTTCGAAGAAGAGCAGGGGAGTTCTCCCCGGTGTCCTGGCCAATATTTATCCCTCAATCATCTGGTCATGTTCTCATTGTCATTTGTGGGAGCTTGCTGTGCGCAAGTTTTCTACATTACAACAGTGACCACATTTCACAAGTGCTTTTGGACGTCCCGAGGTCGTGAAAGGCTTTATATATAAATTCAAGTTCTTTCTCTTATGGAACATGTACAAACGGGGTTGTTTGAAGCATTAGAATTGTACAACGCGTGGCTGGCGATGGTCACCTACGGACACCGCGCGGAAGGGAAAAGGGGGAAAAAAAATCAAAAATTGAAGGCGAGAGTTTTCCGCACAGACCTTGCCGTATACTTCTCCTTTCCACCAGCCGGGCGATGCTTTCTTGTTGATGATTTTAACTACGTCTCCTTCTTTCAAGCTCAGCTCCGAACGGTCCCTGGCTGAGAAGTCGTACCTGGCCTTCGCTGTCCCGTAGCACTTCAAACTCGTCCCTGACAAATTCAAAACGAGAAAGAATCACCAGCTGGCGGTAACTGTACCTTTGTGATTCCGCCACCCCCTCTGTTGCAGAGCGACTCTGTGGCACCACCTTGTGCTCATTTCTCCCTTTGGGTCGCTAACTCTGGTTGGACCTATTCCTGGAGGCGTCAACTCACAACCTCCTGTCTCCAACCGTTCTGCCCCCGCAGGGAGGTTATGATGGAGCTGTACAAAACGCTAGTTAGGCCACAGCTGGAATACTGTGTGCAGTTCTGGTCGCCACACTATAGGAAGGATGTGATTGCATTGGAGAGGGTGCAGAGGAGATTCACCAGATGTTACCTGGGCTGGAGCGTTTCAGCTATGAAGAGAGACTGGACAGGCTGGGGTTGTTTTCCTTACAGCAGAGAAGGCCGAGGGGGGACCTGATTGAAGTGTACAAAATTATGAGGGGCATAGATAGGGTAGATAGAAAGGAACTTTTCCCCTTAGTAGAGGGGTCAATAACCAGGGGGCCATAGTTTCAAGGTAAGGGGCAGGAGGTTTAGAGGGGATTTGAGGAGAAACTTTTTCACCCAGAGGGTGGTTGGAATCTGGAACTCACTGCCTGAAAGGGTGGTAGAGGCAGGAACCCTCACAACATTCAAGAAGCATTTAGATGAGCACTTGAAACGCCATAGCATACAAGGCTACGGACCAAGTGCTGGAAAATGGGATTAGAATAGACAGGGCTGGATGGCCGGCGCGGACACGATGGGCCGATGGGCCTCTTTCTGTGCTATATAGCTCTATGACTCCTGCCATTGGTCGCCCAACACGTCCATCATAACGGCCAATCCCACGGCCAATCGGAAAGCAAACAGACTCTTCATCCCCCTCGATTGCATGATTCTGGACTGTCAGTCAAACAGCCTTTTCTCCTCATCACTAACATTTTTAAAATTAATAAACAAAAGTGATCAAAGAAATTAAAAAAAAAAAAGTTTTTTATTGCCCCTGTGATTTTTCTCCCGGGTGTTTGCTCGCCGCAGTGTCCCGGAGATTAACCTTCAATTCCTGGAGACTCCAGGCCAATCTGGAGGGTTGGCGACCCCTATTTCTCCCCTTCTTTTCCGAAAGCAGTGACTCCTGCTATGGAGGGCCGCCGGTATCTCACCAACAGGTATTTCTTCACAGGCGAGCCTCGACATCGACTGTCAGTGGGGTCACCGTGTCAAGTCCAACCCTGTTCATCACCCAATATCCACACATGTACAATCCCAGCAATTAGGATGGGAGCAGGGGAGGGGTTGCTAGATAGTGATCAGGAGCAGGGATCTTGGCTGATATTTTTCATCGTTTCCATGGAAACACTCAGGACAATTATCGGCCTCCTTCCCTCTCCCACTGATGCCCTAACACAGATGAGGGATGAAAGCTGAACTCTCCTGATATGTATGGCATGGTACCACATCATGTGGTGTAGTTACTCTCTGAGCCATTGAGGCAGCTGATTGTTTTAGTGTCAATCTAATAACTTTTACTAGCTTTTTATTTCCAGATTTTTTTTTAAACTGAATTCAATTTCTTAAACTGCCATGGTGGGATTTGAACTCACGTTATCTGGATTATTAGCCCATTAACATAACCACTGACGTGCCCACAAAACTTGTCTTCTACCTTACATTAAATAGGTTAATACCTCTTGCCTCAGTGGGTAGCACTCTCGACTTAGTCAGAAGGTTGTGGATTCAAATCTCACTCCAGAGACTTGAGCACAAAAATCTAGGCTGACACTCCCAGTGCAGTACTGAGGGAGCGCTGCACTGTCGGAGGGGCAGTACTGAGGGAGCGCCACACTGTCGGAGGGGCAGTACTGAGGGAGCGCCGCACCGAGGGGGCGCTGCACTGTCGGAGGGGCAATACTGAGGGAGCGCCGCACTGTCGGAGGGGCAATACTGAGGGAGCGCCGCACTGTCGGAGGGGCAATACTGAGGGAGCGCCGCACTGTCGGAGGGGCAGTACTGAGGGAGCGCCGCACTGTCGGAGGGGCAGTACTGAGGGAGCGCCGCACTGTCGGAGGGGCAGTACTGAGGGAGTGCCGCACTGTCGGAGGGGCAGCGCTGAGGGAGTGCAGCACTGTCGGAGGTGCAATACTGAGGGAGCGCTGCACTGTCGGAGGGGCAGTACTGAGGGAGCGCTGCACTGTCGGAGGGGCAGTGCTGAGGGAGTGCCGCACTGTCGGAGGGGCAATACTGAGGGAGCTCTGCACTGTTGGAGGTGCCGTCTTTTGGATGAGACGTTAAACCGAGGCCCCCGTCTGCTCTCTCAGGTGGACGCAAAGGATCCCGCGCTGCTATTTTGAAGAAGAGCGGGGGAGTTATCCCCGGTGTCCTGACCACTATTTATCCCTCAACCAACATCACTAAAAACAGATTATCTGGTCATTATCACATTGCTGTTTGTGGGAGCTTGCTGTGCGCAATTTGGCTGCTGCGTTTCCCACATTACAACAGTGACTACACTTCAAAAAGTACTTCACTGGCTGTAAAGCGCTTTGGGACGTCCTGAGGTCATGAAAGGCGCTGGAGAAATGCAAGTCTTCCTTTATTAAATAGTGAACAAAGGAATTTCATCCGAGTGATTTACACAGTGAAACTCCTCATTGCTATTAGTTAATTTTGAACTATGCATAATTTGGTGCTTTGGACAATGGTGACTGGGCACTTGGTTAACAATGAATGGAAATCTATCTAAAGTGCAGCAGGCTGTACCCTAGAGAAGTGAATGAGATCGCAGACAAGATGGGAACACAAAGTCCCCAGTTCTTGCATCTCCTTGTTAACTCACCTGAAACTCTGGAAACCATTCTGATCTCCGGCTCTTTAAAAGGATTTTGCAAAGTTGTGTCCATTGTTTTAAAGCATTCCTTTAGGGAATTATGTTGGTAAAAGTCCACCAAATCCTGCAGTGAAACAAATACTTGTTTTAACTTTGTTTGGTGCAGATGCTTTTTTTGCGAAATAACCGACTATTTCAACAGCGGGACCATCACATAACCGGTTGATTAACACAACCGACATAAAGTATTGCAGCGAACTGAGAGTTAACAGTTTTGGTCTCCTCACCTAAGGAAGGATATACTTGTCTTAGAGGGAGTGCAACAAAGGTTCACCAGACTGGTTCCTGGGATGAGAGGGTTGTCCCACGAGGAGACATTGAGTAGACTAGGCCCATATTCCCTAGAGTTTAGAAGAATGAGGGGCGATCTCATTGAAATGTATAAAATTCTTACAGGGCTTGACAGGGTAGATGCTGAGAGGTTGTTTCCCCTGGCTGGGGAGTCTCGAACCAGGGGTCACAGTCTCAGGATAAGGTGTCGGCCATTTAGGACTGAGATGAGGAGAAATTTCTTCACTCAGAGGGTGGTGGATCTTTGGAATTCTCTACCCCAGAGAGTTGTAGATGCTCAGTCGCTGAGTATATTCTAGACGAGATCGATAGATTTTTGGACCCTAAGGGAATCAAGGGATATGGGGATAGGGCAGGAAAGTGAAGTTGTGGTAGAAGAGCAGCTATGGGAACACCACCACCTCCAAGTTCCCCTCCATGTCACACACCATCCTGACTTGGAAATATATCGGCTGTTCCTTCATCGTCGCTGGGTCAAAATCCTGGAACTCCCTCCCTAACAGCACTGTGGGAGTACCTTCACCACACGGACTGCAGCGGTTCAAGATGGCGGCTCACCACCACCTTCTCAAGGGCAACTGGGGATGGGCAATAAATGCTGGCTTTGCCAGCGACGCCCACATCCCATAAACGAATATAAAAAAAAATCTTATTGAATGGCGGAGCAGGCTCGAAGGACCGAATGGCCTAATCCTGCTATTTCTTACGTTCTTAATGACACCTATGCGATCAACATGAACAGCGGAGGGCAAAAGCTTTACAAGTGACTCAAAAACAAAACAAAATCAGAAAGGAGCTGTAGACGCCAATGAATCAAGGCTCAAATCATAGAATCCTACAGCACAGAAGGAGGCCATTCGGCCCATTCAGCCTGTGCCGGCTCTTTGAAAGAGCTCTCCAATTAGTCCCGCTCCCCCCCTGCTCTTTCCCCACAGCCCTGCAAATTTTTCCTTTTCAAGTATAGATTCAATTCCCTTTTGAAAATGACTATTGAATCTTCTTCCTCCACCCTTTCAGGCAGCGCGTTCCAGATCACAACAACTCGCTTCTCCTCATCTACCCCTTGGATCCTTTGGCAATTATCTTACATCGGTGTCCTCTGGCAACCGACCCTCCTGCCACTGAAAACAGCTTGTCCCTACCTACTCTATCAAAACTCTTCATAATTTTAAATCTCCCTGTAACCGTCTCCACTCTAAGGAGACCAACCCCAGCTTCTCCAGTCTCTCCACATAACTGAAGTCCCTCATCCCTGGTATCGTTCGGGTAAATCTCCTCTGCCCCCCTCTCCAAGGCCTTGACATCCGTCTCCAAGGCCTTGACATCCGTCTCCAAGCCTTGACATCCGTCTCCAAGGCCTTGATACATGTGTTAAAATCAGTAGCTACTACAACAGGCCTAGTTTAGAAGTCATCACAAATTGCGTTATAAAGCTAGGAAACAGTTAGGGCTGGATTTTCAATGACCCGTGGAGTCGGGTTTGGAGGCGTGTGGGGGGTTAAGGGTTAAAATAGTGAAAACTGGCGGGCGGACCTGATCCCGACTCCATTCCGCCTCCACGCAATTTTGACAAAATCGGTCGCGGGGTTCCCGACTCCGTCCCGCCTCCAAGAGGCGGGAGAGGCCATTAAAGCCCTTAACAAGCCCTAAATTGGCTCTGTAATGCCATTTTGAAACGTTTTAGCTAGTTTAACCCTTTTCCGACGTGAAGTACGCCTGATGTGAAACACGCCAGTGAAACCTGGCGGGAGCGCAAGTGGATAGCTGACTATCAGCTGCAGGTCCACTATTACAACGGAGATGTGATGAAGGTAGTAGTAGTATTAGGTCTGAAAGTCGCCTCTGATGCTGCTGCCTTGAATGTCTTCAGAGACTGCCTGGTAGGACTTGGTTGCAAAAAAAATTCTCTCTCTCTTCTCTCTCTTCTGCTCATTTTGCATCCAGGTCCTCTCACAGCAAAGGCCAGGCAGTGTCTGAAAGCCTTCAATGCAGCAGCAATGATGACATCATCAGAGGCGACTTTCAGACTGAAACCACTAATTGGGTCATGGGTTCCCACATGCTGGAACTCAATTGCCCAATTAGGTGAAAATTGCATCAATCTCCCACATCCAATTGCAGTCGGGTGGATAACACGAAATGCGGATGACACGACCCCAACCCGCCCCAGTATCAAAATCCAGCCCTGAGTGTTAAAAGCTCTGGATCACCACGGCAGTGATCACTTACAGTGGTGTGCGGGAGACTTCTCTGCTACTGGTTAAAGTATAAGAGCTAGTCCGGTCACGGTACCGGCACTGGTGTATAGCTGCCACGATTTGAAGTTCCAGCATATACTCACCAGTAGTGATTTGAAGGCCCTCTTCTCCGTCACGCGGAATAAACTATCTGCCGTTGTCACCTTGATGTGCTTTACTTCTACATTGAACCTGTCACAAAACAGCGTGAAATATTAACGCTCCGCAACCTGTTGTCCAAAAGATCTCACGGAACATCTTCTGAATTCTGAGAAATCGTGCTTTGCAATTATAGCATCGGAATGTTTGGTAAATTTGACACTTTTGTAACAGCTGAATTAATTATTTTACAATAACTGGGTGAACAGGCCCTTTGAAATAGGATTAAAAAATTAATTATTTGTTTGCGAACATCTCAAAGTGTAACTTTACCCCAAAGAAGTCTGATAAATGGAATAATCAATATTCCAGAGTTTCAGCTGGGGCTCAGTGGGCAGCACTCTGGTCCCCAAACCGGAAGGTTGTGGGTTGAAGTCTCACTCCAGAGACTTGAGCACAAAAATGTAGGCTGACGCTCCCAGTGCAGTGCTGAGGGAGTGCTACACTGCCAGAGGGTCAGTGCTGAGGGAGCGCTGCACTGTCGGAGGGTCAGTGCTGAGGGAGCGCCGCACTGTCAGAGGGGCAGTACTGAGGGAGCGCCACACTGCCAGAGGGGCAGTACTGAGGGAGCGCCGTACTGTCGGAGGGGCAGTACTGAGGGAGCGCCGCACTGTCAGAGGGGCAGTACTGAGGGAGCGCCACACTGCCAGAGGGGCAGTACTGAGGGAGCGCCGTACTGTCGGAGGGACAGTGCTGAGGGAGCGCTGCACAGTCAGAGGGGCAGTACTGAGGGAGCGCTGCACTGTCGGAGGGGCAGTACTGAGGGAGCGCCGCACTGTCGGAGGGGCAGTACTGAGGGAGTGCCGTACTGTCAGAGGGGCAGTACTGAGGGAGCGCCGTACTGTCGGAGGGACAGTACTGAGGGAGCGCTGCACAGTCAGAGGGGCAGTACTGAGGGAGCGCTGCACTTTCGGAGGGACAGTACTGAGGGAGCGCTGCACAGTCAGAGGGGCAGTACTGAGGGAGCGCTGCACTGTCGGAGGGGCGGTACTGAGGGAGCGCCGCACTGTCAGAGGGGCAGTACTGAGGGAGCGCTGCACTGTCGGAGGGGCAGTAATGAGGGAACGCTGCACTGTCGGAGGGACAGTACTGAGGGAGCACTGCACTGTCGGAGGGGCCGTACTGAGGGAGCGCCGCACTGTCAGAGGGGCAGTACTGAGGGAGCGCCGCACTGTCGGAGGGGCGGTACTGAGGGAGCGCCGCACTGTCGGAGAGGCCGTACTGAGGGAGCGCCGCACTGTCAGAGGGGCAGTACTGAGGGAGCGCCGCACTGTCAGAGGGGCAGTACTGAGGGAGCGCCGTACTGTCGGAGGGACAGTGCTGCGGGAGCGCTGCACAGTCAGAGGGGCAGTACTGAGGGAGCGCTGCACTGTCGGAGGGGCAGTACTGAGGGAGCGCCGCACTGTCAGAGGGGCAGTACTGAGGGAGCGCCGTACTGTCGGAGGGACAGTACTGAGGGAGCGCTGCACAGTCAGAGGGGCAGTACTGAGGGAGCGCTGCACTGTCGGAGGGGCAGTACTGAGGGAACGCTGCACTGTCGGAGGGACAGTACTGAGGGAGCGCTGCACTGTCGGAGGGGCCGTACTGAGGGAGCGCCGCACTGTCAGAGGGGCAGTACTGAGGGAGCGCCGCACTGTCGGAGGGGCCGTACTGAGGGAGCGCCGCACTGTTGGAGGTGCCGTCTTTCGGATGAGACATTAAAATGAAGCTCCATCTGCTTTCTCATGTAGGTGGTAGATGTAAAAGATCCCACAGCACTATTTTGAAGAAGAGGATGGTAATCCTGGCCAATAATTATCCCTCAATCAATATCACTAAAATTATCTGGTCATTATCACATTGCTGTTTGCGGGAGCTTGCTGTGCGCAAATTGGCTACCATGTTTTCTACATTACAACAGTGACTACACTCCAAAAAGACACTTCATTGGCTGTGAAGTGTTTCGGGACATCCCGAGGTCATGAAAGGCGCTATAGAAATAAAAGTCCTTTCTATCTTTCTCTTCCCCTACGCCACTTCCCTCTAAGTTTCCTCTTCCCAAACACCATGTTCTCAGTTGGTTAAATGGATATTTAGCTGAATTTTATCCACATCAATAATACACTAGTCCCAGATATAAATACATACACACTGCCGTAAGTCTCATCTCTCCCTTACACACAGATGTGCGCGCACACACTGTACGAGTGAACCTCGTCACACTCACTGTACGAGTGAACCTCGTCACACTCACTGTACGAGTGAATCTCGTCACACTCACTGTACGGATGAACCTCGTCACACGCACTGTACGAATGAACCTCGTCACACTCACTGTACGAGTGAATCTCGTCACACTCACTGTACGAATGAACCTCGTCACACTCACTGAACGAGTGAACCTCGTCACACTCACTGTACGGGTGAACCTCGTCACACTCACTGTACGAATGAACCTCGTCACACTCACTGTACGAGTGAATCTCGTCACACACACTGTACGAGTGAACCTCGTCACACTCACTGTACGACTGAACCTCGTCACACTCACTGTACGAGTGAACCTCGTCACACTCACTGTACGACTGAACCTCGTCACACTCACTGTATGGGTGAACCTCGTCACACTCACTGTACGGGTAATCCTCGTCACTCACTGTACGAGTGAACCTCGTCACACTCACTGTACGAGTGATCCTCGTCACACTCACTGTACGGGTGAACCTCGTCACACTCACTGTACGAGTGAACCTCGTCACACTCACTGTACGAGTGAACCTCGTCACACACTGTACGAGTGAACCTCGTCACACACATTGTACGGGTGAACTTCGTCACACTCACTGTACGACTGAACCTCGTCACACACACTGTACGAGTGAACCTTATCACACACACTGTACGAGTGAACCTCGTCACACTCACTGTACGAGTGAACCTCATCACACACACTGTACGAGTGAATCTCGTCACAGTCACTGTACGGACGAACCTCGTCACACTCACTGTACGAGTGAACCTTATCACACACACTGTACGAGTGAATCTCGTCACAGTCACTGTACGAGTGAACCTCATCACACACACTGTACGAGTGAATCTCGTCACATTCACTGTACGAGTGAATCTCGTCACACTCACTGTACGGGTGAACGTCGTCACACGCACTGTACGAGTGAATCTCGTCACACACTGTACGAGTGAACCTCGTCACACTCACTGTACGGGTGAACCTCGTCACACTCACTGTACGGGTGAACCTCGTCACACACACTGTACGAGTGAACCTCATCACACTCACGGTACGAGTGAACCTCGTCACACTCACTGTACGACTGAACCTCGTCACACTCACTGTACGAGTGAACCTCGTCACACTCACTGTACGAGTGAACCTCGTCACACTCACTGTACGGGTGAACCTCGTCACACTCACTGTACGAGTGAACCTCGTCACACACCCTGTACGGGTGAACCTTGTCACACTCACTGTGCGAGTGATCCTTGGCACTCACTGTACGAGTGAACCTCATCACACACACTGTACGAGTGAATCTCGTCACACTCACTGTACGAGTGAATCTCGTCACACTCACTGTACGGGTGAACGTCGTCACACGCACTGTACGAGTGAATCTCGTCACACACTGTACGAGTGAACCTCGTCACACTCACTGTACGGGTGAACCTCGTCACACTCACTGTACGGGTGAACCTCGTCACACACACTGTACGAGTGAACCTCATCACACTCACTGTACGAGTGAACCTCGTCACACTCACTGTACGAGTGAACCTCATCACACTCACTGTACGAGTGAACCTCGTCACACACCCTGTACGGGTGAACCTCGTCACACTCACTGTGCGAGTGATCCTTGGCACTCACTGTACGAGTGAACCTCGTCACACTCACTGTACGGGTGAACCTCGTCACACTCACTGTACGAGTGAATCTCGTCACACTCACTGTACGAGTGAACCTCGTCACACTCACTGTACGGGTGAACCTCGTCACACTCACTGTACGAGTGAACCTCGTCACACTCATTGTACGGGTGAACTTCGTCACACTCACTGTACGAGTGAATCTCGTCACACTCACTGTACGTCTGAACCTCGTCACACTCACTGTACGGGTAAACCTCGTCACACTCACTGTACGAGTGATCCTCGTCACACTCACTGTACGGGTGAACCTCGTCACACTCACTGTACGAGTGAAACTCGTCACACTCACTGTACGAGTGAACCTCGTCACACACACTGTACGAGTGATCCTCGTCACTCACTGTACGGGTGAACCTCGTCACACTCACTGTACGGGTGAACCTCGTCACACTCACTGTACGAGTGAACCTCGTCACACTCACTGTACGAGTGAACCTCGTCACACACACGGTACGAGTGAACCTCGTCACACACACTGTACGAGTGAATCTCGTCACACTCACTGTACGGGTGAACCTCGTCACACTCACTGTACGGACGAACCTCGTCACACTCACTGTACGAGTGAATCTCGTCACACACTGTACGAGTGAACCTCGTCACACACACTGTACGAGTGAATCTCGTCACACTCACTGTACGGGTGAACCTCGTCACACTCACTGTACGGACGAACCTCGTCACACTCACTGTACGAGTGAATCTCGTCACACACTGTACGAGTGAAGCTCGTCACACTCACTGTACGAGTGAACCTCGTCACACTCACTGTACGAGTGAATCTCGTCACACTCACTGTACGAGTGAATCTCGTCACACTCACTGTACGGGTGAATCTCGTCACACTCACTGTACGAGTGAACCTCGTCACACTCACTGTGCGGGTGAACCTCGTCACACTCACTGTACGAGTGAACCTCGTCACACTCACTGTACGGGTGAACCTCGTCACACTCACTGTACGAGTGAATCTCGTCACACTCACTGTACGGGTGAACCTCGTCACACTCACTGTACGAGTGAACCTCGTCACACTCACTGTACGGGTGAACCTCGTCACACTCACTGTACGGGTGAACCTCGTCACACTCACTGTACGGGTGAACCTCGTCACACTCACTGTACGGGTGAACCTCGTCACACTCACTGTACGGGTGATCCTCGTCACACTCACTGTACGGGTGATCCTCGTCACACTCACTGTACGGGTGATCCTCGTCACACTCACTGTACGGGTGAACCTCGTCACACTCACTGTACGAGTGAACCTCGTCACACTCACTGTACGGGTGAACCTCGTCACACTCACTGTACGGGTGATCCTCGTCACACTCACTGTACGGGTGATCCTCGTCACACTCACTGTACGGGTGAACCTCGTCACACTCACTGTACGGGTGAACCTCGTCACACTCACTGTACGAGTGAACCTCGTCACACACACTGTACGGGTGAACCTCGTCACACTCACTGTACGAGTGAATCTCGTCACACTCACTGTACGGGTGAATCTCGTCACACTCACTGTACGAGTGAATCTCGTCACACTCACTGTACGGGTGAACCTCGTCACACTCACTGTACGGGTGAACCTCGTCACACTCACTGTACGGGTGAACCTCGTCACACTCACTGTACGGGTGAACCTCGTCACACTCACTGTACGGGTGAACCTCGTCACACACACTGTACGAGTGAACCTCGTCACACTCACTGTACGGGTGAACCTCGTCACACTCACTGTGCGAGTGAACCTCGTCACACTCACTGTACGAGTGAACCTCATCACACTCACTGTACGGGTGAACCTCATCACACTCACTGTACGAGTGAATCTCGTCACACTCACGGTACGAGTGAACCTCGTCACACTCACAGTACGAGTGAACCTCGTCACACACACTGTACGAGTGATCCTCGTCACTCACTGTACGACTGAACCTCGTCACACGCACTGTACGAGTGAACCTCGTCACACTCACTGTACGAGTGAACCTCGTCACACTCACTGTACGACTGAACCTCGTAACACTCACTGTACGGGTGAACCTCGTCACACTCACTGTACGAGTGAACCTCGTCACAAACCCTGTACGGGTGAACCTCGTCACACTCACTGTGCGAGTGATCCTTGGCACTCACTGTACGAGTGAACCTCGTCACACTCACTGTACGAGTGAACCTCGTCACACTCACTGTACGAGTGAACCTCGTCACACTCACTGTACGGGTGAACCTCGTCACACTCACTGTACGACTGAACCTCGTCACACACCCTGTACGGGTGAACCTGGTCACACTCACTGTACGAGTGAACCTCGTCACACACCCTGTACGGGTGAACCTCGTCACACTCACTGTACGAGTGATCCTCGTCACACTCACTGTACGAGTGATCCTCGTCACACTCACTGTACGAGTGAACCTCGTCACACTCACTGTACGGGTGAACCTCGTCACACTCACTGTACGAGTGAACCTCGTCACACACACTGTACGAGTGATCCTCATCACTCACTGTACGGGTGAACCTCGTCACACTCACTGTACGACTGAACCTCGTCACACTCACTGTACGAGTGAACCTCGTCACACACAATGTACGAGTGAACCTCGTCACACTCACTGTACGAGTGAACCTCGTCACACACACTCTACGAGTGATCCTCGTCACACTCACTGTACGAGTGAACCTCGTCACACACACTGTACGGACGAACCTCGTCACACTCACTGTACGAGTGAATCTCATCACACACTGTACGAGTGAACCTCGTCACACACACTGTATGAGTGAACCTCATCACACTCACTGTACGAGTGAATCTCGTCACACACTGTACGAGTGAACCTCGTCACACTCACTGTACGAGTGATCCTCGTCACACTCACTGTACGAGTGAACCTCGTCACACACACTGTACGAGTGAATCTCGTCACACTCACTGTACGGGTGAACCTCGTCACACTCACTGTACGGACGAACCTCGTCACACTCACTGTACGAGTGAATCTCATCACACACTGTACGAGTGAACCTCGTCACACACACTGTATGAGTGAACCTCATCACACTCACTGTACGAGTGAATCTCGTCACACACTGTACGAGTGAACCTCGTCACACTCACTGTACGAGTGAACCTCGTCACACTCACTGTACGAGTGAATCTCGTCACACACTGTACGAGTGAACCTCGTCACACTCACTGTACGAGTGAACCTCGTCACACTCACTGTACGAGTGAACCTCGTCACACTCACTGTACGAGTGAACCTCGTCACACACACTGTACGAGTGAACCTCGTCACACTCACTGTACGGGTGAACCTCGTCACACTCACTGTACGGGTGAACCTCGTCACACTCACTGTACGAGTGAACCTCGTCACACTCACTGTACGGGTGAACCTCGTCACACTCACTGTACGGGTGATCCTCGTCACACTCACTGTACGGGTGAACCTCGTCACACTCACTGTACGAGTGAACCTCGTCACACTCACTGTACGGGTGAATCTCGTCACACTCACTGTACGAGTGATTCTCGTCACACTCACTGTACGGGTGAATCTCGTCACACTCACTGTACGAGTGAATCTCGTCACACTCACTGTACGGGTGAACCTCGTCACACTCACTGTACGGGTGAACCCCGTCACACTCACTGTACGGGTGAACCTCGTCACACTCACTGTACGAGTGAACCTCGTCACACGCACTGTACGAGTGAACCTCGTCACACTCACTGTACGGGTGAACCTCGTCACACTCACTGTACGAGCGAACCTCGTCACACTCACTGTACGAGCGAACCTCGTCACACTCACTGTACGAGTGAATCTCGTCACACTCACTGTACGAGTGAATCTCGTCACACGCACTGTACGGGTGAACCTCGTCACACGCACTGTACGAGTGAAGCTCGTCACACTCACTGTACGAGTGAA
Organism: Squalus acanthias; assembly: GCA_030390025.1. Classification (NCBI taxonomy): domain Eukaryota; kingdom Metazoa; phylum Chordata; class Chondrichthyes; order Squaliformes; family Squalidae; genus Squalus; species Squalus acanthias. The sequence goes on from CM059445.1 coordinate 17,270,042, forward strand.
CCTCGTCACACTCACTGTAGGAGTGAACCTCGTCACACTCACTGTAGGAGTGAATCTCGTCACACTCACTGTACGAGTGAACCTCGTCACACACACTGTACGGGTGAACCTCGTCACACTCACTGTACGGGTGAACCTCGTCACACGCACTGTACGAGTGAACCTCGTCACACGCACTGTACGGGTGAACCTCGTCACACGCACTGTACGAGTGAAGCTCGTCACACTCACTGTACGAGTGAATCTCGTCACAGTCACTGTACGAGTGAACCTCGTCACACTCACTGTACGAGTGAACCTCGTCACACACACTGTACGGGTGAACCTCGTCACACACACTGTACGGGTGAACCTCGTCACACTCATTGTACGGGTGAACCTAGGCACAGTCACTGTACGAGTGAACCTCGTCACACGCACTGTACGAGTGAACCTCGTCACACACACTGTACGAGTGAATCTTGTCACACACAATGTACGACTGAACCTCGTCACACACTGTACGGGTGAATCTTGTCACACACAATGTACACTCCATCTATCTTCACAGGCTTAGCAGAAATGGAATGAAGATGGAGATTATATATATGCGCCCATGCACTGCGCGAATTGTCCCTCCTTACTTGATGCTGATGGCGTATTCCCCAGCGTCCTTCACTCTCTGCCTCACGAGGTAGGTGCCATCCGAACGACTGCCGAGTATCGTCTCCGCCTGTCCACGTTCCATCGGCCCACCGTACCTGCGAGAGAGGAATCGCAAAGTTACTTCGGGATAAACTCCCTGCTCTTCCTCGAAGTCAGCAGCAAACGCCCCAGTTTGTACCTCAATGTGTAACAATGCAATTTATCCTGTGCCAAATTATACAGTGCTGGCCTGAGAGAACATCCAAAAGCATTTTTATTGGGAGAAAAATATATTCACAGTGAAAGTATTTTATACTATTGTCCTTACCAGGGGTAGGCAGAATAGTCGACTTGAAGTGCCTGTAAGATACAAAGTACATTGAAACTATATTAAATATTGACTATTTTAATTTAACGGCATCTACCCAAGTAGTTGTCTGACTTTTGTGTGTAGGGGAAATATCGACACACTCCTGGAGACATCCTGCAGATTCTGGCACACTCCCTTGGGATCCTCTGCATATTTTTTTTAATTCATTCCAGGGATGTGGGCAGCATTTATTGCCCATCCCTAGTTGCCTTTGAGAAGGTAGTGGTGAGCCGCCTTCTTGAACCACTGCAGTCCGTGTGGTGAAGGTGCTCCCACAGTGCTGTTAGGGAGGGAGTTCCAGGATTTTAACCCAGCGACGATGAAGGAACGGCCGATATATTTCCATGTCGGGATGGTGTGTGACTTGGAGGGGAACTTGGAGGTGGTGGTGTTCCCATGCGCCTGCTGCCCTTGTCCTTCTAGGTGGAAGAGGTCGCGGGTTTAGGAGGTGCTGCCGAAGAAGCCTTGGCGAGTTGCTGCAGTGCATCTTGTAGATGGTACACACTGCAGCCACGGTGCGCCGGTGATGGAGGGAGTGAATGTTTAAGGTGGTGGATGGGGTGCCGATCAAGCGGGCTGCTTTGTCCTGGATGGTGTCAAGCTTCTTGAGTGTTGTTGGAGCTGCACTCATCCAGGCAAGTGGGGAGTATTCCATCACACTCCTGACTTGTGCCTTGTAGATGGTGGAAAGGCTTTGGGGAGTCAGGAGGTGAGACACTCGCCACAGAATACCCAGCCTCTGACCTGCTGGGGGTGGGGGAGGGGGCAGTAGCCATACTGTCAGAGTTGCTGTGGCAACACTAGCACTCGCTGACAGTAAGAGGAGATTGTATTTGCAGGTTGTATTTTTAAACTCCTCAAGCCCGTGAGAAAGTAGTTTTGTTCCACTGTTATCATATGTACATGCAGTAAATTTGTGTACAATAGGAGTATGAGATAAGTCTCTATTGCATGCTCTTTGCATAAAGCACGCCATTCTGTGACTGACCAGATATCGTGGGCTGGAATTTTCTCTCGGGAGGGATTACAGCAAGAGAATGAAAAAAAGAAAGACTTGCATTTATAGAGCGCCTTTCACAACCACCAGATGTCTCAAAGCGCTTTACTTTTGAACTGGGGTCACTGTTGTAATGTGGGAAACGCAGCAGCCAGTTTGCGCACAGCAAGCTCCCACAAACAGATAATGCCCAGATAATCTGTTTTTGTTATGTTGGTTGAGGGAGAACTATTGGTCAGGACACCGGGGAGAACTCCCCTGCTCTTCTTCGAAATAGTGCCGTGGGATCTTTTACGTCCACCTGAGAGGGCAGACGGGGCCTCGGTTTAACGTCTCATCCGAAAGACGGCACCTCCGACAGTGCAGCACTCCCTCAGCACTGCACTGGAGTGTCAGCCTAGATTTTTGTGTTCAAGTCCCTGGAGTGGGACTTGAACCCACAACCTTCTGACTCAGAGGCGAGAGAGCGCCACCCACTGAGCCACAGCTGACACTGCAATGGGGCCAAAATAGCGTAGTATGGCCTACTATCAGGCTCCTGCCCCGAGCAAAATCTCCCTCCACCAAACCCCACTCCCCCCGTGTCCCTGCCCATACCACTGCCTCTTGCCCATCTAGTACTTATAAATGTCAGCGGAGTAGGGTGTGGGGCCTAGTCCGTCTCTCTGCCTGGTGTAAGGCAGCGATGTCTGTAAATGGAGGAAGGGCATTTCCCCTGGCTGGGGAGTCTAGAACTGGAGGCCGAGGCCCAGAAACAGGAGCCCTAGAACGAATTGGTCAATAGGTGATCTCACTCAGAGAAGCCACAGAATGACCGATAACGCCAGATGGAAGATTACCACACTGGTGCAGGAAGGGATGCCGCTCTATTAAAGTTGACGTTGAGGCCCTCAGTCAGTCCCTCTGGTAATCTAGAACGACACGGCTCAGGAGGAGGCCATTTGGCCCATCGTGCCTGTGCCGGCATGGCTGAGATTGGGAACTCTTGGCCACACCCTAACACTCGAAGCCCCGGCACTTCAGCACTCTACCCCAGTGTGGCCTCCCCAATCAAACAGTATACGTAGAGAATAAGGATCTGGTGCACAAGTCACGTTTTCTTTACTTACACATACAAAGGGTTTTACTTTAGTGCAGGGGAACCAGCCAATGTCATTCGTGGATGTGTTTCTTCCCTGAAGCCATTAAAAGAAAAACACACATTAGATATCTTTACCTTTTGTGTTAGCTCACCACTATTTGATAGTCGCACATGACTGTGGATGGCAACAAAGAGCAGGAACCTTGGCCATCAGGAATATCCTCTCCCAGGTATCTAACTTACTTGAATCACAACTGTAGACAAGACCTGGTGGCTTATCTGTCATCCCAGATAAGAAAGAAAGACTTGCATTTCTACAGCACCTTTCACGACCACCGGACGTCTCAAAGAGCTTTACAGCCAATGTAGTACTTTTGAAGTGTAGTCACTGTTGTAATGTGGGAGGCGCGGCAGCCAATTTGCGCAAAGCAAGGTCCCACAAACAGCAATGTGACAATGACCAGATGATCTGTTTCAGCGATGTTGATTGAGGGATAAATATTGGCCGGGACACCGGGGATAACTCCCCTGCTCTTCTTCGAAATAGTGCCATTGGATCTTTTACGTCCACTTGAGAGAGCAGACGGGGCCTCGGTTTAACGTCTCATCCGAAAGACGGCACCTCCGACAGTGCGGCGCTCCCTCAGCACTGCCCCTCCGACAGTGCAGCACTCCCTCAGCACTGCCCCTCCGACAGTGCAGCGCTCCCTCAGTACTGCCCCTCCGACAGTGCAGCGCTCCCTCAGTACTGCCCCTCCGACAGTGCGGCGCTCCCTCAGCACTGCCCCTCCGACAGTGCAGCGCTCCCTCAGTACTGCCCCTCCGACAGTGCAGCGCTCCCTCAGCACTGCCCCTCCGACAGTGCAGCGCTCCCTCAGCACTGCCCCTCCGACAGTGCAGCATTCCCTCAGCACTGCACTGGGAGTGTCAGCCTGGATTTTTGTGCTCAAGTCCCTGGAGCGGGACTTGAACCCCCAACCTCCTGACTCAGAGCCGAGTGTGCTACCCACTGAGCCACGGCTGACACTCGTCAACTTCCAATGTTGCACCCAAATTTCCCAATCGCCTGCTGCACAGTACACAGCACCGGAGATGTCTCCCTTCAGTATTGGGCTCCAAAAATCCCGTGGTGAATTGAGAATTGGTCCATTTCCCTGCTGAATGCTTCAACGGAGCTGGCATCATTGATCATGATAGGAGCCCATTCCTCATTTCAACGGCTCCAAGCTAAACTCAAGTGAATACATGCAGTGAGGATAAGATGGTTCTGGTCTGAGCTCTGGTCTTTACCTGAGGTAGCTCATCTCATTCAGGCCAGGAGTCGGGTGCTCCAACTGGCCTTGGTGCTGGGGTTGGGAATGTTGGCCAAGGTAGCTGCTTCTGGTTGCACTAAGTATCCCCTACTCAAAGTGCAATAAAAACATTGCTGTTTGATGATCCAACTGATGTAGGAGTAAAAGATGTACAATCACATCGCACAGAAGGAGGACATTCAGCCCATCATGCCTGTGCCGGCTCTTCGAAAATGAGCAAGAATGTTAAAAAAAACAGCAATAAGAAAAGCTACTGTAGCACCCGGGCGACATTGCTCACCTCCCACCACTGCTGTTCCACCTCGGCTTTGGTGAGTTCAATTATATCTCCTAAAACCAGCTTCAGAGCCGGACCGAAGGCCACAGGCGGAGGAGGCATCCCATAATATTCTTGGCAAACTTCCGTTTTGGGCAAACCTGAGAGAGAGAGCAAGAAAGGGAGATTGTCAATTACCTTCTCCCCAATCCTCCTCCTCCTCCCATTCTCCATCAATGTCCCTGACTCCTTGCTGATAAAAGCAAAGGATGGCCATACACCAGCTCTCCAATTACATCGAACCCAATCTAGGCCAGATATCGCAGGGCTGACTGCTATTCCAGTGTACAAAATGTGAGAACTTTAATGTATTAAGTTATAATATTACTTATTAAGTACTTTTGCCTCCATCAATACTGTGGTCATCATTCCTATGACTTCCCTGGCTTGTTCTTCGCAAGATGCAAATATCCCGTCCTACACACCAATTCTGCATCCTTGCTGCATTGAAATCAAGATGCATCACACTATTCCCTACTTTAACTCGCTCTTTTCCTTTGTTCCTAATTATTTGGGACATTTCGGGGAATGGGGCTTTGAGTATATCTGGGGATGTTACATGGGTAATCCAGAGCTTTTTATTTAATTCGCTCCTGGGATGTGGGCATCGCTGGCAAGGCCGGCATTTATTGCCCATCCCTAATTGCCCTCGAGAAGGTGGTGGTGAGTCGCCTTCTTGAACCGCTGCAGTCCCGTGTGGTGAAGGTGCTCCCACAGTGCTGTTAGGGAGGGAGTTCCAGGATTTTGACCCAGCGACGATGAAGGAACAGCCGATATACTTCTAAGTCAGGATGGTGTGTGACTTGGAGGGGAACTTGGAGGTGGTGGTGTTCCCAGGCGCCTGCTGCCCTTGTCCTTCTAGGTGGTGGAGGTCGCGGGTTTGGGAGGTGCTGCCGAAGAAGCTTTGGCGAGTTGCTGCAGTGCATCTTGTAGGTGGTACAAACTGCAGCCACGGTGCGCCGGTGGTGGAGGGAGTGAATGTTTAAGGTGGCATGATTGCCTTAAGCAGACGGATTAAATTGGGGGATGCTCTTCTGAAAATGGGGTACAGGCACATTGTTAGGACTTTGAAATAAAAACAGAAAATGCTGGAGATACTCAGCAGGTCAGGCAGCATCTGTGAAGAGAGAAACAGAGTTAACGTTTCAGGTCGATGACCTTTCTTCAGAACTGGAAAAAAGCAGGAAATGGAACAGATTTTTAAGCAAATGCAGGGAAAGGGGGGAGGGAATGAAAGAGCAAAAGGGAAGGTCTGTGATAGGATAGAAGGCAGGAGAGGTTAAGAGACATTAAGAGATATTCAAGGCAAAAGGAGATGGTAATGGGACAGGTTAAGGAACAAAGGATGGCTCTAGATGAAGTGTAAATTGCGCTGACAGAATGAAAGACAGCTGTCATGTGGGAGAGAAGGAAAAAAGACACAGACAAAAAGTGTGGATGAAAAATATATATATGATAGGGGCCGAGGTTATTGTCTGAAATTGTTGAACTCTATGTTGAGTCCAGAAGGCTGTAAAGTGCCTAATCGAAAGATGTTCCATTTCCTGCTTTTTTCCAGTTCTGACGAAAGGTCATCGACCTGAAACGTTAACTCTGTTTCTCTCCTCACAGATGCTGCCTGACCTGCTGAGAGTCTCCAGCATGTTCTGTTTTTATTTCAGATTTCCAGCATCTGCAGTATTTTCTTTTTGTTTGGGCTTTGATTGCATTGAGCACACATTGTAACCTAAGGAAATGATGTGATTTGTAGCCATTTAGTGACTTAACTCATCCCACCTAGAAACCTCGACAGTCACAGAGGACTTTCAACTGGACCCTATTCAAACTCCAGTTTACTTAACCCAACAGCAACAACCCAATTATTATTATATTACATAATGAAAACACACTCCATCCAAAGCCAACATTAGACAGACTGAAAGTTGGCCTTTTTCGGAGCAAGGATGGAATTGTAAAGTGTTAGAAACATAGAAAAATAGGAGGAGGAGTAGGCCATTTGGCCCTTCGAGCCTGCTCCGCCATTCAATATGATCATGGCTGATCCTCTATCTCAATACCATATTCCCGCTCTCTCCCCATACCCCTTGATGCCTTTTGTGTCTAGAAATCTATCTATCTCCTTCTTAAATATATTCAGTGACTTGGCCTCCACAGCCTTCGGTGGTAGAGAATTCCACAGGTTCACCACCCTCTGAGTGAAGAAATTTCTCCTCATCTCAGTCCTAAATGTCCTACCCTGTATCCTGAGACTGTGACCCCTCGTTCTAGACACCCCCCCACCCGCTGCCAGCCAGGGGAAACATCCTCCCTGCATCCAGTCTGTCTAGCCCTGTCAGAATTTTATACGTTTCAATGAGATCCCCTCTCATTCTTCTAAACTCTAGTGAATACAGGCCTAGTCGACCCAATCTCTCCTCATACGACAGTCCTGCCATCCCAGGAATCAGTCTGGTGAACCTTCGCTGCACTCCCTCTATGGCAAGTATATCCTTTCTTAGGTAAGGAGACCAAAACTGCACACACTGTTCCATCCAGCCAGTAGTTTGTTTGGGAACTGCTACCAATTGGTGCTCCCTTGGCTGGTGGATGGGATTGCCAATGCCACAACTCAAGACTGCACCATAAAGAGTGAAGCAAGTGTCTCGGCTGCCAGGTTATAACTGCATTCTTGATAGTCCATGGTGCTGCCTAGTTCAACCCTGCCAATCTCTTCTTCATCGCTCGACATGTCCAGCCTCACGACTCCCCGCCTTCCCACGGCCAATCGGAAAGCGAAGAGTCTCTTTGTTACCCAATTGAATGATTCTTGACTGTCGGTCAAAACAACTTTTTTTTCTCCCTCCCCCCCCCACCCCGCACCCCTAGTATTTCTATAACAAACCAAAATGTTCAAACAAAACTTTAAAAATATGCTCCCTCTGACTGTTCTCCTGGGTCAGGGTCCTGGAGACTCCAGGGCCAATCCTGGAGGGTTGGCGACCCCGAAGCTTCCCTTGTGTCCCGATGACCGAAACTGGACACAGCACTCACGGTGCGTCCCACCAGAGCACTGTACCGTTTTAACAAGGCTTTCACTTTCCAGATTGCAGAGTGCAGGCCAGCATTCTATTTGCTCTCTTTATTACACGCTGACTGGACATGTCGAGTGTGAGGACTACGAACACTCATGGCCTCTTTCTGCTACACCATAGCTAGCTCAATGCCATTCAGATGGTAAAAGAAAGACTTGCAATTATACAGTACCTTTCATGACCACCTGACGTCTCAAAGCGCTTTATAGCCAATGTACTTTTTGAACTGGAGTCACTGATGTAATGTGGGAAACACAGCAACCAATTTGCGCAGAGCAAGCTCCCACAAACAGCAATGTGATAATGAGCAGATAATCTGTTATGTTGGTTGAGGGATAAATATTGGCCCCAGGACACCGGGGATAACTCCCCTGCTCTTCTTCAAAATAGTGCCATGGGATCTTTTATATCCACCTGATGGCACCTCCGACAGTGCGGCACTCCCTCAGTACTGCAAGTGTCAGCCTGGATTTTTGTGCTCAAGTTCCTGGAGTGGGATTCTGAACCCACAACCTTCTGACTCAGAGGCGAGTGTGCTACCCACTGAGCCACAGGCTGACACGGTAAATCATCCATTTTCTTCTACATAAGTACCTTACACTTAATTCCACCTGCCACTGTTCCACCCACTTACAGATTTCAGCCAATTCACACTAGAAACGATTTAACAAAAATGCTTGTAATTTAGCGCAATCCCATAATGCGTCAAGGCGACTTAAACCGAACAAGGTGCTTACCTGTTTTGAGCGGTCGGTTTGGGGGATTTCTGTGACTTTTACTCTGCCGAACAAAATATTTTGTTTGTTAAGAAGTGACAAGTCTAACTTTATTTGTAATAGAGAGAGGGGTTTATGGATCCCTTCATCAGTATCGCATCATTTATTCCATAGTTCCACCCCCGCCCCCCCCACCTGACCCCATTTCTCCCTCAATTTCTAAAAGAAAAAAAGCGAAGACTTGCATTTCTACCGCTCCTTTCTCGGCCTCAGGACGTCCCGAGGCGCTTTAAAGCCAATGCGCTACTTTCGAAGTGTAGTCACCAGCGTTCCCGCTGAGCTGCGCACGCGCCGCGCAGTGATCTGAAAGGTCCAGCCCGAGCCGCTCACCGGCCTTTACACTGTAAGCACCGCGCGGGCGCAGAAATTTAAAGGGACCGCGCATTAAAAGGAACAGGCCGCGGAGAAACAAAGTGCAGCTCACGGGGAACATCGGTGGTCACTGCTGCAATGTAGGAAACGCAGCAGCCAATTCGCGCACAGCAAGCTCCCACAAACAGCAACATGCTCATTACAGAGTATTTACAGCACAGACACAGACAGGTCCGTGCCGGTGTTTGTGCTCCTCACGAGCCTCCTCCCACTCTATTTACTTCATCTCGCCCCATCAGCATATCCTTCTATTCCTTTCGCCCTCGTACTTATCTGGATTCCCCTTACACGCATCGATGGTATTTGCCACATTCACTCCACGTGGTATCGAGTTCCACATTCTCGCTACTCCTCGACTAAAGAAATTTCTCCTGAATTCCTTACTGGATTTATTTGTGACTATCTTATATTTTCTCTCTCCACAGATGCTGCCTGGCCTGCTGAGTACTTCCAGCGTTTTTTTGTTTAAATTTCAGATTTCCAACATCCGCAGTATTTTGCCTTTTATGTTTATGGCCCCTAGTTTTAGATACCTTCACAAGTGGAAAGATCTTCTCTTATCCTATCCTGTTGAACCCCTTCATAATTTTAGACCTCTATCAGGTCACCCCTTTTCCTTTTCTAAAGAAAGAGCCCATTTATTGGTGCTCTCTCCCAATTGCCCCATTCACTGGTGCTCTCTCCTAATTCCCTAATTTACTGGTGCTCTCTCCCAATTGCCCCATTCACTGGTGCTCTCTCCAAAATGGCCAGATAATCTTTTTTATTTCACCAGGTTTTTGAGGGAAGTTTTATGATAAAAGGCATAATGCAGTTTTGAAAGCAGCAAAGAGATAGGTTAGAAATTCAGAAGTACCTTGGTCAAAGTCGATGATCCACTGTCTGTAAATAAATGACATGAAGAAGATTTAAAACAGGAATTTCTTCTTCACACTAAGGGTAGTGTAACAGGGTGACAACCTCTAGTACCAGGTTTCAGTCAGCGAGCATATCTCACAAACAGCAATGTGATAAATACCAGGTAATTTTTTTTAGTAATGCTGATTGAGGGATAAATATTGACCAGGGAGAACTCCCCTGCTCTTCTTCGAAATAGCACCGTGGGATCTTTTACATCTCCCCGAGAGGGCAGACGGAGCCTCGGTTTAAAGTCTAATCTGAAAGACGGCACCATCCGGCAGTGCAGCACTCCCCCGGCAGTGCAGCACTCCCCCAGCACTGCACTGGGAGCATCAGCCTAGATTCTTGTGCTCCAGTCTCTGGAGTGGGACTTGAACCCACAACCTTCTGACTCAGAGGCGAGAGTGCTGCCCACTGGGCCACAGCTGACACCAGCTGATGAAAGAAAAGTAGGCACCCACCCAGTCTGCAAACCTTGGCCACATTAATGGACTGCTTGCTGACTCTCAATCAGCACACTCATTATTGTAGATCACGGAATGGCTCCAAGTGCATCTAGACCGGCTCCACCTTCCAACTCTCGACAGGTGAGCTTATCTGCCCAGGTGTGTGCCAGTGTGTGGATAGGCGAGTCTTACCTTGCTTGCCACATGGAGGTACCCTTCCTAAACATTCCTTGTGCGCTGCGGACTTGCATTTGCTGCAGCGATAGCCTTGGAAGAAGGTGCCCCTGTTGAGCGACAGAAAAGAAAGACGGAAGTGATTTTGGGCAGGTGTTACGTTAAACTTGTACAGAACGTGGGTTGGACCACACATCGATTACAGTGAACAGTTCTGGTCTCCAGATTATAAAAAGGACACTGCAAAAGGTGCAAAAAAGATTACCTGGAACAATACCACAACTGAGAGGTGATACCTATCGGGAAAGATTGAACAGGCTGGGGCTCTTTTCTCTAGAAAGGAGAAGGCTGAGGGGTGGCCTGATAGAGGTCTTCAAGATTCTGAACGACTTTGCTAGGGTTGCCGTAGCGAAGATGCTTCCGCTTGCAGGTGAGAACAGAACTAGGGGCCATAAATATAAGATAGCCACTGATAAATCCAATAGGGAATTCAGGAGAGACTTCTTTACCCAGAGAGTGGTGAAAGTGTGGAACTCGCTACCACAGGGAGTGGTTGAGGCGAATAGTATAGATGCATTTAAGGAGGAGCCAAATAAACGCATGAGGGAGAAAGGAATAGAAGGATAGGCTGATAGGGTGAGATGAAGAGGGGTGGGAGGAGGCTCGTGTGGAGCATAAACACCGGCACGGACGTGTTGGGCCGAATGGCCTGTTTCTGTGCTGTCCAGAAATTCGGCTCTTGTCGGGCGAGTACGCGCTGTGTACTCACCCGTAAGGCCACCTGAAGTGCCGGTTTCACGCATGCACTGCGCATGCGCGGGAAACCGGAACTTCCGTTCCCCTGAAGGGAGGGGTTCAGAAGTTAAACGCATGAGGGTAAGTATGGAGAAGCTGCACATTTAAAAAGGAGGCGCAAGGTCTGTTTTTAACAAGGTAAGTGGTTAATTAATTACAATTTAAACATTTTTTCAACAGGTTTATCTTTTTTACATACTTTAAAGAAAGGTAAGTTTATTTTTAGCACCGTTAAAAAGTTGAATTAATTTTTTCAAAAATTAACTACTTTAAACAAAAATTTAAATTTATGTAATTTATAGTTATTTAAAAAATGTGATGGTTTTTTAAAAATTTATTTGAAGTTTTAGTGTGGTTTTGGGGCCGATCTCTATTCGTAGATTTGACAGGTCTTCCTGTCAAATCTATGAATGAAAATGCCCTGCTAGGATTGGCTCCCCATGGCCCACGTGATCCCAGGGGACGCTTCGAACTAACTGCGCCCCTGGGATACGCAAGCACTGCGCGCCGGCAGCTGGAGGCGGCCCAGGACCCGAATTCCTCGTGGGCCCAAAGCACAACGGTAGGCGCGGTGAGGCAAGTACACGCGCGATGCTTGCACCCGCAGGAAGCCGGAGAGCCGAATTTCTGGCCCAATTAATTGTAACAGGTGTAGGGCAGGTCATTTCTGCTGGCAAGCAAGAAATAAGGCTTCTGGCGTGGGACTCGCACCGCTGCACAGATCTCTTTTTTTCCACAAGCCTTCAATTTTTTTTAGAAATAAATTTAAAATAAAAAAATGTTCCAGCAGTAAGTACTAGTAGTTACATTAAGTTCCTGCGGGTGGCGAGACTGAGCCACACCTTCTCACCATCGTCCCGAGCCACTAGCTACAGAAAAATCAGGCTCAATTCACAAGTTGGGTGATTCGAACCCACAGCCTCCTCAATGGCATTCACGTTGTGGTGATATTATAAAGGTTTTTGTTTCCGCGATTGTGTTAGAAACATTTGCACCCTGCGACTACGGGTATGCGCGTATTTTAGGGATTTGCCACAAGGCAGCAAAAAAAATAGCTCGCTATTTCTTAAAGAAAAAAAAGCACGCCCCACTGTGTTGATGTATTTTTGCAAAATGCACACAACGATCATCGTTTCCGTTCTGTCGCTTGCAAGCCACGCAACCCAGTGCCACTTTCTGTGGTGGATTCGGTAGTGAATTGAATCAGTGTAGAGGGAGGCAACAGAACAACCCAGCCCAGAAGTTAGAAATTAAAATCGAAATTGAACCTCAGAATTGTAGAAATTCATGGTGCAGGAGGAGGCCATTCGGCCCATCGTGTCCGTGCCGGCCGAAAAAGAGCGATCCAGCCTAATCCCACTTTCCAGCTCTTGGTCCGTAGCCCTGTAGGTTACGGCACTTCAAGCGCAGATCCAAGTACTTTTTCAATGTGATGAGGGTTTCTGCCTCTCCCACCCTTTCAGGCAGTGAGTTCCAGACCCCCACCACCCTCTGGATGAAGAAAGTTCTCCTCAACTCCCCTCTAATCCTTCTACCTCCCCTGCTACAAGTCTCAGCCTTTCGAAACCCCAGGGCCCTGTGAGGAGAAAATACAGTGCCTGATCACCACCCAGAGACTCCTGCTGAGGTGATGCCTCATAGTTGAAGAGCCACGGTTGAATAAGGAGCATGCGGGCCAGATAGCCGCAGGTCCACCGCAAATCCCAGCACCAGTCAGGAGGAAGGTAGGCGTGAAAGGTCTACGCTCCCGCGAGGAGAAGGGGGAGGAAGGTTGACCTGGGGCAGCTCCGAGAGACTGCCCCTCATCGCGACGGTGGGAGGCGATAGCATGTGTCGCCAAGGACCAGGAACTGTACCTGAGCAACATCTGGCAGGCCTTGCACGTTGCAGACTCGTCAAATGAGTGCATCTGAAAATCGTGGTTATTCGCGCTTCCGTTCTCTGGGAAGATGTTCGACCTAAGAGACATTTCACAATTAGGAGGGAAACTCAAAGCTGTACTGAATGCCTTCCGATTCTAGAGAGGAGACAGTGAGCGAAAGGCTCATCTCTCTCTCTCTGGTACTATTTCACTTAGCACTGTGTCACCTCCCATGGGTGTATAGAATCATAGAATGATACAGCACAGGAGGAGGCCATTCGGCCCATCGTGCCTGTGCCGGCTCTTTGAAAGAGCTCTCCAATTAGTCCCACACTCCCCCCTGCTCTTTCCCCGTAGCCCTGCAAATTTCTCCTTTTCAAGTATTTATCCAATTCCCTTTTGAGAGTTACTGTTGAATCTGCTCCCACCGCCCTTTCAGGCAGCGCGTTCCAGATCACAACAACTCGCTGCGTAAAAGAAATTCTCCTCCTCTCCCGTGTCCTCTGGTTATCGACCCATCTGCCAGTGGAAACAGTTTCTCCCCGTCTCCTCTAAAACCACATCATTTTGAGCACCTCCATTAAATCTCCCCTTAACCTTTTCTGCTAAAAAGGAGAACAATCCCAGCTTCTCCAGTCTCTCCACATAATTGAAGTCCCTCATCCCCTGCTACCATTCTAGTAAATCTCCTCTGCCCCCTCTCCAACTCCTGTGTAAGCTCTGGAATTCCCTCCCTAAACCTCCCCGCCTCGCTACCTCTCTCTTCCTTTCAAACGCTGCTTAAAACCTACCTCTTCGACCAAGCTTTGAAGAAACACCCATGGCTTGCTTCTCTGTACCAACATCCTGTGCAACATTAGAAACAGGAGGAGGCCATTCGGCCCTTGAGCCCGCTCCGCCATTCAATGAGATCATTGCTATTCTGTGTCTTAACTCCATTTACCAGCCTTTGCTCCTTGATACCCTTACCCAACAACATTCTATCAATCTCAGCTTTGAAAGCTCCTGTTAACCCTTAGCATCCACAGCCTCTTGTGGGAAGAGTTCCAAATTTTTACTGCCCTTTGTGCCCCCGAATGGCCGAGCTCTCATTTTAAAATGATGTCCCCTTATTCTTAATTCTCCCACAAGGGGAAATAGTTTCTCCGTATCTACCTTATCGAATCCTTTTAAAAGATAAACACCTCGATCAGATCACCCCCCAACCTTTTATACTCAAGCAACCTGTCTTCATAATTTAACCCTCCAATTCCTGGTACCCTTCTAGTGAACATAAGAACATAAGGATTAGGAGCAGGAGTCGGCCATACGGCCCTTCGAGCCTGCTCCGCCATTCAATAAGATCATGGCTGATCTTCCACCTCAACTCCACTTTCCCGCCTGTTCCCATATCCCTTGATTCCCCTAGAATCCAAAAATCTATCGATCTCAGCCTTGAATATACTCAACGATTCAGCATCCTCAGCCCTCTGGGGCAGAGAATTCCAAAGATTCACAAACCTCTGAGTGAAGAAATTCCTCCTCATCTCAGTCCTAAAATGGCCGACCCCTTATCCTGAGACTGTGACCCCCCTAGTTCTAGAACTAGGTCTGAGCTGCACCCTCTTCGAAGGCCATTATCTCCTTTCTGAGGTGCAGTGCCCAGAACCAAACGCAGTTACTCCAGAATGGGATCGACCAAGGCTCTATGCAACTGAGGCACAACTTCCTCCCCTTTGTATTCCTGCCCTCTTTGCCTGATTTTGGCGCGGTTATTGAGATGTTGCACAGCAGTCAGTGACCACCCCTCCTTACAAGGCATCGGACATGTCGCAGTGCTCCAAGAGGGAAGTGTTGCCACGTCTCTCTTGCCACTCATCATCCTTGACGGTAAACTTACAAAGCCATTTCAAACTGCTCCAGCCATTTTTTTTTCAGCTCTCTGGTCTTGAAGAAGAGCTCGTAGCCATGTTGTCCATGTCCCTCGATTAGGAGGAACATATGGCTCCACTAGGAAGAAGCAGAAAAAACAGATAGAATATTAGAAATGCTCACAGTTATAGAGAGCCCTATCATGTCAAAACGTCGCGAAGCACTTCACGCAATGAATTGTTTCAAAGTGTATTGACTGACATTATGCAGGCAAACTCGGTGGCCATATTCTCTGTCCAGAGCGTAATGAGATTATTGACCAGCTAATCTTTACCTTTTGGTGGTATTGGATGAGGGAGGACTGTTGGCCAGGATGATGGGAGAACTCCCTGTCCTTTTTCGAAATAGGAGCAGGAGGAAGCTATACGGCCCTCGGGCCTGCTCCGCCATTCAATACCATGGCTGACCTTCTACCTCAACTCCACTTTCCCGCCCGATCCCCATATCCCTCGATTCCCTTAGTGTTCAAAAAATCCATGGATCTCAGTCTTGAATGTATTCATTCAATGACTTGAGCATTCGCAGCCCTCTGGGGGTAGAGAATGAAATTTCCGATGACATTTCTCCTCATCTCAGTCCTAAATGGCCAACCCCCTTATCCTGGCACCTCCAACAATGCAGCAGTCCCTCAATTGTGAGCCTAGACTGTGAGACCCCAGCGTGGGGACTGGAACCCTATCTTGGAAGGCACCAAACCCATCTTGGTCCAAGGATCTAATTCTAATCTGCATTGAGCTATTTTGCACACCAAAACATCTTATTCCGATTTGTCCCTTGCTCATCTTCTCCTTTCCTCCTCTTCTGAAGGCGTTGATTGCTACATGGGTGTGGCTCCCACGAGATATCGGTACTTCCTCCAAGTGGCCATTCTTCACGTCGGAGCCTAGACGATGAGTGGCGGTAGGCTATGCGAGCAATCGCAGTAGAGCCTCCTATTGCCCGCTGTCCACCAACAGATTTCCCAGCAGTGGGGGTGCAATCAAGCACGATAACTCTGATCTCACTAAGGACTCCTATAACACCCTGCTACCGCCCTGGCCACGATCAGCTAACTCATCAAAGAAAAGCAGGGAGAGAGCACAAGGGAATTCCCAGTCCTGTCCCACACTGGGGAGGACATCAACTACCAGCAGTGCTCAACAGTTTTTGCTTATTTTTATTCCCCCCCAGAGTTTTGCCATCATTTTTTTTATCACCACTAAGTGCCACCCATAATGTCACCACACTGTCCGGTGTCATAGGACAGGAGTAACATTGGCGCTAGCCCAGGGTTACAGCGAGAGGGGCGAAAGGTCAGTGGACAGGAAGAGCGCAGTTTCCCCAAGGATTCACACACCACACCTTTTTGGTTTCTTTGCCTCCCATTGGGTCGTCCTTTATCTGGTAATACGGCAAGTCGATTATTTCCTTCATTTCATAGTTCTCTCCTTTGCGTTTGCAGATAACAACAGCTTTATCGAACAAGAATACATATCTGCTTGCAAAACAAACAAAGTACCGGTTAGTGGCTGTACAGCACGGACTGTCAAAGCAAACCTCGCAACGTATAATTAGTAATATTAGTATAGTTAATGCCTAGACTGCGGTACATTACAATGCAAGAAAGAATGGAATGAAACGAAAGGCCATTTGGCCGATCTAGCTTCCCCTCCTTCCATATGCCTGTGACACCTTCCTTCATTGACGTTGCATGTTGTTTTTGTTGTTGCTGTATCAAGCAACATAGGAACAGGAGGAGGCCATTCAGCCCCTCGAGCCTGTTCCGCCATTCAGTTAGATCATGGTTGATCTGTACCTTAACTCCATCTACCCACCTTGGTTCCATAACCCTTAACAACCTTACCTAGTATAAATCTATCAATCTCAGTCTTGAAATTTTCAATTGACCCCCAGCCTCAACAGCTTTTTGGGGGAGAGAGTTCCAGATTTCCACTAACCCTTTGTGTGAAGAAGTGCTTCCTGACATCACCCCTGAACGCCTGGCTCTAATTTTAAGGTTCTGCCCCCTTGACTTGGACTCCCCCCCCCCACCAGAGGAAATAGTTTATCTCGATCTACCCGATCAACTCCTTTAAACATCTTAAACACCTCAATTAGTTCACCCCTTAATCTTCTATACTCGAGGGAATACAGGCCTAGTCTATGCAACCGGTTCTCATAATTTAACCCTTTTTAGCCCCCTACCCATCCAACCTCCTGAGAAAAAGTCTGACTGATCCCCAAAGTTAATTCAGCAAAACTCCACATTCATCCTCACATAGAAACATAGAAGATAGGAGCAGGAGTAGGCCATTCGGCCCCTCGAGCCTGCTCCGCCATTTAATGAGATCATGGCTGATCATCCAAATTCCCTGTCCCTGCTTTCTCCCCATATCCCTTGATCCCTTTAGCCTTAAGAAATATATCCAACTCCTTCTTGAATATATTTAATGAATTGGCCTCAACTGCCTTCTGTGGTAGAGAATTCCACAGGTTCACCACTCTCTGGGTGAAGAAATTCCTCCTCATCTCAGTCCTAAATGGCTTACCCCTTATCCTTAGACTGTGACCCCTGGTTCTGGACTCCCCCGCCATCGGGAACATCCTTCCTGCATCTAGTCTGTCTAGTCCTGTTAGAATTTTATAAGTTTACAACGCCATTATTCAGTCTTGGTTCATGCACGGTGTCCCGTGGAAAATGTGATCAGCTCAAGTCTGTCCCATTCTCAAACAGATATTTATCCAGCTCCTTCTCAAAAGGAGTTACTTCATTCTGATGTGTCTAGGAAAAGTTCCTGGAGTCCTGCCCGGCCAGATTCGCTACCAGACCGGTGGGCGGGAGCAGGCCGCAGTAACGGTCCCGGCAGTCTATCGGAGGTGCGTTTCCAGGGTGATCGGCACTCCTTACAGGACTTGGGGGGGGGGGAGCACTCCTGCTCCTCCTGGCCCACAAGGAGCTCAAACATAAGGATATTTTCAAAGACTTGCCTTGGTCTCTTCTGTCCAGTCACATCCTCCCGACAGTGCGGGACTCCCCCTGGCTTGACGTTAATATTACTTTTGCATCTTTAGTCGGCCCCCGCCTGCTTTTAGTGGGACCCTCGGCGATGGCCTGAATATTATGGCAGCCGGGAACGCAACAGAATGGAGACAATTTTGATTTTCAAGCCTTCTCTGCCCATCGGGGGTGGGCGGGGGTTTAAAATCAAGGCCCATGTTATTCTTTATTATTTTTATTTATTCGTTCATGGGATGTGGGCGGCGCTGGCAAGGCCAGCATTTATTGCCCATCCCTAATTGCCCTTAAGAAGGTGGTGGTGAGCCGCCACATACTTGAACCACTGTTCTTTGCAGTGATTTGGTACAACTGAGTGTCTTGCTGAGCCATTTCAGAGGAGCAGTTAAGAGTCAACCACATTGCTGTGGGTCTGGAGTCACATATAGGCCAGACCAGGTAAGAACAGCAGATTTCCTTCCCTACAGGACATTAGTGAACCAGATGGGTTTTTACAACAATCCGATAGTTTCATGGTCACCATTACTGATACTAGCTTTTTATTCCAGATTTATTTTATTAACTGAATTTAAATTCTCCAGCTGCCATGGTGGGATTTGAACTCACATCTCTCAGATTATTAGTCCAGGCCTCTGGATTACTAGTCCAGTAACATAACCACTGTGCTACCGTTCCCAATTATAATATAAATATCGTCAGTTTTTAGTTTGTGTTTACCATTTGTTAGTGGTTGCTATGGAGTGTAGTAATATAGTCAACTTCTAACATAATAATTTTGTAATGTTTTGGACAGGAGACCATTTCCCCATCTAGCCTGCCCTTCCAAACCTCGCATCATGTTCCGTACCTAATTCGGGAACTGCAGCCCACTATCCCCCTGTGTTACTCAGAATTCATTCAGGGCTTTCAAAAACCTGCCTGCGATTGCTGCTGATAATCTGGTCCACGGTTCCAGATCGGATGTGATATTGGGAATTGATTTACTGGTTGATTGCCCCACCATCGACAGCCGTGCCTTCAGTCAACTAGGACCTGCGCTCTGGAATTCCCTCCATAAACTTCTCTGCCTCTCTCCCCTCCTTGTGAATCTTTGGAATTCTCTACCCCGAAAGCTGTATATTCAAGACGGAGATAGATGGATTTTTGGACATGAAAGGGAATCAAGGGATATGGGGGTAGGGTGGGAAACTGAAGTTGATGTAGAGGTTTAGTTATGATCTTATAGAATGGTGGAGCAGGCTCGAGGGGCCGAATGGCCTACTCCTGCTCCTATTTCTAATGTTCAGGACCCTACTTAAAACCCACCTCTTCGGCCATGTTTTTGGATTGGCACCACTGTATTCTTGCGCCTCTGTGAAGAACCTTGGGATGCTGTTAGCCTGTGTTAAATGCACTACATAAATGCACATTGTTGTTGTTCAATTATAAATGAATATAACGATGAACAAGGAGAGAAATGCTGGTTGGCTGTAGTGCTGAATTGTAAGGCTGGTGACCCACCAAGCCAGAAGTAAATGATTATAAGCAAGTTCTTTGAGTCCTGCTGCTCTCTCAGTTAGACTTCTGAAGCCCGTACCGATTGTTACCGGATGGAAATGTGACCTGTGGCACTGGGATTTTAAAATTCTCATCCTTGTTTTCAAATCCCTCCATGGCCCCTCGCCCCCCTCCCTATCTCTGTAATCTCCTCCAGCCCCACAACCCTACGAGATATCTGCGCTCCTCCAATTCTGCCCTCTTGAGCATCCCTGATTATAATCGCTCCACCATTGGCGGCCGTGCCTTCAGCTGCCTGGGCCCTAAGCTCTGGAATTCCCTCCCTAAACCTCTCCGCCTCTCTCTCCCCCTTTAAGACGCTCCTTAAAACCTGCCTCTTTGACCAAGCTTTTGGTCACCTGTCCTAATATCTCCTTATGTGGCTCGGTGTCAAATTTTGTCTGATAATCGCTCCTGTGAAGCGTCCTGGGATGTTTTACTACGTTAAAGGCGCTATATAAATGTGAGTTGTTGTTGGTGTCGATGCTAACATTGGGTGCCCAAATTAGGAAGTGCTCCCATTTCCCAATACCAACATCCCTCACTTTCATGAGCATAAGATTTGAAAAGACACAAAATCCCAACGATCTAACAGGCGGGGATTTTGCTCTAACTCAAGTAGATGTATTTTTCCCCTATTAAAAGCACTCAGTGTTGTCGCTATGGGCAGCACTCACAGCCAGCCTGGATAGTCGATAGCCAAATCAAAAGCTTATGTGGCTCGGTGTCAAATTTTATTTGATAATCGCTCCTGTGAAGCGCCTTGGAACGTTTTACTATATTAAAGGTGCTGTATAAATGCAACTTGTTGTTGTTGATGGGTGCAGAGGATTTGTTTATCAACAGACCGTACTACGACTGACGGGCCGTACTGTGACTGATGGGCCGTACTGTGACTGACGGGCCGTACTGTGACCGACGGGCCGTACTGTGACTGACGGGCCGTACTGCGACTGACGGGCCGTACTGCGACTGACGGGCCGTACTGCGACTGACGGGCCGTACCGTGACTGACGGGCCGTACCGTGACTGACGGGCCGTACCGTGACTGACGGGCCGTACTGCGACTGACGGGCTGTACTGTGACTGACGGGCCGTACCGTGACTGACGGGCCGTACCGTGACTGACGGGCCGTACTGCGACTGACGGGCTGTACTGTGACTGACGGGCCGTACCGTGACTGACGGGCCGTACTGCGACTGACGGGCCGTACCGTGACTGACGGGCCGTACTGCGACTGACGGGCTGTACTGTGACTGACGGGCCGTACCGTGACTGACGGGCCGTACCGTGACTGACGGGCCGTACTGCGACTGACGGGCTGTACTGTGACTGACGGGCCGTACCGTGACTGACGGGCCGTACCGTGACTGACGGGCCGTACTGCGACTGACGGGCTGTACTGTGACTGACGGGCCGTACCGTGACTGACGGGCCGTACTGCGACTGACGGGCCGTACCGTGACTGACGGGCCGTACTGCGACTGACGGGCCGTACCGTGACTGACGGGCCGTACTGCGACTGACGGGCCGTACCGTGACTGACGGGCCGTACTGTGACTGACGGGCCGTACTGCTACTGACGGGCCGTACCGTGACTGACGGGCCGTACTGCTACTGACGGGCCGTACCGTGACTGACGGGCCGTACTGTGACTGACGGGCCGCACTGCGACTGACGGGCCGCACTGCGACTGACGGGCCGTACTGTGACTGACGGGCCGTACTGTGACTGACGGGCCGTACCGTGACTGACGGGCTGTACCGTGACTGACGGGCCGTACTGCGACTGACGGGCCGTACTGCGACTGACGGGCCGTACTGCGACTGACGGGCCGTACTGCGACTGACGGGCCGTACTGCGACTGACGGGCCGTACTGTGACTGACGGGCCGTACCGTGACTGACGGGCCGTACAGTGACTGACGGGCCGTACCGTGACTGACGGGCCGTACTGCGACTGACGGGCCGCACTGCGACTGACGGGCCGCACTGCGACTGACGGACCGTACTGTGACTGATGGACCGTACTGTGACTGATGGACCATACTGTGACTGACGGGCCGTACTGCGACTGACGGGCCGTACTGTGACTGACGGGCCGCACTGCGACTGACAGGCCGCACTGCGACTGACGGGCCGTACTGTGACTGACGGGCCGTACCGTGACTGACGGGCTGTACCGTGACTGACGGGCCGTACCGTGACTGACGGGCCGTACTGTGACTGACGGGCCGTACCGTGACTGACGGGCCGTACTGTGACTGACAGGCCGTACTGTGACTGAGGGCCCGTACTGTGACTGACGGGCCGTACTGCGACTGACGGGCCGTACTGTGACTGACGGGCCGTACTGTGACTGACGGGCCGTACTGCGACTGACGGGCCGTACTGCGACTGACGGGCCGTACTGCGACTGACGGGCCGTACTGTGACTGACGGGCCGTACTGTGACTGACGGGCCGTACCGTGACTGACGGGCCGTACCGTGACTGACGGGCCGTACTGTGACTGACGGGCCGTACTGTGACTGACGGGCCGTACTGTGACCGAGGGCCCGTACTGTGACTGACGGGCCGTAGGATCAGTCCAGTGATCTCCCGTAGTGTGGGTGACTGAGCTGTGCAAAATCATCGCGAACATTCCACATTCTTCAGTTGTAGGTGCAGAGAACGACTTGCATTTACCTATCCTGTTTGGAGCGTTTGTCCACAGTCGTTAAGCGTAGCTCTCCATCTATCTTGGGTCGCCCGTAGCTGGCCTAAAGACTGGTTCTAGGACGTAACAAAATGGTTAATACTGGATGAGAGACTCTGATGTCTCATTTAGACAGAATGTAATTTCTGCTCAAGTGAGGCGATATCTCCATTATACTCTGGCCAACAGCCCCACTCTCTAGCTCGGGGCTGATGATCCCAATTACAGAATCCCTATAGTTACCCCGAGTAAGATCAGCAAATTCGATATAGACCTGGTGACTGAGCCTGACCACTTCCTTATCTGTATTAGTCGGTAAATATTTCCATCTGTCACTTTATCCAGAACCCCCCTCGCCCTCCGCACAATGCTGTGCAGGGACAATGCATGTTGACTCATTTTTGTAATTGAACAATTGGTTTGCTAGATTATGCAACAAGATGGGAGATGGCTGTTTGGAAAGCTCAGATATGGGGTCGAACCTAGTGACCATCTTGGTCTGGTTGACTCAATGCCACAGCAGCCAGTGGATTCAGGCACTAAGCCATATGGGGAGCAAAGATCCCAAGTCTGTCAGAGAAACCATATGGAATCATCCAGTACAGAAAGAAGAATGAGAGGTGATCTTATTGAAACATATAAGATACTGAGGGGGCTCGACACGGTAGATGCAGAGAGGATGTTTCCCCTCGTGGGGAAATCACAGAATAAAGGGTCGCCCTTTTAGAACCGAGATGAGGAGGAATTTCTTCTCTCCAGAGGGTCATAAATCTGTGGAATTCTCTGCCCCAGAGAGCCGTGGAGGCTGGGTCATTAAATACATTTAAGGTGGAGATAGACAGATTTTTGCAAGATAAGGGAGTGAAGGGTTATGGGGAGCGGGCGGGGAAGTGGCTTTGAGCCCAAGATCAGCCATGATCTTATTGAATGGCGGAGCGGCTCGAGGGGCCAAGTGGCCTATTCCTGCTCCTATTTCTTATGTTCTAAAGAGGCCATTCGAGCCACCGTGCCTGGGCGGGCTGTTTGAAAGAGCTCTCCAATTAGTCCCACTCTCTCCACCCCCCTGCTCTTTCCCCAGAGCCCTACACTCCTTTTATAGCACAGATTGGTTATGAAGGTACGTTGGCCATCCTTTGCTCCCAGTGTTGATCCAGCTCAACATAAGTCCGCGTCGCAGAACCTGCTTCGGCCTTCCCTTCAACACACGCCTCCACGCTGGAAGTGTGCGATCGGTGGAGTTACCTAACGGCTCTCTCGCTCTATTAAACCTCAGACAACAACTGGCTAAACACGATCAGGCACTTCATGCAGTTCAACTGGCCCGTGACTCACCAAATTCTCTATTGATAACTGGAAGCTTGTGATCTGTTTGAGAGTTTCACTATCTCTTTTCACTTCATTCACACATTGGGCCAAGTCCTAAAGAAAAAGGAAACAATTGAGATAAATATAATCGCGTCCCTATAATTAATTCTCAGCTAGCTCGACATATTAGGAATAAAGATGCAAGGAAACTTGCACTTACTCTCATGGAATCCAACGCCATTCGTAAGTTGTCCTTGTCTCTTGCGTCAGCGGTGTACTTAACTAATTCCTGTAGGAACACATCAGTGAGACATTAGGGCCTGATCACTAACATATGGATGTTAATGTGTCTCCTCCAAGTCACACACACCAGCCCAACTTGGACATATATCGGCCGTTCTTTCATCGTCGCTGGGTCAAAATCTTGGAACTCCCTCCCTAACAGCACTGTGGGAGCACCTTCACCACATGGACTGCAGCGGTTCAAGAAGGCAGCCCACCACCACCTTCTCAAGGGGCAACTAGGGATGGGCAATAAATGTCAGACTTGCTCGCGATGCCCAATTCCCAAGAATTAATTATTTTTTTTTAAACGTTCCTCTTTCCCCTCCCTGAAGATACTGATCCATGTTGGGGTATGGGCAGTGTCGGCAGTGTCAGCCGTGGCTCAGTGGGTAGCACACTCGCTTCTGAGTCAGCAGGTTGTGGGTTCAAAGTTCCACTCCAGGGACTTGAGCACATATAGCTAGGCTGACACTCCAGTGCAGTGCTGAGGGAGCGCTGCACTGTCAGAGGTGTTGTCTTTCAGATGAGATGTTAAACCGAGGCCCCGTCTGCTCTCTCAGGTGGATGTAAAAGATCCCATGGCATTATTTTTCGAAGAAGAGCAGGGGAGTTATCCCCGGAGTCCTGGCCAATACTTATCCCTCAACCAACATAACAAAAACAGATTTTGTGGGAGTTTGCTGTACGCAAATCGACTGCTGCGTTTCTCACATTACAACAAAACTCCACTTCAAAACTACTTCATTGGCTGTAAAACACATTGGGACGTCTGGTGGTTGTGAAAGGTGCTATATAAATGCAAGTCTTTCTTTATGATTCTAGATATAATAGGGGCTCACCAGTGCATTGTCCAAGTGATCATTCTTCATCCATGAACCTAGGGACAGTGAGTGTTGGCAGGCTACTGCTCTGCAAGGAGCACCGCAAGTCTCTTACAGTGTCCACACACATGCATCTTTCAGTAAAAAATCAGGGGTAGGAAGCCTGGCTGAGTTCTCTCTCTCTAGCCCAGAGGCACGGATCATAATTGCTACAACCCTAGCACCACACTGGCTTAGATCAGCACAGAGTGGAGATTGAACCTGGGACATTCCTGGTGTCTTTTGACTGTTCTGGAAAAGAAAATTGGGCACGGTGGAAACCGTCTGCTGATTCGTTATGAGCCCGTTTCACGCTACTGGCAAAGACCAATTTTACCCCCTTGAGATTTACAGAGAGCCAACAAGTGTTGAAGGGAGGAGAGATTGATTACTAGCCAGAACTGTAAGCCTCTGCAGTCAATAATTGCGATGGGAAATATTTCCACAATGGTCAGTAACTGAGATGGGAAATATTTCCACAATGGCCAGTAACTGAGATGGGAAATATTTCCACAATGGCCAGTAACTGAGATGGGAAATATTTCCACAATGGCCAGTAACTGAGATGGGAAATATTTCCACAATGGCCAGTAACTGAGATGGGAAATATTTCCACAATGGCCAGTAACTGAGATGGGAAATATTTCCACAATGGCCAGTAACTGAGATGGGAAATATTTCCACAATGGCCAGTAACTGAGATGGGAAATATTTCCACAATGGCCAGTAACTGAGATGGGAAATATTTCCACAATGGTCAGTAACTGAGATGGGAAATATTTCCAACGTTTCTAGTTCGGCTCCTTGCCAATCTCTACCTGCAGCAGAAGGTGATACTTGAGGACTCTCTGCATGGGCACCATCAAGAGATCTCGGAGGGTGAATCTTCCATTGTTTGCTCTGTTGGAGCATTCCTGAAAAAAGAGAACGCACAGTAATTACACTCGGCAGCCTTAAAGGACTGTTACACTTTCTTTTTGCTGATTGAATAAGAGTATGCGGTGGTTTTACGGAAAGTATTTTAAAAGGGAGTCTTATCATTGAGATACATTCTCTTACAGAGAAAAGACTCACCAATGGGACCCCTTCTTACAGAGCATTCTCACCAATGGGATCCCTTCTTACAGAGCATTCTCACCAAGGGGATCCCATCTTACAGAATACAGTCTCACCAATGGGACCCCTTCTTACAGAGCATTCTCACCAATGGGACCCCTTCTTACAGAATACAGTCTCACCAATGGGATCCCTTCTTACAGAGCATTCTCACCAATGGGACCCCTTCTTACAGAGCATTCTCACCAATGGGATCCCGTCTTACAGAGCATTCTCACCAATGGGATCCCTTCTTACAGAGCATTCTCACCAATGGGACCCCATCTTAGAGGACAAACTCACCAATGGGACCCCATGAAAAATCAATTTCTTAACTATTTTTCAATCTTACTCTCTGACAAAGACCTCCTCGGAATTTCACCGTGCCCTGATTTAAATGCACTTGGTGCCCTCCTCCAGCACAATTTGTGCCACGCACTGGGAGCAGGATCTCCTTGGCAAGAGCAGAAAGGTGCTGGTGGGACTTCTTAAAGTGGCACCTGCACTTCCTGTTGGTGGCCAAGTTTGCAATTGGCCGCTCTGCGCGGTGTTCCGTGCTGCGACGAGGGAGGAGACCACTGCTGTCCAGGGCGGCGGGGAGAGCGGCCTATCCCAGGCACAGCGTTTCGAACGATGGGGCTCAGGAGCAAAGTTGAAACCAGACAAATGAAGCCAAATAAACATCTAGTTCAAAGAAACAAGCAATGATACAAGCCAGAAAAGGTTTATTATTAATAATTAAAAAAAGAGAACAATCTCGTTCCAAGTTACGGTTGGACAGCTTTTAGAACTAATTCTGGTTGCTGTGCGCTTGCAGGAGTTCACCTTGCTCCAACTTTTAAAGGTGCTCAACATATTGGAACTACCACCCACATGCCCCCAAGTTACGTCTGCTGGAATTCGGAGACCAGGAAATTCTGGAAACGTACAGAGGGTCAGACAGCGGCTGAAACAGAACGGCGTTTTTGGGGATAAGTATCGTGGATGCAGCGCAGCCACTTCAGAAGGTTCCTACCTCCAGCTTCATCCGAATATCTTCCCTTGTACTCGCGATCTTGTCCAGGTGTTTCGTGGCTGCCTCCACCTGGCTACAGTACCTCCCGTACAGCAGCAACCTTTGGGGAAACAAAAGACAAAGGAAGGCTTTTCAGTGAGCCCTAGGCCCAGGAACACCCTGGCCACTGCCAATCAACGGCCTTTTCACTTCCCGAATGGCCACTGTCGGAGCTCGAAGGTGGGGACAGCACCTGAATAAACGAGCCACCAGCTGCTAAAGCGATTGCAACCATTGCTTAAAGGGGATCTATTGGTTAAAGGATTCCAATTGTTCTGTAAATTTATTCGGCGAAGATTTCTTCACACAAAGGGCAGTGGAAATCTGGAACTCTCTTCCCCATAAAGCTGTCGAGGCTGGGGGTCAATTGAAAATTTCAAAACTGAGATTGATAGATTTTCATTAGGCAAGGGTATTAAGGGTCACAGAACCAAGGCTGATAAATGGAGTCAAGATA
Organism: Squalus acanthias; assembly: GCA_030390025.1. NCBI lineage: Eukaryota > Metazoa > Chordata > Chondrichthyes > Squaliformes > Squalidae > Squalus > Squalus acanthias. The sequence continues at coordinate 17,297,333 of CM059445.1, forward strand.
CAGATCAGCCATAATCTCATTGAATGGTGGAACAGGCTCGAGGGGCTGAATGACCTCCTCCTGTTCCTGTATTCCTATGTTAACCATTTACTGATATAAACCTACACCTATATTTGAACCAGATGCCCCCGGGCTGGTTTTTAATCTGTAATTAGGTTTGCAAAGCTAGTTTTCTTTATAAGACAGAAACCCCACTTAGCTGCACTATCGAAGACGAGATCTGCTATGATCTTTTTGAACTAGTCTCAAAGATCACAAGGTAAGCACAGATGAGGAAGGCTATTTGGCCCAATGTTACTCATTCCATTTCAACCAAACCTACAGTCCCACCAGCGCAACTGTCTCTTAATGGTCCCAGGGGTTTTTGCCTACACCGCCCTGCCCTGTAAATCCATTCCAAGCGCTGATCGCTCTTTGCGTGAAGACCTTCCTGATCTGGTGTTAAATTCAAACTCCTTGTCCGACTGTCTAGGTTTAAAAAAGAAAGACTTGCATTTCTATAGCGCCTCTCACGACCTCAGGATGTCTCAAAGCGCTTTACAGCCAATGAAGTACTTTTTGAAGTGTAGTCATTGTTGTAGTGTAGGAAACGCGGCAGCCAATTTGCGCACAGCAAGCTCCCACAAACAGCAATGTGATAATGACCAGATCATCTATTTTTAGGTGTTGGTTGAGGGATAAATATTGACCCAGGACACCGGGGAGAACTCCCCTGCTCTTCTTCAAAATAGCGCCGTGGGATCCTTTATGTCCGGATTTACCTTTCCTATGTTTATTATCTTATTTACTTCTACCAGGTCCCCTCCAAGCCACCTCCATTGAAGACTGAGGAGCCAAGTTCTTCAGCTCTTTCCTCATAACTTAGACCCTGTAAGATTCTAGCAACCGTAATAAAACCGCTGCTACCGTGTGGAGATCGAAGTTCAGAATGAATTGTGAAATGTTTATGGAATACTAGGAAGTCAGCATGGTCCTTTGTTTGTGAAGACACAAAATGGCGGAAGTCAGCAGGGGGTCCTTTGCCTGGTGGTCAGCATGGTCCTTTGTTTGTAAGACCGCATGGACAGGAAGGAGACACCGAGCGACGAGGAAGTCCCGCCCCCACACACCTCACAGGAACATGAACGTGTCATGCGGAAGGAACTCCAATCAGGGAAGGTTTGGAGTGAAACTGACCTATCAGAGGAATGCAGACAGTGATATACGAGGGAGGCCGGCAGAAAGGCCCTATAAAGAGATAACCCAGAGGCGGGAAATTCAGAACAAAGAAAGGAGAACGGAAGAACAGACGAACAAAGAAAGCTGGCCAGTCTATGTTTCAACTTACAACTTTTCCTGGACCGATCACCCAGAGATAAAGGAGTAAGTATAAAAGTCGGACATAGAGCTTAGATATTGTTAAAGGGTACTTTTATGTACGGTTGACTTGGGATAAGTTGCTGGGGAGATACTTTTATGTATGGGTAAATTGGAAGCATATTGATTGCGAGAGAATGCTTCTAAGTACACTTGAATTTTGAACTATACTGTGAATAAAGACCATTTTTGTTGATCACATACTTATCTGTCATTGTTACGCTTATTCGTAATTCTCGAAGTCCGAATAGTAGTAAGAGAAAGGCTTACAGACCCTTCTCTGCATTGACTCCAGATATAGTCATTCTTGACATAGACAATTATCTTGGAATTGAATCTGCTCGGTTTCAGTTTCTTTTGACTCTTTCAATGGGGCACCTGTCCTTGTATTCTAAGAATCGGTAACTTCTTATTTTATATTCAGGCATGTTGCTTCTTCACAGTAATTGTGAGATCATAGAATGATACAGCACAGAAGGAGGCCATTCGGCCCATCGTGCCTGTGCCGGCTCTTTGAAAGAGCTATCGAATTAGTCCCACTCCCCCCCTGCTCTTTCCCCACAGCCCTGCAAATGTTTCCTTTTCAAGTATTTATCCAATTTCCCTTTATGAAAGTTACTATTGAATCTGCTTCCACCGCCCTTTCAGGCAGCGCGTTCCAGATCACAACAACTCGCTGCGTAAAAAAAATTCTCCTCATCTGTTTTTTTTGCCAATTCTTCTCCTTGAACTTTCCACTGATGGGTAATGCCTGAGCAGTTTGCCAATGATTTGCATCCTCCTATTAAATGTTAAGTTATTAACTCTCCCTTCTGCTAATTCCCTCCCCTATGGTGCATTTGGTATTTACTTGCCCGGTGTACTGAGCCATGTAGACTAGGAAGATGGCGGGTTTCTTCCTTGGCCTTTGCTGCGCTAGCTGTTCTGAGTTTCCCTGTATTAAGGAAGGGGGGAAAAAAAGCAACCGCGATTCCCTCTGCCGCGCATGTGCGAGGACAGAACTGGGCTTGGCTGTGACTCTGCGATGATTAAACAGCCCGCTGACACTCAATGGTCTAGACTCACACGTGAGGAATGGGTCGAGGTACCAGGTTGTCCACCTGGAATCATACCCTAAGGTGAATGAAACCCTTGAGGAGACGAGGTTGGAAAACCTGAAGGACAGGAAATAAAAACCCAGAGACTTAAAGGAGGAAGCAAATGTATGAGATGCACTTTCAATGGAAATAACCACGTCCTTTGAATCCAGTTGACTGACATCTTTGATGCTTTCATGCTTTTCAGACCGGGAGGCCACTTTCGGGCGTTCGGTCAGCCTCTGACGTTAGTTGGTAAGTTCTCGGTGGACTAGCGCACAGGGAGACCACGTGTAGGTTGTCATCAGCTCCCACCCAAAATACCTGGGTGTCACCCTGGACAGGACTCTCGCCCGTCGGCCTCATCTCACTAACAAAAGTAAAAACCAAGGGTGAACCTGGTCCAGGAACTCGCTGGTACGTCATTGGGGGAGCACAGCCAGAACACTTCGCACCGCAACAGTGGCCCTCGTCCGCTCTGCTGCGGAATACTGCGCTGCCTCAGGGTCCTGCAACCGCCGCACAAAGAGCATGGACGTGCAGCTAAAGGCTCAAGTCCACTCCAACTGAGCGGCTCCCGGTGCTGCCCCACATTGCCCCGCCTGCCGTTCGGCGCGATGCCACCGTGCTCCGTGAGACGGGAAAAATCGTCAACAACATCGACCTTCCCATTCACGAAGACTTGGAAAAAACCCACCGCGAAAGCGCTTAAAATCGCGCCGACTAGCCTGGGAAACGGCGGCCGATATTCGCGCAGCTGGTGCCGACCCGCTATCCAGATGGACGGAATCGTGGGACGCACGCAACGCCTCATCGCCGACCCGACAGCAGAGGTCCCTGGCTCCGACCTCCCTCGAAGACCGTGGACGGCGCTCAACCCAATCCGCGCGGGGCACGGGCGATGCGGCCGGTTGCTCCGCCAGTGGAAGATGAGGGACGACCCGAAGTGTGACCGTGGCCGTGAGTCCCAGACCGTGGAACACATCACATCAACCTGCCCACTGAGATCTGTTGCGGGAGGCACCTCATTTCTCCACTCGGCATCTCAGCAGGCCATCGAATGGAGAGCCAAACTAGACATCCCGTTATAAACTTTTCCCGTCATACCAAACAACAAGCTGACTGGCAACAATAAAAGCTTCCTGTGGAAAGAACCAATGAATGGATCTCAATATAGCGAGGCAGCCCCACACTCACCTTTTCTTGTAGTTATTGAAGATTTCGTAGAGGTTCTGGGCACTGTGGATTTTGATAGATTTTTGGATTTCTTCTAGTAAATCTTTGTGCACATTCAGTAGTTCCTGTGGAGGCGACACAGGTGTAAAGCAACAGGACTGCAGTGCGCTGGCTGCGCGTGTAACCTCCTATAGATGTACGGGGGATACCAGAGAGCAGGGAACAGAGAGACAAAGGCAGCTTGCCCTTGACGTCCTGATAGGTGCAGGCAGTAGATGAGGCTCTCGACTTACGGCGCGAACTCGGAAAACCAGCCCAGCGTTGATCCGCCTTGAGGACTTTGGTTCCAGTCCAGCCCAGGCCAATGGAATGAAGTCTCCTCCATCTGCTATGAAGCTCCCAAGGCTGTTCTTGTGGAGGGAACTCGTTACTGCTTTTTCCCCTCCTGGTGCCCTGCAATGGACACCCTGCCTTTGCTTTTTCTTCCCCCTCCACCCCCAACCCCGATGGACCCCGGTGAGATCGTGGTGCTTGCCAATGGGGATGAACGCGCCTCCTATGCTCCTTGATACAACCCATGAGTTCAGGCTGGTCCTCAGCCATGTAGGTTACTGCTTCAGATATATGAGGGTCAAATTGGTCTTTGCCAGTAGCACGAAATGGGCTCATAGCCATTCAGGAACACGTTATACACTGCGTCCTCTTTTCCATTGAAGCGCAGTGTGAAGTGGGCTGCCAGTTCACTGATCTTGTTGGCATTGAGCGATTTCACCCCTCCCAACCACTTCAATGCAGTTTTTTTGTTGTTGGCTGAATCAGTGTGTGGAGCATCAAAAGGCAGATCGCTAATAGAAACAGCTTTGATTCATTATTTTAATTTGGTGAATTGTGTACTCATTTAGGCTAAGGGATAGGAAGCACTGGGGCATGGAGGACTTTTTCATTTCAAGCAACCAGTGTCAGCACCAAGCTCTCCCCAGTCACGTATTGCACTGTTAGATGCAGAGTAAAGCTGCCTTCACTCTGGCCCATTAATGTGCCTCGGAGAGCACCCCCTATTGCACCTCTCCCATTCCCGCAACGCCCACCCTGAATCCACTCTGAGGGACATCGTCAATTTGTGGCCTGTTGGGAGGCTGTTCTGTGCTGTTGCAGGCAAAGGTTTGAGAGGAGACTGCCCAAACTCATTTCCGGAAGAGCCCTCACAGTACCGCAGATGGAGAAGACTTTCATCCCGTCCAGTCTGGACAGGTTTGAACCCAGGCCTCAGAAAAGGCCGGTGTCTAATCCACTGCACCATCCAGTCCCACCATAGTGAAGATCAGAGGTTGAATCATCTCAAGCCACATCTTGGTGGAATCTCCAACCATCTGGATCAGGAGCAGCACTAGCAGGGGTGTGGGAGCCGATTGCCTGCCCGTTATCTCAACCTGGAATATGGCAAATAGATTCAGAACACTCAGATTAAAAGAAAGATCGAATCAATAATGATCAACTCTGGGCAATGAGGGACTTACCTCAATGTTGAGGAATACGTTCTCTACGTCATGGGTACTGAGAAATCGAAGCAATGGTTTGAAAAAATGCTGTAAAACAGAAACAGAGATTCCTGTAAAATCAGTGACCACCATTGCACCAATGTTCTCATTGATCAGAAGAAAAAACTATACAGTTCATTAAGGGCCACGATTCTACGCAGTGGCTGGTTTGAGGGTCAAGTTCTGGAACACTGCGTCACGGTGGTCACCTGTTCCTCCCCACCTCTTGTCCATCATCAAATATCCTCCCTCTCCATGGGAAGTGCCTGGCCTCTGCTTGGCACCCACACCTGAGGTTGGTGTCGGTAGGGGGGGGGGACGGGCGGGGGGGTAAGTGGGTGGGTTAAAACCCGACTGCCCCTCCATCCCTTGGTGACCCCAGTGCACCTCCTCCACGGTATCAACTGAATGGCATTGGAAGAAACTGGCACAGCCAGTGCCATGTGCGCAGGCTGCCTGGCCCTGATCATACCTGATGTATGGATTCTAATGTCTCAGTGTACTTCTCCTCTGTCTGTCGGATCTCTTGAAGGCAGCAATTCCGTTTGTCAAAGTCAGTCATTTTCTGTGGCTGAAATACAGATCCCGATTAAACACGGCGGTGATACAAGGGCACAATTTTTAACAATACTCCCCTGCCCCAAAACCTGTTTAAAAAAACTGAATTCCCAACCCTCATTCTGCCTCCCATACCCAACAATTCTCCCTGGTACTTGGGGCATCAGATTGGTTTGGGGGGGTCGCCATTGAACGTCCCCGGGGACCGGCTGCAAGCGAGGGTTGTTTTCGGCTCATCTCTACCTCAGCGCACAAAGGCCGTGGCATAATCGGCACTGGGGTTGGTTTGACAGCTTTGATCTGGAGCCCATTCAGTGCCTTCGGTGCCAAGTGCAACTTCTCAACAGCCCCTGAGAGAGCGAGAAAAGTGCAGTGCAAAAGTGGCACTCAAATCGAACTTGTACACGGGCGTGAGAGTGGCGTCCAGGGAACACCTCAGGACGTCTAATGGTCAAGTCAGTGGGATTCCGTACACGCTCCGCCCCAGAGCGGGAACAGTTGAGTTTGCACCAGCCTCCACACAGTGAGTTCGCTATTTTAACCTGACTGTCACTGGGTGGCGTTTCTACACAGGGGTCATTCGCCCAGCGTAGCTCTCAAGCACCTTAAATCGTCCCCTGGGGGCAGCGCCGGTAGCCGGAGAGCAGGTTGCCTTTCCGGCTCGCTTGGCTGAGAATTGGCATGAGTTAGAGAGGATAGCACCAAAAATGGAGCCAGGGTTCCAGCTCCCAATTGCCAACCAGTGCCTTCGTCTGGGAGTGCACATTGTTGACCTTAGGTCAAGAGCAGGACATGCGATGCCTTGTGCGCTCGATTATCCTACCCAACAGTCACCGTCCATATGAGGAAAAGGCTTTGGTCAAATTCAGGAGAATGGGATGAGAGAGAATGAATTAGAGGTGCCAATGTTGGCAGTATGGGTCTCGTACCGGTGCCATCACAACCTCAGTCCTCATCAGGTCTTCATAGATTTCACCCCCCTCATCGTCTTCATTTTCCACGCAATCGTAAAGGTCGTCATCTTCCTCCCCTGTATCACTGTTGAGACAAAGATCACGGGATAAGGTTCAGAGAGTGGCAGCCACAGTGAACCAACTTCATTCGTGATCCATCTCAACATCTAACCATACCGCAGCAAGTAAAGATGGACCATGGACTGGTGTTGTGAGAGTATTGGCTATTTAAACAGGATACAAAGAATAGGCAGATCAATTGATGGATGGGACATTCAAGTCAAATCTGTCTGTGGGCCTGTCTGCTTTCAATCCTCCCGTCCCCCTCCCTCCCCAGTACAGTACAGGTATACAGAGGAAACTCCTTCTTTCCTTCCTCATTGATTTCAGCTAGTCCCTGAGATCTTGTATTAATTGAAGTAATTGGGGAGTAAGTCACTTGAGGGAGAGATGTTTGTCAGAGGGTGTCCTTGGTTGTATTTGAAATTGCCGTATTTGGTAAATACACAATCACCCCAATACCACCAGTCATCAAAAGACGAGAATCAGATTTGGTGATGTTTGTGTTGATGTATCCAGAATGAGAAAAGTCCATTAAGCCCAGATGTGCGCGCCCCCATCCTTTTGCCGATTTCAATCCTTCCCGCAACACAGGCCAGTAGACACAACTGATCATGAAGCAATCCACATAAAGTGACAGACCTTGTCTACTTCCTCCCGCTCTAACAAGTAAAGAGATAAAAATAATGGCCCTGAGGTTCGGTGAGGGTTCTGCTGGTCTGATATAACTCCAGACACTTACCAAGGGTTCTGCTGGTCTGATATAACTCCAGTCACTTACTAAGGGTTCTGCTGGTCTGATATAACTCCAGCCACTTACCGAAGGTTTTGCTGGTCTGATATAACTTCAGATACTTACCAAGGGTTCTGCTGGTCTCGATATAACTCCAGCCACTTACCGAAGGTTCTGCTGGTCTCAATATAACTCCAGCCACTTACCAAGGGTTCTGCTGGTCTCGATATAACTCCAGTCACTTACCGAAGGTTTTGCTGGTCTGATATAACTTCAGATACTTACCAAGGGTTCTGCTGATCTCGATATAACTTTAGACACTTACCAAGGGTTCTGCTGGTCTCGATATAACTCCAGCCACTTACCGAAGGTTTTGCTGGTCTGATATAACTTCAGACACTTACCAAGGGTTCTGCTGGTCTCGATATAACTCCAGCCACTTACCGAAGGTTTTGCTGGTCTGATATAACTTCAGACACTTACCAAGGGTTCTGCTGGTCTCGATATAACTCCAGCCACTTACCGAAGGTTTTGCTGGTCTGATATAACTTCAGACACTTACCAAGGGTTCTGCTGGTCTGATATAACTTCAGACACTTACCAAGGGTTCTGCTGGTCTGATATAACTCCAGCCACTTACCGAGAGTTCTGCTGGTCTGATATAACTCCAGCCACTTACCAAGGGTTCTACTGGTCTCCCGCTGGAGTTAGGGAATGAGACCCGTAGTACCCTGCTGTGGAACTTCAGGACCAGTATGTTGTTTCTTCCCGCTCCAACATCCTATCTGCCCACTTGAGATGACAGACAGGTAATCTGTCAATACTGCTTCTCTAGGAAGCCAGTTCACAATGCCCCCTTCCTCCAATGTTACCCTCCTTCCAGTGAGCCAGTGCCACAGCCTCTGTGTGGTAGGCTACAACCCCCTCGGTGTGATGGCCTACAGCCATGGTGTGGTGGGACTGGGACACAGCCCATTTCTACCAGGACACAGCCTCTGTGTGTCAGGTTACAATGTGCCCGACTGAATCAAACAGCCGTGGTTTACACACAGGTACAGGTCAACAACACCAACTTGTACAGCGCCTTTAACGTAGTAAAACGTCCCAAGGCGCTTCACAGGAGCGATTATCAAACAAAATTTGACACCGAGCCACAAAAGGAGATATTAGGTCGGGTGACCAAAAGCTTGGTCAAAGAGGTCGGTTTTAAGGAGCGTCTTAACGGAGAGAGAGAGGTAGAGAGGTTTAGGGAGGGAATTCTTGAGCTTAGGGCCCAGGCAGCTGAAGGCACGGCCGCCAATGGTGGAGTGATTAAAATCAGGGATGCTCAAGAGGCCAGAATTGGTGGAGCGCAGAGATCTCGGGGGGGTTGGAGGAAGTTACAGAGATAGGGAGGGTGCGAGTCCATGGAAGGATTGGAAAACAAGGATGAGAATCGAGGCGTTGCCGGACTGGGAGCCAATGTAGGTCAGCGAGCACAGCGGTTGATGGGTGAACGGGACTTGGTGCGAGTTAGGACACGGGGCAGCAGGAGTTTTGGATGTGCTCAAGTTTGCGGAGGGTGCGAGGTCAGAGAGATCAACCAGTCTGTAACTTACTCAATGACATCGGAAAGCCCACTGTAGATATCATCATCGGCCAAGCTGTCTTCTGTTGGAAAGGAGCTGGAAAAAAATACATTTTGTTCACTTCTTTCATATCACTAGTATTACAGCCATTTTTCTCTACAAATAATACAAAGTCACCGGAACACCTCTTTTGCAAATAAAGAGACACAGGACGAAGGGGAGAGCAGGGTAGTGGGATTCGTTGCTGTTCAAGTAAAGAGCTGGCAGTGAATGGTTCGAAGGAAATTGGAACTTTAGAACCACCCTGGACCTGCACAAGCTGCTGCGGTTTGCCCAGATGCAGTCGTATTAAAATCTTTGCTAAAAAGAGAAATGATTTGCTTTGATTCTCGTGACTTCGCCAGGGGCCGGTGGGGGTGGGGGTCGGGGAGGGGGTCGGGGAGGGGGTGGAAGCTGCATGAAGGCAGGGGCTGCTGTAACCATCTCACTCCAGGTACAGAGGAGCGCCGGTGGGCTTCACCCTGTGGTGGCCACACTTCTCCCCCACCCTTATTAGATAAAACAGAGTGACCGCTGCCGACGGACCGGACGCGGCCCTGAAGAATTCTGCGCCTGAAGGTTAACTTTGGTAGGCCGCCAGAAGCCCCAATTCAACTTTGAATTTTTATTTTCTTCCCCCTGGCCCGGCTGAGTTCGGTGGCAGCGATCTCTCTCCCCCACCCCCTCCCCTCCCCTCCTTTCTCCCTCACCAATCGGCGGGCAGTCCGGCGAGAACAACCAAACAAATAAAAAAACACTGGCTCTGCGCGTGCGCCACGACTTCATTTCGTCGGCAGCAATGGCGGCCTTAAAATGAACGCCTTGCAGTCCACACGTGGGGTAGTTTTAACAGCAGCTGTCTGAACCGATTGTCCTCTCCACGAATACCCTCAACCCCCTCCCCGGATTACCCCCGGAGTCTCCAGGAATTGAAGATTAATCTCCGGGACACCGCGGCGAGAGAAATCACAGGGGCAATTCAAAAAAATGTTCAAAAAAAATCTTTGAACACTTCTGTTTATCAGTTATAAAAATATTGAATATGGCTGGGGAGGGGGGAGGCGGGGCCGGAAGAAGGGCTTTCGACTGACAGTTAAGATCCACCCAATCAGGTAATGAAGAGTATGTTCGCTTTCCAATTGGCCGTGGGAAGGCGAGGGCGGACGTGTTGGGCGACCAATGGCGGGAGTGCGGGGTGGGTATAGGAGGTCATGTGATGGGCACCTCCAGGAACATGTCCACCCAGAGATGGTGAACAGCCACCCTCATCAGTGCCTGTGGAAGCTTTCAAGCGGCTGCTGCAATCCCCGTATAGACCGGATGGGGGGGTGGGGGGGGGGCAGGAGCAGCTTGGTGGGAGCCATGTACCTTTGCTGCCTCCACCATCAGCTACATGCTTTTATACAGCAGGCAGCAGTGGCCTTGCCTCCGTAGGTACATGAAGATCACCGGTTTTCTGCGCCCAGAGGCAATATAAATGAAAGAAAGACTTGCATTTCTACAGCGCCTTTCACGATCTCAGGATGTCCCAAAGAAAATTTGCAACCAATGAATATGAGTTTTGAAGTGTAGTCACTGTTGTCATGTAGGGCAACGTGGCAGGCAATTTGCACACAGCAAGCTCCCACAAACAGCAATGAAATAAATGTCCAATTAAACTGTTGTAGTGATGTTGTTTGGGGGATAAATATTCTGCAGGGCACTGGGAGAACTGCCCCTGCTCCTCTTAGAATAGTGCCGAGGGGTCTTTAACACCCACCTGAACAGGGAGACAGGGCCACTGGGAAAGAAGGATGTGGGTTAATCCCACTCCAGAGACTCGAGCACACAATTTAGGCTGAATCTCCAGTGCAAGTACTGAGGGAGTGCTGCGCTGTCGGAGGTGCCGTCTTTCGGATGAGACGTTAAACCGAGGCTCCCTCTGCCCTCTTGGGTGGACGTAAAAGATCCCATGGCACTATTTCGAAGAAGAGCAGGGGAGTTCTCCCCGGTGTCCTGGGGCCAATATTTATCCCTCAACCAACGTCACAAAAACAGATGAGCTGGTCATTATCACATTGCTGTTTGTGGGAGCTTCCTGTGCGCAAATTGGCTGCCGCGTTTCCTACATTACAACAGGGACTACACTTCAAAAAAAGTACTTCATTGGCTGTAAAGCGCTTTGGGACATCTTGAGGCCGTGAAAGACGCTGTAGAAATTCTTTTACCAGAAACAGCAGTGGAAGCAGAATCCATTATAAAAGGGAAGTGGGTGAATAATTGAAAAAAATACTTAGAATTACACAGAATTTACTGCACAGAAACAGGCCATTCGACCCAACTGGTCCGTGCCGGTGTTTATGCTCCACAAACATAAATAAAAGAATGTGGGGTATTGGATGGCTCTTTCATAGAGCTGGCATGGGCACGATGGGTTCAGTGGTCACCTTCAATGCTGTAAATATCTATGATTCTATAACTAGCGTGACAAACACTATAAATCCTCACTCATGAAGAATGACCACCTTGGACAACAACAACAACAACTTGTATTTAGATAGCGCCTTTAACGTAGTAATACGTCCCAAGGCATTGCACAGGAGTATTTTAAGACAAAAAATTTGACACCGAGCCACATAAGGAGAAATTAGGGCAGGTGACCAAAAGCTTGGTCAAAGAGGTAGGTTTTAGGGAGCGTCTTAAAGGAGGAGAGAGAGGCGGAGAGGTTTAGGGAGGGAATTCCAGAGCTTAGGGCCCAGGCAACAGAAGGCACGGCCACCAATGGTGGAGCAATTATAATCAGGGATGCTCAAGAGGGCAGAATTAGAGGAGCACAGATATCTCGGTGGGGGGTTGTAGGGCTGAAGGAGGTGATAGAGATAGGGAAGGGTGAGGCCATGGAGGGATTTGAAAACAAGGATGAGAATTTTGAAATCGAGGCGTTGCTTAACCGGGAGCCAATGTAGGTCAGCGAGCAACAGGGGGTGATGGGTGAACGGGACTTGGTGCGAGTTAGGACATGGGCAGCCGAGTTTTGGATGACCTCAAGTTTACGGAGGACAAGGTATCTCCAGAACCGTGTCTCAGCAGCATGTCCGTTCCTTCAGGAAGGGGATTGAGATTTTAAACAGGTGCTGGCGATGCGGTGCGCGTAACATAGCGGTTCCACTTACCAGATCCCTTTCCTTTGCGCTGTGGAAGTGTATGATAAAAAGGACAGAGTCTCAATGACCTGAAAGAGAATGAAAGACAGAAATGAGTTACTTCGAGCTACCATCTACACAGAGGATGTGGTACAAGGTATTAATGAGTGATCCTGACCAACTTAACCAAGGGACCACAAAATCATGAGCTGATTGTGCCTCGTAAGGTTAGAACATAAGAACATAAGAAATAGGAGCAGGAGTCGGCCATTCGGCCCTTCGAGCCTGCTCCGCCATTCAATGAGATCATGGCTGATCTTCTACCTCAACTCCATTCACCGGCCCAATCGGCATATCCCTTGATGCCCTTACTAGTCAGAAATCTATCGACTTCTGTTTTGAATATACCCAATGACTGAGCCTCCACAGCTCTCTGGGGTAGAGAATTCCAAAGATTCACCACCCTCTGTGTGAAGAAATTTCTTCTCATCTCAGTCCTGAATGGCCTACCCTTTATCCTGAGGCTGTGGCCCCTGGTTCTAGACTCCCCAGCCAAGGGAAACATTCTCCCAGCATCCACCCTATCAAGCCCTGTAATAATTTTGTATGCTTCAATGAGATCCCCTCTCATTCTTCTGAATTCAAGAGAATACAGGCCTAGTTTACTCAATCTCTTCTCATACCACAGTCCCGCCATCCCAGGAATCAATCTCGTGAACCTTCGTTGCACTCCCTCTATGGCAAATATATCCTTCCTTAGGTAAGGAGACCAAAATTGTACACAGTACTCCAGGTGTGGTCTCACCAGGGCCCTATATAATTGGAGTAAGACTTCTTTACTCCTGTACTCAAATCCTCGTGTAATGAAGGCCAGCATACCATTTGCCTTCCTAATGGCTTGTTGCACCTGCACATTCACTTTCAGTGACTCATGTACAAGGACACCCAGGTGCCTTTGAGGAGACCCTGCGACCAAATACCACAGGTCGGGAGATAGGATGAAAGGGGCAAAGACTGGTAATTTACAACAGGCCAGTCAGCGCCTGAAAGGGAAAAGACACATTCATGCATAGAAATACTTTAAAGTTACAACACGGAAACAGGCCATTCGGCCCAACCAGTCCCTGTTAGCATTTACCCTCCTCGTACAGATACCCGGGAGTGAGTTACAGGCTGGAATCTAATCGAGGGGTTCAGGGGGGTTTATATATAGAATAACAGATACCCGGGAGTGAGTTACAGGCTGGAATCTAATCGAGGGGTTCAGGGGGGTTTATATATAGAATAACAGATACCCGGGAGTGAGTTACAGGCTGGAATCTAATCGAGGGGTTCGGGGGGGGTTTATATATAGAATAACAGATACCCGGGAGTGAGTTACAGGCTGGAATCTAATCGAGGGGTTCGGGGGGTTATATATAGAATAACGGATACCCGGGAGTGAGTTACAGGCTGGAATCTAATCGAGGGGTTCAGGGGGGTTTATATATAGAATAACAGATACCCGGGAGTGAGTTACAGGCTGGAATCTAATCGAGGGGTTCGGGGGGTTTATATATAGAATAACAGATACCCGGGAGTGAGTTACAGGCTGGAATCTAATCGAAGGGTTGGGGGGTTTATATATAGAATAACAGATACCCGGGAGTGAGTTACAGGCTGGAATCTAATCGAGGGGTTCAGGGGGGTTTATATATAGAATAACAGATACCCGGGAGTGAGTTACAGGCTGGAATCTAATCGAGGGGTTCAGGGGGGTTTATATATAGAATAACAGATACCCGGGAGTGAGTTACAGGCTGGAATCTAATCGGAGGGTTCAGGGGGTTTATATATAGAATAACAGATACCCGGGAGTGAGTTACAGGCTGGAATCTAATCGAGGGGTTCGGGGGGTTTATATATAGAATAACAGATACCCGGGAGTGAGTTACAGGCTGGAATCTAATCGAGGGGTTCAGGGGGGTTTATATATAGAATAACAGATACCCGGGAGTGAGTTACAGGCTGGAATCTAATCGAGGGGTTCGGGGGGTTTATATATAGAATAACAGATACCCGGGAGTGAGTTACAGGCTGGAATCTAATCGAAGGTTTCAGGGGGTTTATATATAGAATAACAGATACCCGGGAGTGAGTTACAGGCTGGAATCTAATCGAAGGTTTCAGGGAATAGTTCATGCTGAAACTGGTGCCTAAAATGGGAGATGTCCCATTCTCAACCAGTAATGTCGCTCAACTTGATGAGCACAAAATTCACAGAGTAAAAAATAACAAAGTCAAGGCAGAGGCCAAACCACAGAAAGCTTCCCTTCTTGTGACATTGATGATTCCTGATAGGCAGAAAGAGATTAATAATTACTCCACAGTTTGACTCGTGGCCAAAATCCGTTCGAAACACTTCCTTGTTTCCCAAACCCTTGCTGTCAGCAAAGTTAATGAGTCAATGACTGGCACCAAAAAGGCAGCTAACCCGGAATCTTATCAGCAAATTCAACATGCGTTCCATACTCTCCACCGCAACCCCCTCCCCCACTTCCCACCAAATGAGCGGGGTGATTTTGGAAGCCTCTTCTCCTAGCATGGTGCCTGATCATTGGCGAGCATGGGTTAGAAAACCAATGCTGTTGTAGCCCTAGCTCTGCTGCCTCACTTCTTGCTAGCAAGGGGTTGCGTGCCAGGGGTGCCTCACAAAGTTAACCCATTATCTCAGGCGCGCCACCTGTTGCGTTTGTCCATTTATTTAAACCAACCTTTTAATCACCACCCCATCCCTTCTCCATGTCACGCTTCACCCCCAAACTGAGGAATGCGGACCATCGATCGGCTCCCCCAGCCCGTGAGATGCCAGGAGTTACAGCCTGTACTCATGGAAGATGGGAGATAACCATCTCCTGCACGAGACCCCCAGCAATATGCGGAATATCACCGTTTTCCAAGTGGATAATAGAATGGGGTTCAAGCCCTGAAAAGGTTTCGGAGATAGCACAAATTTCTCTGGTCAACATGTGTAGCGACACCGTAAATATCACTACACTCCCTAACCACATGTCTAATATCAGCACCAACTCAACCAACTGGAGCTGGTTGTGTTGCTGAGGGCCCTGTCTGGCATCTGACAACATAAACATGAACAATCACTTTTCATCTGTAAATTTTATTGACAAGCTTTTTATTTTAATTCATTCTCAGGATCTGGGCATCGCTGGCAAGGCCGGCATTTATTGCCCATCCCTAGTTGCCCTTGAGAAGGTGGTGGTGAGCCGCCTTCTTGAACCGCTGCAGTCCGTGTGGTGAAGGTGCTCCCACAGTGCTGTTAGGGAGGGAGTTCCAGGATTTTGACCCAGCGACGATGAAGGAACGGCCGATATACTTCCAAGTCAGGATGGTGTGTGACTTGGAGGGGAACTTGGAGGTGGTGGTGTTCCCATGCGCCTGCTGCCCTTGTCCTTCTAGGCGGTAGAGGTCGCGGGTTTGGGAGGTGCTGCCGAAGAAGCCTTGGCGAGTTGCTGCAGTGCATCTTGTAGATGGTACACACTGCAGCTTAATCCACGAGTTTCTGGATTAGTCAACAAGGATCTGTTTGGTTCCATGACCATCTTGCTGATTGCAAGACGACCTTCCCCGAATCTGTTGGCCAGTCACTGCGTTCAGATGACTGTCTGCTTCTGACGTAACCAGTTGGAAACACCACATTTGGTGAAGGGGAAGAGCTACGCAAAGTACCGTAACATTTTATGAGAAGTCTTACACAGCTAAAAAAAAAAGGTTATTTTTAATCTTACTGCATTATTTTTATTCTTTATTTGCACAATTTTTGCCGGCTCTTCCGTTGCTGACCCAGTGCTGAGTGGGGAGTTTTTAAAATATGAACCAATTGCACACTACAGCGGTAGCCTTTGATTTGCCATTGTGGTGTTTTGCGCCCCCTGCCCCCGCCCCCGCTCCCCCCAAAAAAGAATCCCTTGGGTGGCGTTGGAGTTTGCGGAGGAGTCCGGGGTGGGGCGGCACCTCGCTGGCATGGAGGCGGGCGGGCACTAGTGCCACTTCGGGGGGCATCCCCAGCGCAAGTCCGCCCGTGCCGATCGACCAGGCCACCCCAACCCCGCAACCGGTCCTATCACCTCGGTGGGGAGCGGAGCTCCAAAGACAGGTCTCCACCCCATAAAAAATTACCATTAGCCCCCCACCAGGGCAGGAGGCCGTATGTGAACGATGGCTGATGGGCAGGGAGACAGGGACTAGTCTCTGAGTCAGAAGGTCATGGGTTCAAGCCCCCACTCCAGAGACTTGAGCACAAAATCTAGGCTGACACTCCCAGTGCAGTGCTGAGGGAGCGCTGCACTGTCGGAGGTGCCGTCTTTCGGATGAGACGTTAAACCGAGGCCCCGTCTGCTTTCTCAGGTGGGCGTAAAAGATCCCACGGGCACTATTTCGAGGAAGAGCAGGGGAGTTCTCCCCGATGTCCTGGGGCCAATATTTATCCCTCAACCAACATCACTGAAACAGATGATCTGCTCATTTATCGCATTGCTGTTTGTGGGAGCTTGCTGTGCGCAAATTGGCTGCCGCGTTTCCCACAATACAACAGCGATTACACTTCAAAAGTACTTCATTGGCTGTGAAGCGCTTTGGGACGTCCTGAGGTCGTGAAAGGCGCTGTAGAAATGCAAGTCTTTCTTTCTGTGGCCACCAGTGACAGAGAGAACCTCGGGGGAAACAGTCATTGGTGCCTGTTTGCAGCCAGTCTGATGGCCACAAGGAACCGGCTGAGTTTTTTTTTGCAGCTTTGGTTTAAGTGTTTATAACTATTTTTAAATTTCTGGAAGTTTTTTTTGCAAAAGTTTGCTGAAAGTATTTTTAAACAGATTTAAGAATTTTTAAAAATTATTTGTAAGTGTTTTTAAAGGACTTTTTAAAATCATTATTTGAAGTTTTGAGGTTGCGGACTGGGCCGCAAAAACCAATGGGGTCTGGGTTCGGTCTCCCCCAACCCCCACCCCCAACCCACTTCCTTTGTTATGAGAATGAAGGAGAGGAGGTCTATGGGGAAAGGTCTACGGGACTCAATGGAGAGCTCTTTCAAAGCACGACGGGCTGAAGGGCCTCCTTCTGTGCTGTATCGTTCTATACATCCATGGGCGCCGACGCAGTATCAAGCAGCACAGTGCCAGAGGAGAGGCGAGAGAGAAAGAGAAGAGGTGAGCGTTTCGCCAGAGATTCCCGGCCGAACAAGCATCACAGGCCGGGCCTGGCCCCGGCTCACTGGGACCCAGGCCTCCCTGCGTGCGTACCCGGTCGGGCCACTTCACCGTGACCCCCTCGGCAGTGCACGAGACGGCGGCACGTCCCCTCACGCGGCAGTAACTGGGCCTTGCCAGCTGCCAGACACAGATCATAAAGGGGGCCTTCGGCTGACCCGTGTCCGAGGCCAGTGCCATCCCGGTGCTTCAACTCGGCCATCTGCTGACAGCGGAACCCGTCTGATTTTCCTTCCATTTAAATGATCCGCCCCTTTTCCGATTTTCCTCTCAGCTCTCTGCCCAGAGAACAACAACAACCACTTGTATTTATATAGCGCCTTTAACGTAGTAAAACGTCTCAAGGCGCTGCACAGGAGCATTTTAAGACCAAACAATTTGACACCGATCCACTTAAGGATAAATTAGGGCAGGTGACCAAAGGCTTGGTCAAAGAGGTAGGTTTTAAGGAGCGTCTTAAAGGAGGAGAGAGAGGTAGCGAGGGGCAGAGGTTTAGGCAGGGAATTCCAGAGCTTAGGGTCGAGGCAGCTGAAGGCACGGCCGCCAAAGGTTGATCGATTATAATCAGGGATCCTCAAGAGGGAAGAATTTGAGGAGCGCAGAGATCTCGGGGGATTGTGGGGCTGAAGGAGATTACAGAGAGACAAGGGTTAATGCCCAGGCGGTATAGGTGAAAATCTACCCCACCGTCTCTGCCGATAGTTACGTTAGCTACTAACCGCGTCCTATAGCAAATAGAATGGCTATATCATTGAATAACAGCATCTTACAGCGCAGAAGGAGGCCATTCGGCCCATCATACCTGTGCCAGCTCTTTGAAAGAGCTGTTCAATTTAGTCCCACACCCCAGCAAATTAATCCCCTTCAAGTACATGTCCAATTGCCTTTTGAAAGTTCCGATGGAATCTAATTCCACCGCCCTTTCAGACAGTGCGTTCCAGATCTCAACATCCCTCCTCAATATCTCCTCCTTTCCCCTTTAGTTCTTTTGGCAATTATTTTAAATCTATGACCTCTGGTTATTGACCCACAAGGAAACAGTTTCTCCCTACCTGCTCTATCAAAACCCCATATAATTTTGAACACCTCTATTAGGTCTCCCCTTAACCTTCTCTGCTCTAAGGAGAACAATCCCAGCTTCTCCAATCTCACCACGTAACTGAAGTTCCTCAGACCTGGTATCTTCCTGGTAAACCTCCTCTGTATCCTCTCCAGGGCCTTGACATCCTTCCTAAAGTGCGGTGCCCCGAATTGTACACATGGGTCGTCTCCTCAAAGATTGCCTTTCAGAAACGGAATCTCAACAAACTAACATCACAGTAATCGAAGGGCTAGTTGCCTAGGTGTAGAGCCTTCTGCCTGAGACAACTAGATTGCTTTTAGCAAGGGTGAACCAAAGGCTTCTCTCACTGCATCTGTCAGTGATATGGTGGTACTTTGAACTTGGCTCAGTTGATAGCACTCTCGCCTCTAAGTCAGAAGGTCATGGGTTCGCACCACACTCCCGAGACCCGAGCGCCAAACCTAGGTTGACACTTCGATGCACTACTGAGGGAGGTGTCGGTTTTCAGATACAGACGTTAGACCGGGGATCCAGCTGCCTGCTCAAATGGATGTAAAAGATCCCACGACACTATTCGAAGAAGAGCACGGGGGAGTTCCCCTCGGTGTCCTGGGCAACACTTATCCCTCAACCAACACCACTAAAACAGATTATCCGGTCATTTATCTCCTTGCTGTTTATGGGATCCTGCTTTTTTGAAAATTGGCTACTGTGTTTGCCTACATTACAACACTTCAAAAAGTACTTCATTGGCTGCAAAGTACTTTGGGACATCCTGAGGACATGAAAGGTGCGGTCTAAACGCAAATCCTTTCCATTCCTTAATGTCGATTCTGTGAGGCTACAGCTGTGCTAGGGAAGGAAATGGAAACGCATCACACCGGGGCATTAAGGGATACTCTACTGAGATTGAGATTGAGGCACAGTGCCCAATCTTGTCCTACCTGGCACTGACTTGGGGAATGGTTCCATTCTAAGGTACTAATATTCCCTCAGACTGATGGGAACAAATCTACCAAAGAAAAGTTAAATCAAAATGAATTCCAACTAAAATGATTATGGAATCTGTGGGTGTTGCCATATTGTATACAAATCCAATGAACTGAGAACCCAACAGTGCAACGAAATGGATAGGGCACTAAGCCTATCCAGCAGCTCCGTCATCATCCTGTTATCTGATCCAACTGATTTACATCTTTTTCCTATTCAATAACAATTTGCATTTATATAGCGTTTTTAACATAGTAAAATGTCCCAGGATGCTTGACAGGAGAGTCATCAAACAAAACTTGACACTGAGCCACATAAGCAGGTATAAGGGCAGATGACCAAAAAGCTTGTTCAAAGAGGTAGGTTCGAAGGAGCGTCTTAAAGGAGGAGAGCGAGAGACGGAGAGGTTTCCAGAGTTTAGGGCCCAGGCAGCTGAAGGCACGGCCGCCAATGGTGGAGCGATGAAAATCGGAGATGCTCAAGAGGCCAGAATTAGAGGAGCGTTGAGATCTCGGTGGGGTTGTGGGGCTGGAGGAGGTTACAGAGATAGGGAGGTGGGGGCGAGGCCACAGAGGGATTGGAAAACAAGGATTAGAATTTTAAAATCGAGGCGTTACCGGACTGGGAGCGAGTGTAGGTCAGCGAGCACCAGGGTTTGGTACGAGTTAGAATGTGCTTTTTCCTTATATCTCAAATCAGTAGTGTGAGTACATTGAGCAATAGTTGACTTGATAAAATTTTACAGCCAGTTCATAAAGAAAGAACTTGCATTCATTTAGCCTCTTTCACGACATCAGGACATCCCAAAGCACTTCACAGCAATGAATCACCTTTGTTGTGCAGTCACTGTTAACATAAGAACATAAGAACATAAGAAATAGGAGCAGGAATAGGCCACTTGGCCCCTCGAGCCTGCTCCGCCATTCAATAAGATCATGGCTGATCTTGGGCTCAAAGCCACTTCCCTGCCCGCTCCCCATAACCCTTCACTCCCTTATCTTGCAAAAATCTGTCTATCTCCACCTTAAATGTATTTAATGACCCAGCCTCCACGGCTCTCTGGGGCAGAGAATTCCACAGATTTACGACCCTCTGAGAGAAGAAATTCCTCCTCATCTCAGTTCTAAAAGGGCGACCCTTTATTCTGAAACTATGCCCCCGAATTCTAGATTTCCCCACAAGGGGAAACACCCTCTCTGCATCTACCCTGTCGAGCCCTCTCAGAATCTTATATGTTTCGATAAGATCACTTCTCATTCTTCTAAACTCCAATGAGTACAGGCCCAACCGGCTTTTGTAGACAAACATGGTAGCCAATTAGAACATTGCAAGGTCTCACAAAGAGCGAATGGGATAAATGACCAGTTAATCTGTTTTGGTGGCATTGGTTGAGGTATGAATGTTGGTCAGAATTCCAGAATAACTCCACTCCTCTTCTTCAAACAGCACCACGGGGTCTTTTACGTCCACCTCAACCGGCAGGCGTCTGCTTCACGTCTCGTCTGAAGGCTGGCGCCTCCGACAGCGCAGCACCGAAGTGTCGGCCTAGCTGGTGCGCTTCAGCCCTTCAGTGGGGCTTGAACCCAGAATCCTCTGGCTCATTACAGCATTGACTAGACTTCAAAAAGTACTTGGTTGGCTGTGACGTGTTTTGGGACGTCCGGTGGTCGTGAAAGGCGCTATATGAATGCAAGTCTTTCTGTTGCTCCCAGCCAAGCTGAGACCGAAATGATTTCACACCCCTGTGATTGTATAATGGTTCGAACTCCCTCACATCGCTAATGCAGAGCATTGTTTGGATAAAACCAAATTTGTGTGGAGTTGGGGCTGGGGGTGGTGTTTCCATTGCATTTTAGGCAGCATGCATATCAAAGAAGCACTTGAACACCTCCTCGCTATGAAATGCTCCTTGTGTGGTTTCCCAACAGACAATGTTATAACACGGATTAAACTGGGTGTGCATATGTTTCAACAACAGCGTGATTCTTTGACATCGGACAATCTCTCCTTTGTTCCAAAGGGCGTTTTAAGTTTATCGCAATTACAATCTGAACAACGGTAACCCGACTCACCCCTCATCTCGTGCAAAAACTGACCGAACTCTCTCCAATGGAATATTCTAGAATAAAGGGCCTACACAGTTGGATCCTGAATATTAAAGGTTGTGTGGGGGGGGGGGGGGGGGGGGTGGGCGGGGAGGAAACAGGCACAAACTCCCATTATAGTCCTGGACCTTGCTGACTGCATTGGTAGATTTATTTTCATCCACTCTAGTTAATGAGCTCGAGTTAATGAGTTTCGATTTAAAAGCAATGGATTGGCGACCGTGTAAAAATAGCACAGATGAGTATTTAAATGCAAGAAGAGGCTGCAGAGCGGCCATTAGATCCCCGTGGACCGCTACTGTATAATCAACCGGGACAGAGTAAATATTACAAAGACGTGCATTTATATAGCGCCATTCACGACCACCGGACGTCTTAAAGTGCTTTACGGCCAATTAAGTACTTTTGAAGTGTAGTCATTGTTATAATCTGGGAAACACAGCAGCCAATTTGCACATAGCAAGCTCCCACAAACAGCAATGTGATAATGACCAGATCAGCTGTTTTTGTTATGTGGATTGAGGGATAAATATTGGGCCCAGGACACCAGGGAGAACTCCCCTGCTCTTCTTCGAAATAGTGCCGTGGGATCTTTTACACCCACCTGAGAGAGCAGACAAGACCTCGGTTTAACGTCTCATCCGAAAGACGGCACCTCCGACAGTGCGGCGCTCCCTCAGTACTGCCCCTCCGACAGTGCAGCGCTCCCTCAGTACTGCCCCTCCAACAGTGCGGCACTCCCTCAGTACTGCCCCTCCGACAGTGCAGCACTCCCTCAGTACTGCCCCTCCGACAGTGCGGCGCTCCCTCAGTACTGCCCCTCCGACAGTGCGGCGCTCCCTCAGTGCTGCCCCTCCGACAGTGCAGCGGAGCTCCCTCAGTACTGCCCCTCCGACAGTGCAGCGGAGCTCCCTCAGTACTGCCCCTCTGACAGTGCGGGGCTCCCTCAGTACTGCCCCTCCGACAGTGCGGCGCTCCCTCAGTACTGCCCCTCCGACAGTGCAGCGGAGCTCCCTCAGTACTGCCCCTCCGACAGTGCAGCGGAGCTCCCTCAGTACTGCCCCTCCGACAGTGCGGGGCTCCCTCAGTACTGCCCCTCCGACAGTGCGGCGCTCCCTCAGTACTGCCCCTCCGACAGTGCAGCGGAGCTCCCTCAGTACTGCCCCTCCGACAGTGCGGCGCTCCCTCAGTACTGCCCCTCCGACAGTGCAGCGGAGCTCCCTCAGTACTGCCCCTCCAACAGTGCAGCAGTCCCTCAGCACTGCCCCTCCGACAGTGCTGGGCTCCCTCAGTACTGCCCCTCCGACAGTGCCGCGCTCCCTCAGTACTGCCCCTCCGACAGTGCAGCGCTCCCTCAGCACTGCCCCTCCGACAGTGCAGCACTCCCTCAGCACTGCCCCTCTGACAGTGCGGCCCTCCCTCAGTACTGCCCCTCCGACAGTGCAGCACTCCCTCAGTACTGCCCCCCGACAGTGCAGCGGTGCTCCCTCAGTACTGCTCCTCCAACAGTGCAGCAGTCCCTCAGTACTGCCCCTCCGACAGTGCGGCGCTCCCTCAGTACTGCCCCTCTGACAGTGCAGCGTTCCCACAGTACTGCCCCTCCGACAGTGCAGCGGAGCTCCCTCAGTACTGCCCCTCCAACAGTGCAGCAGTCCCTCAGCACTGCCCCTCCGACAGTGCGGGGCTCCCTCAGTACTGCCCCTCCGACAGTGCCGCGCTCCCTCAGTACTGCCCCTCCGACAGTGCAGCGCTCCCTCAGCACTGCCCCTCCGACAGTGCAGCACTCCCTCAGCACTGCCCCTCTGACAGTGCGGCCCTCCCTCAGTACTGCCCCTCCGACAGTGCAGCACTCCCTCAGTACTGCCCCCCGACAGTGCGGCGCTCCCTCAGTACTGCCCCTCTGACAGTGCAGCGTTCCCTCAGTACTGCCCCTCCGACAGTGCAGCGGAGCTCCCTCAGTACTGCCCCTCCAACAGTGCAGCAGTCCCTCAGTACTGCCCCTCCGACAGTGCGGCGCTCCCTCAGTACTGCCCCTCCGACAGTGCAGCGTTCCCTCAGTACTGCCCCTCCGACAGTGCAGCGGAGCTCCCTCAGTACTGCCCCTCTGACAGTGCAGCAGTCCCTCAGTACTGCCCCTCCGACAGTGCGGCGCTCCCTCAGTACTGCCCCTCCGACAGTGCAGCGGAGCTCCCTCAGTACTGCCCCTCCAATAGTGCAGCGCTCCCTCAGCACTGCCCCTCCGTCAGTGCAGCGGAGCTCCCTCAGTACTGCCCCTCCAATAGTGCAGCGCTCCCTCAGCACTGCCCCTCCGACAGTGCAGCGGAGCTCCCTCAGTACTGCCCCTTCGACAGTGCAGCACTCCCTCAGCGCTGCACTGGAGTGTCAGCCTGGATTTTTGTGCTGAAGTCTCCTGGAGTGGGACTTGAACCCACAACCTTCTGACTCAGAGGCCAGGTGGAGACCCACTGAGCCACGGCTGACATGTGGCATGAGTAGGCTGTAGTACTCGCTAAATGTCGTGTATTTATTAAAAGAACTAGGGAAGATTGGAGGGAGAGAAGGCAGGAGAACAAATTGGAGACTGTAGCTCAAACCTGGGTATTAATTATTCTATATGTGAACTATCTTGATTAGATTGCATCCTGTAATTCACTCCTCATGTTAGACTGTCTGTATTCCTTGATTTGATGGTGGCCTGTAACTCACTCCTGGTATCAATTATGCTCTATATTAACCATGCAAACTCCTCAATTAGATTCTTGCCTGGAATTCACTCCTTACTATCCATTACTCCACACATCAATCATCTGAATCCCTAAAGTAGATTCCAGCCTGCAACTCACTCCCCCGGGTATCCGTTGCTCAGTAAATAAGTTAAGGACTAGTGTTAATAACATAAGAAATAGGAGCAGAAGTCAGTCATTTGGCCCCTCGAGCCTGCTCCACCATTCAATAAGATCATGGCTGATCTTCTACCTCATCTCAACTTTCCTGCACTATCCCCATATCCCTCGATTCCCTTAATATTCAAAAATCTATCGATCTCTGTCTTGAATATACTCAACGACTGAGCCTCCACAGCCCTCTGGGGTAGAGAATTCCAAAGATTCACCACCCTCTGAGTGAAGAAATTTCTCCTCATCTCAGTCCTGAATGGCCGACCCCTTATTCTGAGACTGTGACCCCTCGGTCTAGACTCCCCAGCCAGGGGGAAACATCCTCCCGGCATCTACCCTGTCAAGCCCTGTAAGAATTTAGGACTGTGCAACCCATCCAATTGCAAGTGGCACCCAAGTGAATCCAGTGATAAGTTTAAGGATTGAGGTAAATTGATTACATCTATATTGAAAAAG
Organism: Squalus acanthias; assembly: GCA_030390025.1. NCBI lineage: Eukaryota > Metazoa > Chordata > Chondrichthyes > Squaliformes > Squalidae > Squalus > Squalus acanthias. The sequence continues at coordinate 17,322,284 of CM059445.1, forward strand.
ACTCGCGTTTCTCCAGCCCAGGACATCCCAAAGCGCTTTACAGCCAATGAAGTACTTTTTGGAGTGTAGTCACTGTTGTAATGTAGGAAACGCGGCAGACAATTTGTGCCCAGCAAGCTCCCACAAACAGCAATGTGATAATGACCAGATCATCTGTTTCTAGTGATGTTGGTTGAGGGATAAATATTGGCCAAGGACACCAGTCGCTGAAGGTAAGCATGCAGGTGCAGCAGGCGGTTAAGAAGGCAAATGATTTGAGTACAGGAGCAAGGATGTCTTGCTGCAGATGTACAGGGCCTTGGTGAGACCACACCTTGAGTATTGTGTGCAGTTTTGGTCGCCTTATCTGAGGAAGGATGTTCTTGCCATGGAGAGAGTGCAGCGAAGATTCACCAGACTGATACCTGGGATGGCAGGAATGACGTATGAAGAGAGATTGGGTTGATTAGGCTTATATTCGCTAGAGTTTAGAAGAATCAGAGGGGATCTCATTGAAACTTATAAAATTCTAACAGGACTAGACAGACTAGATGCAGGAAGGATGTTCCCGATGGCGGGGGAGTCCACAACCAGGGGTCACAGTCTAAGGATAAGGGGTAAGCCATTTAGGACTGAGATGAGGAGGAATTTCTTCACCCAGAGAGTGGTGAACCTGTGGAATTCTCTACCACAGAAGGCAGTTGAGGCCAATTCATTAAATATATTCAAGAAGGAGTTAGATATATTTCTTAAGGCTAAAGGGATCAAGAGATATGGGGAGAAAGCAGGGACAGGGTACTGAATTTGGATGATCAGCCATGATCTCATTGAATGGCGGAACAGGCTCGAGGGGCCAAATGGCCTACTCCTGCTCCTATCTTCTATGTGTCTAGGAAAGGAGGAACAGTCTGGGGCTCTTTTCTCTTGAAAAGAGAAGGCTGAGGGGTGACCTAATAGAGGCCTTTAAAATTATGAAAGGTTTTAATAGGGTGGATACAGAGAGTGTGTTTCCACTTGTGGGGAAGAGCAAAACTAGGGGCCGTTAATATAAGATAGTCACCAAGAAATCCAATCAGGAATTCAGAAGAAACTTCTTTACCCAGAGAGTGGTGAGAATGTGGAACTCGCTACCACAGGGAGTGGTTGAAGTGAATAGTATAGATGCATTTAAGGGGAGGCTGGACAAGCATCTGAGGGAGAAGGGAATCGAGGATTATGCTGATGGAGTTAGATGAGGAAAGACAAGAGGAGGCTCGAGTGGAGCATAAACGCCGGCATGGACTGGTTGGGTCGAATGGCCTGTTTCTGGTCCGTATATCCTGTGTAATTCCTTCTACTCTGTGCTGTTAATGTCCCTCAATGCGAACCTTGGAAAATAAAATTGCCAACCCTCCAGGATTGGCCTGGAGTCTCCAGGAATTGAAGATTAATCTCCGAGACACTGCGGCGAGCAAACACCCGGGAGAAAAATCACAGGGGCGTTAAAAAATCGTGTATTTGTTTTTCATTTTCTTTGAATACTTCTGTTTATTAGTCATTAAGACATTGGAGATGGGGGAGAAAAGGCTGTTTGACCGGGCGGGTGGAATGGAGGCGGGAGGTCATGTGACGAACCCTCCAGGAATACGTCCAACGAGAGTTGGCAACGCCTATTGGAAGAGCAACTTCAAGCGTGGATCTGCCCCCTCTTGCCCTGCCACGCTTGCCGCGCGTGTCAGCAGGACGGTAAGCTTAGCGCAGTTTGTACCAAGTTATGGGCAGGTTCCTGCTGGAGGGCGTCACAGAGTCGAACCTTGACCGAGAACCTGCCAAACGCCTTTTCACTCAGGGCTCTCACAGCGGCCAGAGGCTGGGAACCTGCAGTCCGTCAGTCCTGAACTGATGAATGCAGCAATCAAATTTGAGAAGCAAGGACTTGCATTTCTGTAAAGCGCCTTTCGCCACCTCAGGGCGTCCCAAAGGGCTTCACAGCCAATGGAGCACTCTTTGAAGTGCGGCCACTGGTTATAATGTAGGGAAACGCAGCAGCCAATTTTCACAGAAATGGATACCGAGAGATCTGCCGTAAAAGTTCACGTGATGTCACACAAAGGACATCAAGCTCGAAATGAGGAAATTAGAAGAAAGAAGGGAAGTCTGCTGAGTTTCTGCTGTTTCTGTCTCTCTTCCCTTTGCTCTCAAATGTTCCCAGGTCTTATCGAATTTCCCTGCTTCTGTTTCAGATTTTAAGTCTGATGAAGGGTCCACTCTTGAAACATTAACCTGTCTTTTCTCTTTCCAGGTGCTGATTGAGCTGTTGGGTATTTCCAACATCTTCTGCTTTATTTGCATTTGGGTTCAAGATACAATTGGATGGGTTCCTGGGGACAGAAGGGATTGAAGGGTGAGCTGCGAAGGTAGGTAGGTTGGGTTGAGCTATGAAAATGGGACAAGCTTGACGACCTTCTTCTGATCTTAAACCTTCTCAAAACGTGTGTATTTTTGTGCCCACGTGTATAAATTCGCAAGATTTTTAATAATGAATTCTGGGGATCTGGGAGTCGCTGGCAAGGCCGGCATTTATTGCCCATCCCTAATTTCCCTCGAAAAGGTGGTGGTGAGCCGCCTTCTTGAACCGCTGCAGTCCGTGTGGTGAAGGTGCTCCCACAGTGCTGTTAGGGAGGGAGTTCCAGGATTTTGACCCAGCGACGATGAGGGAACGGCCGATATATGTCCAAATCGGGATGGTGTGTGTGACTTGGAGGGAAACTTGGAGGTGGCGGTGTTCCCATGGGTCTGCTGCCCATGTCCTTCTAGGTGGTGGAGGTCGCGGGTTTGGGACGTGCTGTCGAAAGAGCCTTGGCGAATCGCTGCAGAGCATCCTGTTCATAGTACACACACTGCAGCGGATTCCACGAGTTTCTCAATTCATCGACAAGGGCTGATGGGTTCCATGACCTTCTAGCTGATTGCAAGACCACCTTCCCCTGCTCTGCTGGCCAGTCACTGCGTTCAGGTGACTGCCTGCATCTAACGTAACCCTGGTTTGCCCCAGGGACGACGAAGGAACGGCCGGTATATGTCCACGTCAGGACGGTGTGTATGACGTGGAGGGGAACTTGGAGGCGATGGTGTTCCCATGGGCCTGCTGCCCTTGTCCTCCCAGGTGGTGTAAGCTAAATCTGCCTCAAATTGCAAACCGAAAACCTCACCTTTCTTTAAAAGACATTGCACCGTGGAATCTGCTGCAAAGAAACATAAAGCAGGCGAGCCCTCACAAAGCAGCAAGGCCGGAGGTAACTCTCTCAGAAGTCGGTGATTTTATTTGCCAACTAAGGACTCCCAATGTGCGACCCCTTCTGTTGGCGCACTGCCCCCCCTCCCCTCCCCCGAGAAACAGCGATGGATAAAAAGTATTTTGTTAAAGGAAATATTGCGAAACTTTCTTCCGGGAAGCAGCGCCCTACCTAATATGGTCATATCCGAGTCCCTTGTAACAAGCCCAGAAATGGCACGTGGGTCTCCGAGACTCAAGCCGATCCACTAGTCTTGCCACAAGGTAGCCGGATATTCTGACGCCTTTGCTATTTACATATTCCTAAATCAGACACGCAAGGTCCTGCAATGCACAGCGATGCAATGCAAACAACTGCCGGCTGTGCTTTTATTGCAAGAATTCTGCTCGAAGGAGCTAACATTATCTGCTTTGATCTGCACGCCCTCCAACAACAGAAACCTCAGCATACAATTTGCACCATGCCTTCTCGCAGGGTGCAGCGCTTCCAGTGCTGGCTCGCTCCAATCCACACTTCCTAGCCCCAATCTCCGTTATTTCCTCAAATGAAAAAATTCCGTCTTATTGCTTCTCTCAGAAACACCTCAAAATACCACACACACACACACACACACACACACAATGAATTTCCTTGCCATCCAGTGACTGTAGCTGCACACGTTAATGTGCAGCGATTTTTGCACGGCTGTATTCCACCAACAACAAGCTGGTGGCGATAAGAACATAAGAAACAGGAGCAGGAGTCGGCCATTTGGCCACTCGAGCCTGCTCCGCCATTCAATGAGATCATGGCTGATCATCGACCTGAACTCCACTTTCCCGCCCGATCCCCATATCCCTTGAATCCCTTAATATTCAAAAATCTATCGATCTCTGTCTTGAATATACTCAACGACTGAGCCTCCACAGCCCTCTGGGGTAGAGAATTCCAAAGATTCACCACCCTCCGAGTGAAGAAATTTCTCCTCATCTCAGTCCTAAATGGCCGACCCCTGATTCTGAGACTGTGACCCGTGGTTCTAGACTCTCCAGCCAGGGGAAACATCCTCCCTGCATCTACCCTGTCAAGCCCTGTAAGAATTTTGTATGTTTCAATGAGATCACCTCTCATTCTTCTAAACTCCAGAGAATATAGGCCTAGTCTACTCAATCTCTCCTCATAGGGCAATCCCCCCATCCCAGGAACCAGTCTGGTGAACCTTCATTGCACTCCCTCTATGGCAAGTATATCCTTCCTTAGGTGATGACTGAGAGAGGAGTGTTGGCCAGGAGACCAAGAGAACTCCCTCCTCATCTTCCAGTAGTGCCATAGGATCTTTGGCGTCCTTCCTTTAGTGTCAGCCATGGCTCAGTGGGTCGGTGTCTCTGTCTCTGAGTCGGAAGGTTGTGGGTTCATGTCTCCATCCCAGAGACTTGAGCACAAAAGCTAGGCTGACACTCCCAGTGCAGTACTGAGGGAGTGCTGCACTGTCGGAGGGGCAGTACTGAGGGAGCGCTGCACTGTCGGAGGGGCAGTACTGAGGGAGCGCTGCACTGTCGGAGGGGTAATACTGAGGGAATGCAGCACTGTCGGAGGGGCAGTACTGAGGGAGCGCTGCACTGTCGGAGGGGTAATACTGAGGGAGCGCTGCACTGTCGGGGGGGCAGTATTGAGGGAGCGCTGTACTGTCGGAGGGGCAGTACTGAGGGAGCGCCGCACTGTCGGAGGGGCAATACTGAGGGAGCGCTGTACTGTCGGAGGGGCAGTACTGAGGGAGCGCTGCACTGTCGGAGGGGCAGTACTGAGGGAGCGCTGCACTGTCGGGGGGGCAGTATTGAGGGAGCGCTGTACTGTCGGAGGGGCAGTACTGAGGGAGCGCTGCACTGTCGGAGGGGCAGTACTGAGGGAGCGCCGCGCTGTCGGAGGTGCCGTCTTTCGGACGTGACGTTAAACCGAGGCCCTGTCTGCCCTCTCGGATGGACGTAAAAGATCCCATGGCATTGTTTCGAAGAAGAGCAGGGGAGTTTGCCCCGGTGTTCTGGCCAATATTTATCCCTCAATCAATATCACTAAAAAAAAAACAGATTATCTGGTCAGTATCTGATTGCCGTTAGTGGCAATTTCCTACATTTCAACAGTGATTACACTTCAAAAGTACTCAATTGGCTGTAAAGTTCTTTGGATGTCCTGAGGACGTGAAAGGCGCTACAGAAATGCAAGTCTTTCTTTCTTTTCTGAACCAGTAGGACAGCCAGATTGGGGCCTTGGTCGCAGATCTTATTTGAAGGACGGCACCTCGGACAGAGCAGCACTCCCTCAGCCCTACGCTATCTTATGTGCTCCCGACCTGCAGTGAGCGTTGGACCTAAAAATCCTCTGACTCAAAGGCAAAAGACTGCTCCCAACGGAGCCAAACTAGCACGTGTGCTGGAGCGCAAATTAGGGAACGGTAACTAGTAGCTCCACCAATGGTTCAATTGGTCATTTCAGTAACCAGTATGGAACTGAGACAAGGCAAACCAGACTGGATCACTGGGTTTGTGGTGAATTAAATTATCGCAGCTGCGATGCCAGTGGAGATGTTTTAATTGCCCTCAATGCCTCTTGTTTACAGAGGGAAAACAAATCAGCCATGGTTCCTGTCCCTTATCGACGGTCAGTGAAATCCCGATGGGAAGTCCATGTTTGTGGATATTGGCTGCAGACAGGATGGGGATCGGTTGCCATGCCCATACTGGATTAATAGCCCAATGCTACTCACCCTCTAGGCTCATGTGTGAAGAATGGATATGGGGCGGCGTACTGAGAGGTAATCGGTACCGACATGCGTCAGCACATTCAGGAGAGGAGGGGAGACAATTTGATCAGAGAGTGGCTTTTCGGTTTCTGTATCTTTCAAGCCTGAAGGAGCGCTGCACTGTCGGAGGTGCCGTCTTTCGGATGAGACGTTAAACTGAGGCCCCCTCTGCCCTCTCAGGTGGACGTAAAAGATCCCAAAGGTCATTATTTCGAAGAAGAGCGGGGGAGTTCTCCCTGGTGTCCTGGGGCCAACATTTATCCCTCAATCAACGTCACAAGAAAAAACCAGATTATCTGGTCACTGTCCACATTGCTGTTTGTGGCAGCTTGCTGTGTGTACATTGGCTTCCTACCTCATAACAGTTCAAAAGTACTTCATTGGCGGGGCAGCGCTTTGGGACACGCTGAGGTTGTGAAAGGCGCTGTAGAAATGCAAGCCTTTCTTTGCAAGGGGAGCAATTTATACGCAGTGTGCGCTGTAGTCTGGATATTACCATTGTTTCCCCCTTCACCTTTCAGGTAGGACTTTGTTATGAGTGCTGGCTGATTCCCTACAACAGGAGTGTTGGTTTAACACAGTGTGAGGGCAGACTGGCCTCAGGGCTGCATTGCCATTGGCTCCAGGCCGTCGCCACTGGGTGACAGGAAACACAACCTCAGCTTAAACAGGAAGAGGGTTTCAAATGCAGAAACAGGAAGCCTTTCTATTGGTCCGTCTAGACTCTGCAGCATGATCAAGAGCAAAGCTTTTCTTTCAGACTTAACCAGTCGACTGGAGGTCTGAAGGCCACAGGCAGGCTCGGAGTGTGCACAGCAATCTCCTGGGTGACCCATTCAGAAAGAACTTGCATCTCTACAGTGCCTCTCACAAGCTCAGCATGTCCCAAAGCACTTTACAGCCAATCAAGTACTTTTGAAATAGCCAAATAAAGAACAAAGGAACTTGCATTTATATAGCGCCTTTCAGGACCTTGGGCTACCTACATTACAACAGTGGTAGCCCATATAAGGCAATAATGTGTTTGTAGCCTGATTTCTTTCATTGAACTACAGAACAATATTCAACAGAAGGACCCAAGAAAGTTTGGACTGAGAAATGACCATTTCTCATAGACTAACATGTCTTGAGCACATAATCTAGGCTGACACTCCAGTGCAGTACTGAGGGAGCGCTGCATTGTCGGAGGGGCAGTACTGAGGGAGAGCTGCACTGTCGGAGGGGCAGTACTGAGGGAGCACTGCACTGTCGGAGGGGCAGTACTGAGGGAGTGCTGCACTGTCGAAGGGGCAGTACTGAGGGAGTGCTGCACTGTCGGAGGGGCAGTACTGAGGGAGAGCTGCACTGTCGGAGGGGCAGTATTGAGGGAGTGCTGCACTGTCGGAGGGGCAGTACTGAGGGAGCGCCGCACTGTCGGAGGGTCAGTATTGAGGGAGCGCCGCACTGTCGGAGGGTCAGTATTGAGGGAGCGCTACACTGTCGGAGGGTCAGTATTGAGGGAGTGTTGCACTGTCGGAGGGTCAGTACTGAGGGAGCGCTGCACTGTCGGAGGGGGAGTACTGAGGGAGCACTGCACTGTCGGAGTGTCAGTACTGAGGGAGCGCCGCACTGTCAGAGGGGCAGTACTGAGGGAGCGCCGCACTGTCGGAGGGGCAGTATTGAGGTAGCGCTGCACTGTCGGAGGGGCAGTATTGAGGGAGCGCTGCACTGTCGGAGGGTCAGTACTGAGGGAGCACTGCACTGTTGGAGGGTTAGTACTGAGGGAGTGCTGCACTGTTGGAGGGGCAGTATTGAGGTAGCGCTGCACTGTCGGAGGGGCAGTATTGAGGGAGTGCCGCACTGTCGGAGGGGCAGTATTGAGGGAGTGCTGCACTGTCGGAGGGGCAGTATTCAGGGAGTGCTGCACTGTCGGAGGGGCAGTATTGAGGGAGTGCTGCACTGTCGGAGGTGCCGTCTTTCGAATGAGACGTTAAACCGAGGCCCCGTCTGCCCTCTCAGGTGGACGTAAAAGATCCCACGGCACTATTTCGAAGAAGAGCAGGGGAGTTCTCTCCGGTGTCCTGGCCAATATTTATCCCTCAACCAACATCTAAAACAGATGATCTGGTCATTATCACATTGCAGTTTGTGGGAGCTTGCTGTGCGCAAATTGGCTGCCGCGTTTCCCACATTACAACAGTGACCACACTTCAAAAAGTACTTCATCGGCTGTAAAGCGCTTTGAGACGTCCGGTGGTCGTGAAAGGTGCTGTAGAAATGCAAGTCTGTCTTTTCTTTCTTCTTTCTTACACGGGTGTATCTGTGTAATTGGTAATCTCCGCTTTTAAAATAAAGACCGCAGTTATGAGAAGTGACCTGGCTTCATTGCAAAACAGCGAGGGTGCAGGAAGAGAAGTATGAGAAATGTTACCAAGCCAACTGGCGTGGTGGTGGGTGAGTTGAAGGCAGCGGCAACCAAAACTGAAGACTGGTAACTGGAAATCAAATGGTCACAAGTCTGACTGGTTAACCACAGTCAGCGACTTCGTTGTAAACCTTTCGATTCATTCCTGCTCCAAACCGAAAGCTGCCTCTTTCAGTTTTGCTGAAAGCAGTTACTGTACTTTTCATTCCCGATGTATCGCAGGGCATCAGATGAATCAATAGGCAATATGAATTTAGCAACTTTTGAATTAACGCAGAGTTGATGGTACACAATTTATTCCCATCTGGAGTTGCATGATTCCCTTGTCTTAGGGTCAGTGCCTGTATATTGCAGCAGACTAGAATGGGCCTAAACTCTCTGGAGTTTAGCAGAATGAGAGGTGATCTCGTTGAAACATACATGATTCTGAGGGGGATTGACAGGGTAGATGCTGAGAGGTTGTTTCCCCCTGGCTGGAGTGTCTAGAACTAGGGGGCATAGTCTCACGATAAGGGGCTGGCCATTTAAGACTGAGATGAGGAGGAATTTCTTCACTCAGAGGGTTGTGAATCTTTCGAATTCTCTGCCCCAGAGGGCTGTGGATGCTCAGTCATTGAGTATATTCAAGGCTGAGATCGATAGATTTTTGGACTCTCGGAGAATCAAGGGATATGGAGATCGGGCGGGAAAGTGGAGTTAATGTCGATGATCAGCCATGATCTTATTGAATGGCGGAGCAGGCTCGAGGGGCCGAATGGCCTACTCCTGCTCCTATTTCTTATGTTCTTATGTTCTTAAGTAAACTTGAGGTCATCCAAAACTCCTGCTGCCTGTGTCCTAACTCGCACCAAGTCCCGTTCACCCATCACCCCTGTGCCCGCTGACCTACATTGGCTCCCGGTCCAGCAACGCCTCGATTTCAAAATTCTCATCCTTGTTTTCATATTCCTCCATGGCCACACCTCTCCCTATCTCTGTAACCTCCTCCAGCCCCACAACCCCCCCACCCCCCCCCCCCCCTGAGATCTCTGCGCTCCTCTAATTCTGGCTTCTTGCGCATCCCCGATTTTAATCGCTCCACCATTGGCAGCCGTGCCTTCAGCTGCCTGGGCCCCAAGCTCTGGAATTCCCTCCCTAAACCTCTCCGCCTCTCTCCCCTCCTTTAAGACGCTCCTTAAAGCCTACAGGCTAGAAATTTGGTATCGTCCCAGTTGGGGCGCTAAATTTTTAAAAGTTGCAGAGTTAGTGCCAGGCACTAATCCTTCTGACCTCCCGCTAAATTGATTGTTGGCACCCAAGAAGGAGCTGGAGCGCTAAATCAAGCGCTAATCATCTAACTTAGGGCGCTACACGCAGAGAGAGCGGGGCGCTACACACAGAGAGCGGGGCGCTACACACAGAGAGCGGGGCGCTACCCGCAGAGCGATAACCAATTTCAGGTGCAGTCCAATCGGGACTCAGCATTGACACGGGCTCCTTCCAGTTCTTAAAGGGGAAGATCAATCATTCTGCACAACCTTATTCTCAACATTGCTGGCTCTGAAGGCGACCCCCAAGCAACTCAACAGCTACACCTCTTATCCTCATGGCTGCTCGCAGTCCCAGGGAGAAAGCTCACAGTTTCAGCGACCAGGCATTGGAGGCATTGGTCACGGCAGTTGAAAGAAGGAGGGCTGGGCTGTTCCCGGCCACTGACAGGAGGCCATCAACCCAGGTCTTCAGGTCAATGTGGAGTGAAGTGGCCCAGGAAGTCTCGGCCAGCAGTGTGGTCCTCACACAGTGCCGTAAAAAATTAAACGACCTCACTCGGGTGGTCAGGGTAAGTACCTGCTTCAACAAGTCCTACATACCAGCATCTGAACCTCAGTCTGTACACACTGCACAAACCACCACACCCCCACCACTCACCCACCAAGCATCTCCACCTACTAAAACTCACATCCACACCTCACGCCTTGCCTACAATCACAGCTATACAACTATGGCAGGCACATCTCCCAAACACATCGCTGCACACTCACTCACACACTTTCCATTCCCTTACAGGCCAAGTTGGCCCACAATAGGAAGGAGCAGCAACAAAGAGGTGGGGGTGAAGTGGACATCCAACAGCTTACAGACCTGGAGGAGCGAGTGCTGAGATTCATTGGGCAGCAGGTGGTGGGCACCAGGTGGTGGGCGCCAGGTGGTGGGCGCCGTGGCCGTCGGCGACATTGACCCCACTTGGGGGCAACAACGGTATGTTCATCCCCTCTCCTCTCATCCCACTTCCCCCTCACAACACAAGCCTTTCTCACTTTCCAGCTCCTGATACTGTCTGCATTCCTTTCTCCCTTCCTGCTCCCCTGCCCTCATCTTAACGCGAGTCTTGTGGCTTTATGCTTTCAGGTAATCAGCAACCAGCTGACCAGCTGGTCCCTGCGCCTCCCAGTGAGAGCGAGGCGGGAGAAGAGGAGGAGGAAGAAAGCACCGCGTCACTGCATGTCTCACCCGCAGGCACCACCTCGGATACTGGCACTACACGATCTTTAGAGGCAAGTTTAGTCGAGGGGTCTGCACTGGGTGGAGCACTGGGGACAAGTGGGCTGCAGCAAGGCTGGAGGAAAGGGTAGCTTGAGTTTTAGCTCCCTGGAGGGCGAGTTCGCGCGCGAGTTCTGCTGCACAGGACTCAGATGAGGACCTCGATGGGGAGGCGTTCACAAGAAGGGTGATGGGCATGCACACTGAGATGATAGGCGCAATGGCAAGGGTGCCCGAGAGCCTCTCAGCAATGGTAAGGAGCGTGGAGGAGTCCACCTCTAACATTGCACAGAGCATTGCACACCATGGAGCCCATCATTTGCAGTCTGCGAAGGATGGTGGATTCCCAGAGAGACCGTGGGGACCCAGACCTGATGCCGCGTGTGATGGGCGATGTGGCACAGACGGAAGTCACGCAATGTCTTAGTGCTGTAATGCAGTCTATGCTTGGTGCCATCAATTCTCAGACTGCTCTCATGCAGTCTCAGCTTGATGCCACACAAGCTCTGACTGCTGCCATCGTGGCTGGGTCGACCACCGTCCACCGGGGCTTTCACGGTGTCGCAGCAGGCCAGCAATCTGTGCTCCAGCAGATTTCTAGGGATGCTGAGGTGCTGCCCCGGGCGAGTGACAGTGGGTCAGTGGAGCAGGAACCTGCTGTCCTCTCTCAGGATGACAGCATTCCTGCTCCCACCACTGCCACTCTGCCATTGCCCTTGTCGCTGCCTGTCATCCAGCCAGCCCAGACTGCTGCCGTCCATGCTGAGGTGGTGCAATCTACAGCCGGGCCTTCCAGGCCCACAGCTGGTCGATGGCGTCCTGCAAGACCATCTGAAGTCTCCCGCACGGACACTCAGCAGCCTTCCACTAGCCCTGCTGCAGCCATTGGTCACAGACTACGGAGGAGCAATAGATTAGGAAAAGGGATTGTAAAGAGAGGAAGTAAGGGTTTGCACAAGGGTGAATAGTTAATATTGTTGTTGTATATATGTGTTTTCTAAATGTTGATAAATGTATTATTTGAATTTTTGCAGAATTTGTGGTGTGTCTCATTTCAGCTTTGCGCTGTGATATGGGAAGCAAAGTGGATGGAATGATGGGGATGTGGTGAGCAACTGAGATGTGGGGTAGAATTTATTGGAACCGCAGTCTGATCAGGCAGTCACAGACCGCCCTTCAAGAAGGCCGATTGAGTAGCTGCCTCCTCCCTCGCTTCTGTTCCTCCTGCTTGTCCTCCTCATCTTCCTCTTCCTCCTCCTGAGGTGGTCCCGCTATGCCTGCTGGCATGGGCCGGGCTCACACGATGGCCAAGTTGTGCAGCATGCAGCAGACCACCACGAAATGGGACGCCCGCTCAGCCGAGTGCTGGAGAGCTCCTCCCGAGCGGTCAAGGCAGCGGAACCGTTGTTTGAGCACCCCGATGGTCTGCTCGATGATGTTCCTGGTGGCAGCATGGCTCTCATTATATGAGTGCGGGTCAGGAGTGTTGGGGTTGCGGAGGTGAGTCATGAGCCAGGTGGAGAGCGGAGAGCCCTTGTGTCCGAGCAGCCACCCTCGAGCTTGATGTGGTGGCTGGAAGAGTGCTGGCACACCGGTCTGGCGCAGGATGAAGGCATCGTGGCTGCTGCCAGGATAGCGGGCATTGAGGGTGAGGATTCACTGTCTGTGGTCGCACACCAACTGCACGTTAAGTGAGTGGTATCCTTTGTGGTTACGGAATACCTCAGGATTGATACGGGGTGCCCGCAAAGCCACATGGGCGCAGTCAATGGCGCCCTGCACCATGGGGAAGCCCGCTATCCTGGCAAAGCCACATGCACGCTCATCCTGCTGCTCTCTGGTCATGGGGAAGGAAATATAATCCCTTCTCCTTCTGTAGACCTCCTGGATACAGCAATGGACGGCAAACTGCGACATGTTAGATATGTCCCCTGCTGCAGACTGGAAGGATCCGCTGGCGTAGAAGTTGAGGGCGACGGTGACCTTGACTGCCACTGAGAGAGCCGTGGTGGTCCTGATCTGAGGCTGGAGGTCTGGCTGCAGGAGGTGGCAAAGCTCTGTGACCACCTCCTTGGTGAAGCGGAGCCTTCTAAGACACTGCTCCTCAGTTACATTTATGTAAGAGAAGTGCTCCCGGAATACCCTGGGAGGGCAAGGCCTCCTGTTGAGAGTCCTGTTGGCCCTCCTCCCTCTGGCCACATTTTCCAATGTTTGTCTCTGCCTCCGCTGCCTCCGACGTTGATGCTGGAGGGCGGGGTCGAGCGCCAGGACAGCCCCCATTAATGTAACCAAGGGTAGGACGTCCAAATGTTAGCAGAATGAAACTGACAAATTTTTAGGCAGCAGAACACTCCTGAAAGTTACAAAGGTTTATCTCAGTGAAAACGGCCCTTTCGCTGTGTGAAACTGAGCAGGTAGCATTGATTGGCCACTAAAATGAAAGCGGATGTTGATCCCTTTAAATACCGCTCCTACAGCGGCCGTCCCACTGCATCACGCCTCCTCTTCCCGCCGTTGGTCAGGCCAGGCGTGAAGGCGGGGGCGGGGGGTGGAGGGGGTGGAGGGGGGGCGAACATCAAATTTTTCATCTGGGCCGTTAACGGGGGCCGTTCAAAAGTCAGTGAGGTCACGATCTGGGAGCCGCTAAAGGCCGAGGCGCTAACTGATAGCGGCAGCGCTAAATCCCGGGTGAATCTCACGTGTGGCGTTGGATTCGCCGTGCCCCGCCACAAACCCATTAACACCCCGTTAGCGCCCCCCACCCCCTAGGCACTAACGGGAGGCGCTAACAGGCCGAATTTCTCCCCCCACCGCTTTGACCAAACTATTGGCCACCTGCCCCAATATCTCCTTACGTGGCGCGGTTCTGAAATGTGTTTGATAATCGTTCCTGTGAAGTGCTTTGCTACATTAATAGGGCTCTATAAATACAAGCTGGTGTTGCTGCTGTTGCGTTAACAGCGATCCATGATCATCCGGTTCTACAAGGCTCTCTTACATGTTTGTGTCAGCTCTTGTGTAACGTGCATCAGGTAAAAGCTAATGATTAATTCCCGTCTGGTATGCACTCAGCTCTCTGTGTGTCTCGCATACTGTGCGGCTTATCCGTGTCTCAGTGTTGGGCACAGGAATGTGCAGTAGGAATGTGTCAAACTCTGTTCTGAGGTGATGCATTCTGGAAGAAGACAGGGCCTATCAGACAGCAGGGCCTGAACTTGCTCCAATATTTATCCCTCAACCAACATCACTGAGAAACAGGTTCTCTGGGTCATGATCACGTTGCTCCCACATTACAACAGTGACTACACTTCAAAAAAAGTACTTCATTGGCTGTAAAGCGCTCTGGGATGTCTGGTGGTCGTGAAAGGCGCTAGAGAAATGCAAGTCTCTCTTTTTCTCTTTTTCCTTTTTAACCCTTAATTTTCTCTCAGGTTAGAAACATAGAAACAAAGAAAAATAGGAGCAGGATTAGGCCATTCGGCCCTTCGAGCCTGCTCCGCCATTCAATATGATCATGGCTGATCCGCTATCTCAATACCATATTCCCGCTCTCTCCCCATACCCCTTGATGCCTTTTGTGTCTAGGAATCTATCTATCTCCTTCTTAAATATATTCAGTGACTTGGCCTCCACAGCCTTCTGTGGTAGAGAATTCCACAGGTTCACCACCCTCTGAGTGAAGACATTTCTCCTCATCTCAGTCCTAAATGTCCTACCCCGTATCCTGAGACTGTGACCCCTCGTTCTCGACCCCCCCAGCCAGGGGAAACATCCTCCCTGCATCCAGTCTGTCTAGCCCTGTCAGAATTTTATACATTTCAATGAGATCCCCTCTCATTCTTCTAAACTCTAGTGAATACAGGCCGAGTGGACCCAATCTCTCCTCATATGACAGTCCTGCCATCCCAGGAATCAGTCTGGTGAACCTTTGCTGCACTCCCTCTATGGCAAGTATATCCTTTCTTAGGTAAGGAGACCAAAACTGCACACAGTACTCCAGGTGTGGTCTCACCAAGGCCCTGTACAACTGTAGTAAGACAGCCTTGCTCCTGTACTCAAATCCTCTTGCAATGAAGGTCAACATACCATTTGTCTTCCTAACTGCTTGCTGCAGGTCCCTTTGTACATCAGCATTTCCCAATCTATCACCATTTAAATAATACTCTACCTTTCTGTTTTTCCTACCGAAGTGGATAACTTCACATTTATCCACGTTATACTGCATCTACCATGTATTTGCCCACTCACTCAACTTGTCTAAATTGCCTTGAAGCCTCTTTGCATCCTCCTCACAACTCACAATCCCACCTAGTTTCGTGTCGTCAGCAAACTTGGAAATATTACATTTGGTTCCCTCATCCAAATCATTGATATATACTGTGAATAGCTGGGGCCCAAGCACTGATCCCTGCGGTACCCCACTAGTCACTGCCTGCCACCCTGAAAAAGACCCATTTATTCCTACTCTCTGTTTCCTGTCTGTTAACCAATTTTCAATCCATGCCAGTATATTACCCCCAATCCCATGTGCTTTAATTTTGCACACTAACCTCTTATGTGGGACTTTATCAAAGGCCTTCTGAAAATCCAAATACACCACATCCACTGGTTCTCCCTTATCTATTCTACCAGTTACATCCTCAAAAAACTCCAGTCGGTTTGTCAAACACGATTTCCCTTTCATAAATCCATGTTGACTTTGTCTAATCCCATTGATATTTCCTAAGTGTCCTGTTATCACATCCTTTATAATAGACTCTAGCATTTTCCCTACTACTGATGTTAGGCTAACCGGTCTGTAGTTCCCTGTTTTCTCTCTCCCTCCTTTTTTAAATAGTGGGGTTACATTTGCCACCCTCCAATCTGCAGGAACTGTTCCATAATCTATAGAATTTTGGAAGATGACAACCAATGCATCCACTATTTCCATGGCTACCTCTTTTAGTACACTGGGATGCAGATTATCAGGCCCTGGGGATTTATCAGCTTTCAGTCCCATTAATTTCTCCAGCACTATCTTTTTACTAATACTAATTTCCTTTAATTCCTCCTTCTCACTAGACCCTTGGTTCCCTAGCATTTCTGGGAAGTTATTTGTGTCCTCTTCCGTGAAGACAGAACCAAAGTATTTGTTTAATTGCTCAGCCATTTCCTTGTTCCCCATTATAAATTCTCCCGTTTCTGACTGTAAGTGACCTACATTTGTCTTCAATAATCTTTTTCATTTTACATACTTGTAGAAGCTTTTACAGTCCGCTTTTATGTTCCTTGCAAGTTTACTCTCATACTCTATTTTCCCCTCTTAATCAATCTCTTGGTCCTTTTTTGCTGAACTCTAAACTGCTCCCAATCCTCAGGCTTGCTACTTTTTCTGGCAACTTTATATGACTCCTCTTTGGATTGTGGTGACGCTAAATTCACGTGTGTTCAGTCCTGTATCCTGGACTGTGAAGCTGAAATGAAATGGTAAGATGCAAACCTAGCACAATCGCAGTGCGTAGAATCAGTCAGATCGGCCTGGTATTCAGTGAAGGCGTGTGTGGTTTTTTTTGTACAAAGAGCATGTTGAGCTATGAGCTGCAGGGGGAAAGCCTTGATGACTTGTCCTACATGTACCAAAGTGAGAGGTATTTCCCTCGGCCTTGAGCCACAGTGAGGAGAGCGAGCGTGTGTGAGGTTAGGTCAGATGTAGCTGTGGTTCAAGAAGTCTGACCAAAGCATCGCGATTGGAGTCAATAAGGTCAATGTTGAGTATGTGCTCCTGAGATGTTGTGGTCAGTACGCAATAAATGCACACATGATTCCACCCAGTTTTACATCACGTCAAACAGATGCCTTTATTCTTACTTTTTCCCTACCATTTCTCCTCAGTCATCTCCTGACGTCCACCGGAGAAACCATTTTCAAAGAGTGCACCATCTCACTGAGAGTGTGAGATCGCAGGGAGAACCTGCTGTTCTATGGATAGCTGCCGGAGCCAGCAAAGCAGGCAAACTGGGCCTGGATTTAACGTCTCATCCGAGGGACGGCTCCTCCAACAATGCGGCACTCCCTCAGTAATGCACTTGGACTGTCGGACTGGATTATGTCCTGAAGTGGGGCTTGAACCCACAACCTTTACTGCTTCAAGGTCAAGAGTGCTACCAACAGAGCCAACTTGATATTAGGAAGGATAGGAACAGGAGGAGGCCATTCAGCTCATTCCACCATTCATAGAAACATAGAAACATAGAAAATAGGTACAGGAGTAGACCATTCGGTCCTTCGAGCCTGCACCGCCATTCAATGCGTTCATGGCTGAACATGCTACCTCAGTACCCCATTCCTGCTTTCTCGCCATACCCCTTGATCCCCCTAGTTGTGAGTGTTATATCTAACTCCCTTTTGAATATATTTAGCGAACTGGCCTCAACAACCTTCTGTGGAAGAGAATTCCATAGATTCACCACTCTCTGGGTGAAGAAGTTCCTCCTCAGCTCAGTCTTAAATGGCTTCCCCTTAATCCTTAGACTGTGACCCCTGGTTCTAGTTTTCCCTAACATTGGGAACATTCTGCCCGCATCTAATTTGTCTAAACCAGTCAGGATTTTAAATGTCTCTATAAGATCCCCCCTCATTCTTCTGAACTCCAGAGGATACAAGTTCAGTTGACCCAATCTTTCTTGATATGTCAGACCGGCCATCCCAGGAATCAATCTAGTGAACCTTCGCTGCACTCCCTCAATAGCAAGAATGTCCTTCCTTAAGTTAGGAGACCAAAACTGCGCACAATACTCCAGGTGTGGCCTCACCAAGGCCCTGTACAACTGTAGCATCACCTCCCTACTCCTGTACTCAAATCCCCTTACTATGAAGGCCATCATTCCGTTTGCTTTCTTGACTGCCTGCTGCACTTGCATTCCCACCTTCAGTGACTGATGTACCATGACGCCCAGGTCTTGTTGCACCTCCCCTTTCCCTAATCTGCCACCATTCAGGTAATAGTCCGCCTCTCTATTTTTACCACCAAAGTGGATAACCTCACATTTATCCACATTGTACTTCATCTGCCATACATTTGCCCATTCACCCAACCTGTCCAAGTCACTCTGTAGCCTCCTAGCATCCTCCTCATTGTTCACACTGCCTCCCAATTTAGTGTCATCTGCAAATTTGGAGATATTACATTTAATCCCTTCGTCCAAATCATTAATATATAATGTAAACAGCTGGGGTCCCAGCACCGAACCCTGCGGTACCCCGCTGGTCACTGCCTGCCATTCTGAAAAGTACCCATTTACTCCTACTCTTTGTTTCCTGTGTGCCAACCAGTTCTCAATCCACGTCAACACATTACCCCCAATCCCATGTGCTTTAACTTTGCTCACCAATCTCTTGTGTGGGACCTTGTCGAAGGCCTTCTGAAAGTCCAAATACACCACATCTACTGGTTCCCCCCTGTCCACCCTATTGGAAACATCCTCAAAAAATTCCAGAAGATTTGTCAAGCATGATTTCCCTTTCACAAATCCATGCTGACTTGGACCTATCATGTCGCCACTTTCCAAATGGTCTGTTATGACATCTTTAATAATTGCTTCCATCATTTTACCCACGACCGATGTCAGGCTGACCGGTCTATAATTCCCAGCTTTCTCCCTCCCTCCTTTTTTAAAAAGAGGGGTTACATTGGCCACCCTCCACTCCATCGGAACTGATCCAGAGTCTAAGGAATGTTGGAAAATGATCGTCAATGCATCCACTATTTCCAAGGCCACCTCCTTAAGTACTCTGGGATGCAGACCATCAGGCCCCGGGGATTTTTCAGCCTTCAGTCCCATCAATTTTCCCAATACCTTTTCCCGACTAATAAGGATTTCCCTCAGCTCCTCCCTCTTACCAGATCCTCTGACCCCTTTTATTTCCGGCAGGTTGTGTGTGTCCTCCACAGTAAACACCGAACCAAAGTACTTGTTCAATTGATCAGCCATTTCCTTGTTCCCCATTACGTCTTCCCCTGTTTCCGACTGCAGGGGACCTACGTTTGTTTTTACTAACCTCTTTCTTTTTACATATTTATAGAAGCTTTTGCAGTCCATTTTAATGTTCTCTGCAAGCTTCCTTTCATATTTTATTTTCCCTGCCCTAATCAAACCCTTCGTCCTCCTCTGCTGAGTTTTGAAGTTCTCCCAGTCCCCGGGTTTGCTGCTACTTCTGGCCAATTTGTATGCAACTTCCTTGGTTTTAATACTATCCCTGATTTCCCTTGTTAGCCATGGTTGAGCCACCTTCCCTTTTTTATTTTTACGCCAGACCGGGATGTACAATTGTTGTAGTTCATCCATGCGATCTCTAAATGTCTGCCATTGCCCTTCCACTGATAACCCCTTAAATATCGCTTGCCAATTTAACCTCACCAATTCACGCCTCATACCCTCAAAGTTGCCCTTATTTAAGTTCTGGACCATGGTCTCTGACTTAACTGTTTCCTTCTCCATCCTAATGTAGAACTCCACCATACTATGGTCACTCTTCCCCAGGGGGCCCTGGTAGCAACCCAGAGATTACTACCTTAGAGGTCCTACTTTTTAATTTAGCTCCTAGCTCCCTAAATTCTGCTTGTAGGACCTCTTCCCACTTTTTACCTATATCGTTGGTACCTACATGCACCACGACAGCTGGCTGTTCACCCTCCCTCTTCAGAATGTTCTGCAGCCGCTCCGAGACATCCTTGACCCTTGCACCAGGGAGGCAACATACCATCCTGGAATCTCGTTTGCGGCCACAGAAACTCCTGTCTATTCCCCTTACAATTGAGTCCCCTATCACTATAGCCCTACCACTCTTTTTCCCGCCCTGCTGTGCAGCAGAGCCAGCCATGGTGCCATGAACCTGGCTGCTAGTGCCTTCCCCTGGCTGATCTGTATCTTTACTCCAATTACCCACCTTGGTTCCGTTACCCTTAATATCCTCGCCGAACAAAAAACCTATCAATCTCCGTTTTGAATATTGAGCTGCACTTTTCGACAGGAGCTAACACGGAGCTGTACGCGGGCCATACAGTGGCAGGTGGAAATGAATTGTCTGTTGTTTGGTTGCATTTACAGGCGCTGGCACTGTGCTGGTATCAGGTGCAGCTGCCCTTGTTGAATTTGTCTCTTCCTAGCCCACTTGTAAATCCCAATTCCCACCTGGGGTAGAAATCAACTAACTGCGCACAGACTCAGGGAGCTACCTGGTCTGTACGGGTCAGTACAGCACAGGACAATACACTTGTCCTTCATGCTTTTGATTAAAGGCTTTACGAATGTATCCAGCTGATCAGTAGACAACAAAGAGAGAAAGGTCCTATGGCAAGCACAAAGGTACCCTGCTTTGGACTGGGCTGAATGGAGGAAGTCTTCAGCCCCTGTTAGATACCCACGGGGGCAAATCAATAATTGGCACCCATCTGGAAGTGTATAGCTTGTGCATGTATCAGCGTGCATGTAAACTGTAAAACATATTGCTTAGGGCCAAAAAGCAAATTCACACAAGCGCATGGAGAGCTGGCGATGGAGGGGCTTGTGATCTTTTTCGTACTGACCCCGGAAGGATATGGGTTTGGGCTGGATAAACAGATAATTCAGACAGAAAATGAAAGAAAGACTTGCATTTCTACAGCGCCTTTCACAATCTCAGGACGTCCCAAAGAGCTTTACAGCCAATGAAGTACTTTTTGGAGTGCGGTCACTGTTGTAATGTGGGAAACGCAGCAGCCAATTTGCGCACAGCAAGCTCCCACAAACAGCAATGTGATAATGACCAGATCATCTGTTTTTGTGATGTTGATTGAGGGTTAAATATTGGCCAGGACACCGGGGAGAACTCCCCCTGCTCTTCTTCAAAAAAGTGCCACCGGAATTTTTATGTCCACCTGAGAGAGCAGACGGGGCCTCGAGTTTAACGTCTCATCTGAAAGACGGCTCCTTGGACAGTGCGGCACTCCCTCAGTACTGCCCCTCTGACAGTGCAGCACTCCCTCAGTACTGCCCCTCCGACAGTGCGGCGCTCCCTCAGTACTGCCCCTCTGACAGTGCAGCACTCCCTCAGTACTGCCCCTCCGATAGTGCGGCGCTCCCTCAGTACTGCCCCTCTGACAGTGCAGCGCTCCCTCAGTACTGCCCCTCTGACAGTGCAGCGCTCCCTCAGTACTGCCCCTCTGACAGTGCGGCGCTCCCTCAGTACTGCCCCTCTGACAGTGCAGCGCTCCCTCAGTACTGCCTCTACTGACAGTGCGGCGCTCCCTCAGTACTGCACTGGGAGTGTCAGCCTAGATTTTGTGCTCAAGTCTCTGGAGTGGGACTTGAACCCACAACCTTCTGACTCAGAGGCAAGAATGCTACCCACTGAGCCATGGCTGGCAGTTAGGAAGGGTTTCAGCTGGTGTGCGAGCTAGAACTTTTGATTCCGATAGGAAGGAGTTCAGATGGTGTGTGAAATCGGACATTTGCCAGGAGCTTTTCTTGTTCGAAGAGGATCCAGAATAGATTAATCAGCAGTTATTCCAAAATGTATCCACAGGGGCCAATAAAACTTTTGCCAACACAAAGCTAGTCAGCAAAAGGTCTGCTGTGTGTAAACTCGGGTGAGAATGATCCATTCTTTATAATTAAAACTGCATTCAAACTGGCCAAAGATTGGTTCCGTGAAAATAGGGCCCTTGACTGACACAAACGGCTTTCAAAGAGGAAGGGCCATATTAGGCATGAACTGCAGTCCCTCAACCTGCACCTTGCGTTGTTGCAACCCTCCTTCAGTAGTTCAAAGGTTACTGCGCTGCACAGGAACACCACAATAAAGCAGCCTCGTATGCTCCTCCGATCCATTTCCCGTCACAAAAAACCACCAACAGGCAGTAAAAGTTACACGTTTCACACATGCACCGTAGCTGCATCCTGCCAGAGTCTGCCGAGCCAAAAAAAAACCCCGCTCGTCAGGCTCCCCGGTGTCAGCTCAAAAAAGCAACGGGTTTTCGAGCTCGTGGAAAGAAAACAGACCATGCCAACACCCATACCAGCCCTGGCCAAGGGGCTTGACTGTAAGCGCACTCGTATCGGGCCAGACTGGAGAACTGCTTGACACAGAAAACTTGTTCAGTCGTTGGGAACCCAACACGGAAGCGTGTTATAACATTTCTTCCAAGGCTTTACATTGCCGCGTTAGCTGTCCCGCACGTCGGACTCCCAGTGTGACTGGGGGACCATCTATGATTGTACAATACTCTGGTCCACTCCTACTTGGAGTACTGTGTACAGTTTTTGCCCCGAAAGAAAGAAAGACTTCATACGGCGCCTTTCACGACCACCGGACGTCTCAATGCGCTTTACAACCAATGAAGTACTTTTGAAGTGCAGTCACTGTTGTAATGTGGGAAACGTGGCAGACAATTTGCGCACAGCAAGCTCCCACAAACAGCAATGTGATAATGACCCAGATAATCTGTTTTTGTTATGTTGGTTGAGGGAAAAACATTGGCCCCAGGACACCGGGGAGAACTCCCCTACAACATAAAAGGTACCAGAGTAGAGCAGCAACATTGCCACCACCTCCCCCCCCCCACCCCCCACACACCCGCCATATTTGAGGGATGAGCTATGAGGTTTTAAAAAAAAATTGTCTATAGAAATGGGTGATGCTGATAAGACCACATTGATTGCCTGTTCCCAGGTGTCCTGATAAGGTGAGGGTGGGTCACTTCAGCGGGTATTAAGAGACAACCTAGTGTGGTTGTTTTTAATGTGGAAGCAAGTCATCTTCGGTTCCGAGGGACTGCCGAAGAAGAAGGAAGTAGTATGGCCCTGGAGTCACATGTAAGCCGGACAGGGTAGGGCTGACAGACTCCCTTCCCTGTAGGACATTAGTGAACCAGTTGGGTTTGAGTGCACGCATTTCCCCACATTTTGAATTCAATTTGCCAACTTGCCTTGTGTTGAACCCACCACGCCAGTGTTGCTAGCCCAATACCAAAGCATTTACACGACATATCCATGATTAGATCAACTAGGACTCTTGAACCTCAGGAAAAGACATCCCACAGGGCACCTTATAGAGTATACAAGACACTTAAAAAGAAACACAGAACAGTCTTTTGATACGCCAAGGTAGCAGGGCAAGAGTTAAAGTTTGTAAAGGGCAACTAGAAGGAGATTTTTTTCAATTCATCCTCAGGATTTGATATTGCTGGTAAGGCCAGCATTTATTGCCTGTCCCTAGTTGCCCTTGAGAAGGTGGTGGTGAGCCGCCTTCTTGAACCGCTGCAGTCCGTGTGGTGAAGGTGCTCCCACAGTACTGTTAGGGAGGGAGTTCCAGGATTTTGACCCGGCGACGATGAAGGAACAGCCGATATATTTCCAAGTCGGGATGGTGTGTGACTTGGAGGGGAACTCGGAGGTGGTGGTGTTCCCGTGCGCCTGCAGCCCCTTGTCCTTCCAGCTGTTAGAGGTCAGGAGTTACCAGGAACTACTTCTTTTCACTGGTCATGAACAGCTGGAACGGATTCCTAGGAAGGGTGGCTGAGGCCAGGATAGAGGGGTCACTTCACAAAAACAGCTCGATGCTGCAAAGGGAAAATGGTAGGGTGGGTCTTCCGGAAGGAAGAGATTAAGACGGCCAAAGAGGCTCCTTTATCCGAGCTTACTTTGTGATGAGGAAAGATTAGAGAGACTTGAGAGTCTGGAAGGAGGGCGGGAACTTCATCAAAGCTCAGAAACATTACATGAGACAGATCAGACAAAGCCACATTATTGCCATGTTATCATGTACTTTGGAATAGCTGTAGTGTGGCGAAGAACAGGAGGATCTCATTATTTTTGCAGCGGAGAATAAAAAGACATTCGAGCCACTAAGCATGACCCAAATTAAACCCTGAGTCCTCCCCCGCTTGCACTGAGATGTGGCAACGCAATGTAAAAGGGGAAACATGAGACAGTACTAGTTTGGCGCCAGAACACACAATAATCTTCTGGACTTCTGCCAGCACATTTCAGATGTTTTCATTGGCCCTGCTCATTTTCTCCGGTGAAGGTATTGACTCTTTGCTGGGTTACATTTTCTGCCCTTCATACCTCACCCAAGAGGCCACATGCCAGCCCAGACAATGTGTTTTGGCAGCTTATTTGGTTGCCATGGTGACACAGCTAAGCGTGATCCCCTCCTCGTCTCCAGTCCGTACCTGGGTGAGGATTGCCGGCCGGTGGAGAACTGGGAATGGCTGGCTGATTCTTCCCTGCACAGAGCAGGGGCACCGAGGCTGATTGTCGTTGGGGGAGATGTATAACGGAGGCTGATTCAATATCGTCCATTTTACACGATCGCCCAAAGTCAAAGTTACCCCCGTAGAGTGTAAATTGGGTGCCTGGAGATGCCAAGACCCCGTGAAACCATGTTGTTGGCGGCTGCGTGATGTCACTGCGTCAGCGCGGCTCTTGGGAGAACCCGCAATGGAGGGAACATACCCAAGTATGAATCACTTACGTTAGGAGAGATGGGGTAAAATAATAACACGCTTGGAGTGGAAACGAGAGGGTCGTGGGTTCAAGTCCCACTCCAGCGACTTGAGCACAAATATCTAGGCTGACACTGCAGTACAGTACTGAGGGAGTGCTGCACTGTCGGAGGGGCAGTACTGAGGGAGCGCTGCACTGTCGGAGGGACAGTGCTGAGGGAGTGCTGCACTGTCGGAGGGGCCGTACTGAGGGAGCGTCGCACTGTCGGAGGGGCAGTACTGAGGGAGTGCTGCACTGTCGGAAGGACAGTGCTGAGGGAGTGCTGCACTGTCGGAGGGGCCGTACTGAGGGAGCGTCGCACTGTCGGAGGGGCAGTACTGAGGGAGCGCCGCACTGTCGGAGGGGCAGTACTGAGGGAGTGCCGCACTGTCGGAGGGGCAGTACTGAGGGAGCGCCGCACTGTCGGAGGGGCAGCACTGAGGGAGTGCCGCACTGTCGGAGGGGCAGTACTGAGGGAGTGCAGCACTGTCGGAGGGGCAGTACTGAGAGAGCGCTGCACTGTCGGAGGGACAGTACTGAGGGAGCGCCGCACTGTCGGAGGGGCAGTGCTGAGGGAGCGCCGCACTGTCGGAGGGGCAGTACTGAGGGAGCGCTGCACTGTCGGAGGGGCAGTACTGAGGGAGCGCCGCACTGTCGGAGGGGCAGTACTGAGGGAACACCGCGCTGTCGGAGGGGCAATACTGAGGGAGGGCCGCACTGTCGGAGGGGCAGTGCTGAGGGAGCGCCGCACTGTCGGAGGGGCAGTACTGAGGGAGTGCAGCACTGTCGGAGGGGCAGTACTGAGGGAGCGCCGCACTGTCGGAGGGGCAGTACTGAGGGAACACCGCGCTGTCGGAGGGGCAATACTGAGGGAGGGCCGCACTGTCGGAGGGGCAGTGCTGAGGGAGCGCCGCACTGTCGGAGGGGCAGTACTGAGGGAGCGCTGCACTGTCGGAGGGGCAGTACTGAGGGAGCGCCGCACTGTCGGAGGGGCAGTACTGAGGGAGCGCAGCACTGTCGGAGGGGCAGTACTGAGGGAGCGCTGCACTGTCGGAGGGGCAGTACTGAGGGAGCGCTGCACTGTCGGAGGGACAGTACTGAGGGAGCGCCGCACTGTCGGAGGGGCAGTACTGAGGGAGTGCTGCACTCTCAGAGGTGCCGTCTTTTGGCTGAGATGTTAAACCAAGACCTCTGTTGCCTGGGCCCTAAGCTCTGGAATTCCCTGCCTAAACCTCTCCGCCTCGCTACCTCTCTCTCCTCCTTTAAGACGCTCCCTAAAACCTCCCTCTTTGACCAAGCTTTTGGTCACCTGCCCTAATTTCTCCTTATGTGGCTCAGTGTCAAATTTTTTGTCTTATAATACTCCTGTGAAGCGCCTTGGGACGTTTTACTACGTTAAAGGCGCTATATAAATACAAGTTGTTGTTGTTGTTGAGGCCCCGTCTGCTCTCTCAGGTTGACGTTAAAGATCCCAAAGCACTCTGTTGAAGAAGAGCAGGGGGAGTTCGCCCCGGTGTCCTGGGGCCAACATTTATCCCTCAAACAACATCACTAAAGCAGATGATCCGGTCATTTTCACGTTGCTGTTTGTGGGAGCTTGCTGTGCGCAAATTGGCTGCCGCGTTTCCTACATTACAACAGTGACCACACTTCAAAAAGTGCTTCATTGGCTGTAACGCGCTCTGGGACGTCCTAAGGCTGTGAAAGGCGCTGTAGAAATGCAAATTCTTTCTTTCTTTCTTTTACATTGTCCCACCCTGCGCAGTCCGCAGGTGACATCGCCATAACCCAGGCAGCCACGTTTTGTCACTGAGGTACTATTTGCACTATCCCAGCATCCATTAGTGAAACTGATACCACTTCTCCAACACTTAATCCCAGGTGCTCCCTCCAAATAGTGAATCGGAAGGCTCACAACTACTGCCATTAATTCCCGATAATCAAACTGACAACCATACTACTTCACCCCTTTCTGATTATTCAGTGGAATTCTCTATTTACTGTCTAAACGTATGTTCACAAAGGAAAATTTGACATGCGCTAAAAACAAGGGGGTTTAAAAATTAATTCGATTTCCACGGCAGGTTTTAATTTCCCAGCCAAACCGGGCCCTGAGCGCGAGATGCCGACGCTGTACCTTCGCAAAATCTCGGACGTCAAACAGATCGAAGGCTTCGAAGAGTTCACTCTTCTTCATGCTGAACTTCTCACAGCACGCGTTTAAAAAGGTCCGAATGTTCTTGAGGCAGAGGAACTGCAAAGCAAGAAGCGACACACAAAAAAACGATCAATTAACTGAAAATCTATCAGAATGTTCACAATCTTGCAGAAGGCAAGCAAATCCTGTCTACAAATCTTACTTCCTGTTGTCACAACTTGTGCATCACACTTTTTGAGTTGACAGAGAGACAGACAGACAGAAAGACACAGACAGACAGACAGACAGAAAGACACAGACAGACAGACAGAAAGACACAGAGAGACAAACAGACAGAAAGAAAGACACAGAGAGACAGACAGAAAGAGAGAAAGATAGACAGACAGACAGACAGACAGAAAGACACAGACAGACAGACAGAAAGAGAGAAAGATAGACAGACAGAAAGACAGAGACAGACAGACAGACAGACAGAAAGACACAGAGAGACAGACAGACAGAAAGATAGACAGACAGAAAGACACAGAGAGACAGACAGACAGAAAGACACAGACAGACAGAAAGACACAGACAGACAGACAGACAGAAAGATACAGACAGACAGAAAGACACAGAGACAGACAGACAGAAAGACACAGAGAGACAGACAGACAGAAAGACACAGACAGACAGAAAGACACAGACAGACAGACAGACAGACAGACAGAAAGATACAGACAGACAGAAAGACACAGAGACAGACAGACAGAAAGACACAGAGAGACAGACAGACAGACAGAAAGACACAGACAGACAGAAAGACACAGAGAGACAGACAGAAAGACACAGAGAGACAGACAGAAAGACACAGACAGACAGAAAAACACAGAGAGACAGAAGACAGAAAGACACAGAGAGACAGACAGACAGAAAGACAGAAAGACACAGACAGACAGAAAAACACAGAGAGACAGACAGACAGAGAGACAGAGACACAGACAGACAGGCAGACAGAAAGACACAGACAGACAGAAAGACACAGAGAGACAGAAGACAGAAAGACACAGAGAGACAGAAGACAGAAAGACACAGAGAGACAGACAGACAGAAAGACAGAAAGACACAGACAGACAGACAGAAAGACACAGACAGACAGAAAGACACAGACAGACAGAGAGACACAGAGAGACAGAAGACAGAAAGACACAGAGACACAGACAGACAGGCAGACAGAAAGACACAGACAGAAAGACACAGAGAGACAGACAGACAGAACGATACAGAGAGACAGACAGACAGACAGAAAGACAGAAAGACACGGACAGACAGAAAGACACAGAGAGACACAGACAGACAGGCAGACAGAAAGACACAGAGAGACAGACAGACAGAAAGACACAGAGAGACAGAAAGACAGAAAGACACAGAGAGACAGACAGACAGAAAGATCTTGCATTCACATAGTGCCTTTCACAATGTCAGTGCCTGCCCCAATACTCTACAGCCGACCACTAACAGCAATGAGATAATGACTAGATAATTTCTTTAATGATGTTGTTTGATAACGCTCCTGTGAACCGCACTGGGTGTTTTACTATGGTTAAAGGTGCTATATCAATACAAGATGCTGCTGTTGTTGGGCACTACACTGCCTAGAAAACGATTCTAAGGATTGACCATTTTTTCTGTGAGGAAGTGGTTCCTGCTATCAGCCCCAAACTTGCCTTTTACCAGTTTGTGCCCATCTCCTCTTGTTTTCGGTTTAGTGCTCCAGATCCCTCTCAGTGCCTCCCTTTCAAGGCCCACCACCACCTTCTCCAGGGCAATCAGGGATGGGCAATAAATGCTGGCCTTGCCAGCGATGCCCACATCCCATGAACGAATTTTTAAAAAAGGCTGAAGAGATTGTGTTTGTCCGACCTTTCCTCATCGCACAGTTCGCTGAAACTAGGGAGACGGTTTTTCCCGAATGCTAGTGCCTGGGTGAGGGACCATCGGCCACCAGATGTCATATTGGGAAATCGCAGGCGCGGTGCCCATGGTTTCCTATGGCCGGTAAACCTCGGGCGGAGTGCCCACCATTTTCCCGGCACGGGTGGCGAGTGGGCAGGTTCGGGCGCCGTCGGAACATCGGCCCTTAAGGAGACAGCCTCAGAATCATCAGGGGAAGAGCCATTGATCCCAAATGAAAAGCAGACACCATTGTGAAAGCAAAGGGTTGGTAGGAGGATGAGTAATAACAGGAAAAGGCCTGGAGGGACTGAGAAGCTGAATTACTGAATCTATTCAAACCTCAAACAAACACAAATGAGAAGCTGGGTGTTGAGAGCAGAGAGAGGGAATGAATGAATGGCCATTAATTGGGTTTTGAGAGCAGCCAGATTGACTGAATAGTCTTTTCCTACCCTGTAATCTCCTACGTTGATTGAGGCAGGAAGGTTGGATACAGCTTCTAGATCTTTCCAGGGGGAGGGGAACACACTCTTCAGACTGACCTTCCAACATCATCAACAACCTGTATTTATATAGCACATTTAACGTAGTAAAACGTCCCAAGGCGCTTCACAGCAGCGATTATCGAACAAAATTTGACACCGAGCCACATCAGGAGATATTAGGACTGGTGACCAAAAGCTTGGTCAAAGAGGTCGGTTTTAAGGAGCGTCTTAAAGGAGGAGAGAGAGGTAGAGAGGTTTAGGGAGGGAATTCCAGAGCTTAGGGCCCAGGCAGCTGAAGGCACGGCCGCCAATGGTGGTGCGATTAAAATTGAGGTTGCGCATGAGGTCAGAATTGGAGGAGCGCAGAGATCTCGGAGGGTTGTAGGGCTGGAGGAGGTTACAGAGATAGGGAGGAGCCATGGAGGGATTTGAACACAAGGACGAGAAATTTTAAAATCGAGGCGTTGCCGGAACATTCCAGACTGACTATCAAGGCAGGCTCAATAGTGGCGGGGTCACGCACCACTGTCACGCATCGCAGTGAATGGCGGACTTTCCTGCCGTTGATTTGAAGGGTAGGAGAGTCACGGAGGTTCTGTTACTCGCGTGCGATCCTCCACATCGGGTTTTCCTCGCCGCGCTGCACCCCGACTGTGATGAGCACGCGAGCGCCAAAGAGAAAGAGTCATCCCTGTAGGCTGTTACAGCGAAGGATCAGGCCATTCGACCCATCGGAGGCAAATCTAACCTAACCCGCCCATCAGGGAACTGACGGGACCGGGCGCAACACTGGTTTTGCATCCTGCCTGATTTTACCCGAAATTGAAGTCAACAGAGTAACATTGGGCGGGGTATAAAACCGGCGTTCCACCCGATCCCATGGGATCGCCCCCGCCTCACCCACCCCAGTGAGTTGGGTCAAAATTGCCTCCATCCAGTCTGTGCGGTGTTTTCTCAACATGATTCACCGAGTCTAACGAACCCCACTCTCCTCCTCGCTCCCAATTACATCCAATCTTTATTTTCCCCAGTAACGATCTACTTTCCTTTTAAAAGTATCTCTGAACTCCTAGTGGGAGATGATGTCCTGGCCTGGCCTTGGTAACACAGGGAAAGTCCAGGAGCCAGATAATAAAAGGAAATGGGAGTGCCCTCCCTGTTGTTCCAGTTACCAGACTTGCCTTGGTCGTTAATCCTGGCAACTGTGTACAACAAACATTGAAACAGTCACTGAAAGGAATGAGGGAAGTGCTGCTCTTGGCTCTGTGCGATAGTGCAACATGGGCGAATCGGCAGCCCATTCTACATCTCTCCAATGTTCCCTCTCATTTTTTTTTAGTGCGCGGTCCCTTTAATTTTGCTGCTCAGTGTTTTTTCCAGCGGCAACAGCTGGTGAGCGGCCAGCGCGGGACCTCCCGGTCGGTGCGTGGCCCACGCACCTTAGGGGGAACGTTGCATCTCTCACCGATTTTTATTTCCGTTGCTTTCAATGATGCAGAGCGAGGGAGGGGAAAACAGAGCGAGAGAGAGGTGAACAGAGCAAGAGAGGAGGAAATAGAGCGAGGGAGGGGGAAACAGAGCGAGAGAGGGGGAAACAGAGTGAGAGAGGGGGAACAGAATGAGAGAGGGGGAAACAGAGCGAGAGAGGGGGAAACAGAGCGAGAGAGGGGGAAACAGATAGAGAGAGGGGGAAACAGAGCGAGAGAGGGGGAAACAGCGAGAGAGGGGGAAACAGAGCGAGAGAGGGGGAAACAGAGCGAGAGAGGGGGCAACAGAGCGAGAGAGGGGGAAACGAGCGAGAGAGGGGGAACAGAGTGAGAGAGGGGGAAACAGATAGAGAGAGGGGGAAACAGATAGAGAGAGGGGGCAACAGAGCGAGGGAGGAGGGTAATAGAGCGAGGGAGGAGGGAAATAGAGCGAGAGAGGGGGCAACAGAGCGAGAGAGGGGAAACAGAGCGAGAGAGGGGGAAACAGAGCGAGAGAGGGGGCAACAGAGCGAGAGAGGGGAAAACAGATAGAGAGAGGGGGAAATAGAGCGAGAGAGGGGGAAACAGCGAGAGAGGGGGAAACAGATAGAGAGGGGGGAACAGAGCGAGAGAGGGGGAAACAGAGCGAGAGAGGGGGCAACAGAGCGAGGGAGGGGGAAACAGAGCGAGGGAGGGGGAAACAGAGCGAGAGAGAGGGGAACAGAGCGAGAGAGGGGGAAATAGAGCGAGAGAGGGGGAAACAGAGCGAGAGAGGGGGAAACAGAGCGAGAGAGGGGGAAACAGAGCGAGAGAGGGGAAACAGAGTGAGAGAGGGGGAAACAGATAGAGAGAGGGGGAAACAGAGTGAGAGAGGGGGAAACAGAGCGAGAGAGGGGGCAACAGAGCGAGAGAGGGGGCAACAGCGAGAGAGGGGGAAATAGAGCGAGAGAGGGGGAAACAGAGCGAGAGAGGGGGAAACAGATAGAGAGAGGGGAACAGAGTGAGGGAGGGGGAAACAGCGAGAGAGGGGGAAACAGATAGAGAGAGGGGGAAACAGAGCGAGAGAGGGGGCAACAGAGCGAGGGAGGGGGAAACAGAGCGAGGGAGGGGGAAACAGAGCAAGAGAGAGGGGAACAGAGCGAGAGAGGGGGAAATAGAGCGAGAGAGAGGGGAACAGAGCGAGAGAGGGGGAAATAGAGCGAGAGAGGGGGAAACAGAGCGAGAGAGGGGGAAACAGAGCGAGAGAGGGGGAAACAGAGCGAGAGAGGGGAAACAGAGCGAGAGACGGGGAAACAGATAGAGAGAGGGGGAAACAGAGTGAGAGAGGGGGAAACAGAGCGAGAGAGGGGGCAACAGAGCGAGAGAGGGGGCAACAGCGAGAGAGGGGGAAATAGAGCGAGAGAGGAGGGGAACAGAGCGAGAGAGGGGGCAACAGAGCGAGAGAGGGGGAAACAGAGTGAGAGAGGGGGAAACAGAGTGAGAGAGGGGGAAACAGAGCGAGGGAGGGGGAAACAGAGCGAGAGAGAGGGGAACAGAGCGAGAGAGAGGGGAACAGAGCGAGAGAGGGGGCAACAGAGCGAGAGAGGGGGAAACAGAGCGAGAGAGGGGGCAACAGAGTGAGAGAGGGGGAACAGAGTGAGAGAGGGGGAAACAGAGCGAGAGAGAGGGGAACAGAGCGAGAGAGGGGGCAACAGAGCGAGAGAGGGGGCAACAGAGCGAGAGAGGGGGCAACAGAGCGAGAGAGGGGGCAACAGAGCGAGAGAGGGAGAAATAGAGCGAGGGAGGGGGCAACAGAGCGAGAGAGGGGGAAACAGAGTGAGAGAGGAGGAAACAGAGCGAGAGAGGGGGAAACAGAGTGAGAGAGGGGGAACAGAGTGAGAGAGGGGGAAACAGAGTGAGAGAGGGGGAACAGAGTGAGAGAGGGGGAAACAGAGCGAGAGAGAGGGGAACAGAGCGAGAGAGGGAGAAATAGAGTGAGAGAGGGGGCAACAGAGCGAGAGAGGGGGAAACAGAGTGAGAGAGGAGGAAACAGAGCGAGAGAGGGGAAAACGAGCGAGAGAGAGGGGAACAGAGTGAGGGAGGGGGAAACAGAGCGAGGGAGGGGAAACAGAGCGAGAGAGGGGGAAACAGAGTGAGAGAGGAGGAAACAGAGCGAGGGAGGGGAAACAGAGCGAGAGAGGGGGCAACAGAGCGAGAGAGGGGAAAACGAGCGAGAGAGAGGGGAACAGAGTGAGGGAGGGGAAACAGAGCGAGAGAGGGGAAAACGAGCGAGAGAGGGGGAAACAGAGTGAGAGAGGAGGAAACAGAGCGAGGGAGGGGAAACAGAGCGAGAGAGGGGGCAACAGAGCGAGAGAGGGGGCAACAGAGCGAGAGAGGGGGAAACAGATAGAGAGAGGGGGAAACAGAGCGAGAGAGGGGGAAACAGAGTGAGAGAGGGGGAAACACCGAGAGAGGGGGAAACAGATAGAGAGAGGGGGAAACAGAGTGAGAGAGGGGGAAATAGAGCGAGAGAGGGGGAAACAGAGTGAGAGAGGGGGAAACAGAGTGAGAGAGGGGGAAACACCGAGAGAGGGGGAAACAGATAGAGAGAGGGGGAAACAGAGTGAGAGAGGGGGAAACAGAGCGAGAGAGGGGAAACAGAGCGAGAGAGGGGAAAACGAGCGAGAGAGGGGGAAACAGAGCGAGAGAGGGGGAAACAGAGCGAGAGAGGGGGAAACAGATAGAGAGAGGGGGAAACTGAGCGAGAGAGGGGGAAATAGAGCGAGAGAGGGGGAAACAGAGCGAGAGAGGGGGAAACAGAGCGAGGGAGGGAGAAACAGAGCGAGAGAGGGGGAAACAGATAGAGAGAGGGGGAAACAGAGTGAGAGAGGGGGAAACAGCGAGAGAGGGGGAAACAGATAGAGAGAGGGGGCAACAGAGTGAGAGAGGGGGAAACAGAGCGAGAGAGGGGAAACAGAGCGAGAGAGGGGGAAACAGATAGAGAGAGGGGGAAACAGAGCGAGAGAGGGGGAAACAGAGCGAGAGAGGGGGAAACAGAGCGAGAGAGGGGGGGAACAGAGCGAGAGAGGGGGAAACAGATAGAGAGAGGGGGAAACAGAGCGAGAGAGGGAGAAATAGAGCGAGAGAGGGAGAAATAGAGTGAGAGAGGGAGAAAGAGAGCGAGAGAGGGAGAAATAGAGCGAGAGAGGGGGAAACAGAGCGAGAGAGGGAGAAATAGAGCGAGAGAGGGAGAAATAGAGCGAGAGAGGGAGAAATAGAGCGAGAGAGGGAGAAATAGAGCGAGAGAGGGGGAAACAGAGCGAGAGAGGGGGAAACAGAGCGAGAGAGGGAGAAACAGAGCGAGAGAGGGAGAAATAGAGCGAGAGGGAGAAATAGAGCGAGAGAGGGAGAAATAGAGCGAGAGAGGGGGAAATAGAGTGAGAGAGGGGGAAACAGTGCGAGAGAGGGGGAAAGTGTGAGAAAGGAGGGAAATAGAGCGAGAGAGGGGGAAATAGAGCGAGAGAGGGAGAGAAAAAGTGAGTGAGAGAGAGAGAAACAGAGCAAGGGAGGGAGAAACAGCGAGAGAGGGAGAAACAGAGCGAGGGAGGGGGGAAATAGAGCGAGAGAGGGGGAAATAGAGCAAGAGAGGGGAAAATAGAGCGAGAGAGGGAGAAACAGAGCGAGAGAGGGGGGAAATAGAGCGAGAGAGGGAGAGAAAAAGTGAGTGCGAGAGAGAGAGAGAGAAACAGAGCAAGGGAGGGGGAAATAGAGCGAGAGAGGGGGCAACAGAGCGAGAGAGGGGGAAACAGAGCGAGAGAAGGAGAAACAGAGCGAGAGAGGGGGAAACAGAGCGCGAGAAGGAGAAACAGAGCGAGAGAGGGGGAAACAGAGCGAGAGAGGGAGAAACAGAGCGAGGGAGGGAGAGAAAAAGTGAGTGAGAGAGAGAGAAACAGAGCAAGGAACGGAGAAACAGCGAGAGAGGGGGCAAGAGTGAGAGAGGGAAAGAGCAGCGGAGTGGGGGGAGACAGGCCCTGGGCAGAGCAATGGAGTGAAGCAGCGATGGGGACGTTGGGTGAAATATTCTGAGTGTATAAAGCTGACAGTCTGTCTAAGCTTCAGGAAACAACAGCAGAGCAGATAGGTCAAGCACGGGTGACTGCTTCTGACAAAGAGCTGACTGGAAAATGAAACAAACTGCCCTCTATACGGTAGAACCAACTCGCCCAGGCGTATTGACAACAGCATGCCGGGTCTGTGCTCAGTGCATAGCCAGGGTGGGCGGTTCACAGCGCCAGTACTGTGGCAGAGCCAATGCTTTACGCCGGGGTTGTGGATCCGCCAGTGATATCGCGTTCCAGCGGGAGCATCAGACGCACCCTGATTATAGCATCAGTGTGTCAGCTGCTGCTCGCTACATTGCAAAGTACAGCATCCGTGTGGGGGAGGCCTCCCCCGTAATGTTGCTGTTAATCAGTCGCTTACATCTATGCAAATCCCAGCCAGGAAGGAGTTTGAGAAGGGCTTTGTTGAATAGTCTGTATGTACTTGGGGATTGACTGTAAAACTGTTGACTGTACATGTTATAAATAACGGCCAGTTAACCTGTTTTTTAGTAACATTGGTTGAGGGATTGGCCCGGATGCCGGGGAAAACTCCCCTGCTCTTCTTCGAAATAGAGCCGTGGGATCTTTTACATCCACCTGAGAGAGCAGACGGGGCCTCGGTTTATCATCTCGTCCAAAAGAAGGCACCTCCAAAAGTGCGGCACTCCCTCAGTACCGCCCCTCCGACAGTGCGGGGCTCCCTCAGTACTGCCCCTCCGACCGTGCGGCACTCCCTCAGTACTGCCACTCCGAAAGTGCGGTGCACCCTCACTACTGCCCCTCCGACAGTACGGCACTCCCTCATTACTGCCACTCAGACAGTGCGGCACTCCCTCAGTACTGCCGCTCCGAAAGTGCGGTGCTCCCTCAGTACTGCCCCTCCGACAGTACGGCACTCCCTCAGTACTGCCCCTCCGACAGTGCGGCGCTCCCTCAGTACTGCCACTCCGACAGTGCGGCACTCCCTCAGTACTGCCCCTCCGACAGTGCGGCGCTCCCTCAGCACTGCCCCTCCGACAGTGCGGTGCTCCCTCAGTACTGCTCCTCCCACAGTGCGGCACTCCCTCAGTACTGTACTGGGAGTGTCAGCCTAGTCTCTGGAGTGGGACTTGAACCCACAACATCAGAGGTGAGTGTGTTACCCACTGAGCCACAGCTGACATTACAACAGTAGTTTCACTTCAAAAAGTACTTCATTGGCTGTAAAGCGCTTTGGGACATCCTGAGGCCGTGAAAGGCGCTGGAGAAATGCAAGTCCTTTCTTTGAATAGTCAGCGAGCAGTGAAACATCCCAAGGTGCTTCACAGGAGCGTTATCAGACAAAATTTGACATGAGCCACATAAGGAGATATTAAGAGAGGTGATCAGAAGCTTGGTCAAAGAGGTTGGTTTTAAGGAGCGTCTTAAAGGAAGAGAGAGAGGCGGAGAGGTTTAGGGAGAGAATTCCAGAGCTTGGGGCCCAGGCAGCTGAAAGCACGGCCGCCAATGGTGGAGCGAAGTAAGTCATGGATGCGCAAGAGGCCAGAATTGGAGGAGCGCAGAGATCTCGGAGGGCTGCAGGGCTTAAACATTCGAAGACCAGATTATCCAGTCTAAAAGCAGATGGGCGCTAACCCTACTGGGCCAGTCTTAGTCAGGATCCCTGACCGAGAGACACACAGTCATAACTCAATCCTAAATAGTGTTAAGCACACAGTTTCAGAGACCTGAGGTGACGAGACAGGAAGTGAAGGTGACACCATTTAAAACAGCCAGTGACATTATCACATGGAGCAAAAGGTCACAGTGTGGTCATTGGGCCTATGAAAAGACACAGGGGAAGGGCTATTTGAATCAATTGAAAGAAGGGCAGCGACCTTCGATCATTGCAAATTGGGGGATTTTTGAAAAAACATGTCTCGTCCACCAATTGGAGAGACACAGCTCTTTCTTAAAGTGGTGGCAGCTTCTCAGCGGCAGTACAGAAATCTGTCGCGTCCCGCTCAGGAAACTGAAGCTCCGCCACAGCTAAAGGTTGTAGTGGTTTCAGATCTACAGACTTCACAGCCTCGCTCTGTGTGCGGGGCCTGTGCTCGGCGCCGCTGAACGTGCTCATCCCCAGCCCCTTGCAGAGCCAAGGGGCTCCCCGCCTCCTGTGCTGCCGGACGGGAGGGAGCCACACTCCATTGCGCGGCCTATGTCTGCGCAAACCGCCCCGTGCTCGTGCAGTCCCCCGCTCGCTGCTGGAGCCGCGCAGAGGAGAATGTAAAAAAAAGCAGAGACCATGTGGTTGGTTTCACCTCTGGCCGAGTGTGAAGAATGGCCGATCTCGAAATAGCTGCCCATTCCATTGACACCAAGGGGGAAACACGGGGAGGAGGGTCAATAATGGACGGTCAATTCAAGATCGCCCATTTTACACCACGTTAGAATTACCCCCCCGCCCCACCATTTCCATATTTCTATTGGATTCTCTCTCACATTAATAGTCATCAGCCGTGGCTCAGTGGGTAGCACTCTGGTCTCTCAGTCAGAAGGTTGTGGGTTCAAGACCCACTCTAGAGACTCGAGCACAATAATCTAGGCTGACGCTCCCAGTGCAGTACTGAGGGAGCGCCGCACTGTCTGAGGGAGCGCCGCACTGTCGGAGGGTCAGTACTGAGGGAGCGCCGCACTGTCGGAGGGGCAGTACTGAGGGAGCGCCGCACTGTCGGAGGGTCAGTACTGAGGGAGCGCCGCACTGTCGGAGGGGTAGTACTGAGGGAGCGCTGCACTGTCGGAGGGGCAGTACTGAGGGAGCGCCGCACTGTCGGAGGGGCAGTACTGAGGGAGCTCCGCACTGTCGGAGGGGCAGTACTGAGGGAGCGCTGCACTGTCGGAGGGGCAGTACTGAGGGAGCGCCGCACTATCGGAGGGGCAGTACTGAGGGAGCGCCGCACTGTCGGAGGGTCAGTACTGAGGGAGCGCTGCACTGTCGGAGGGTCAGTACTGAGGGAGCGCTGCATTGTCGGAGGGGCAGCACTGAGGGAGTGCTGCACTGTCCGAGGTGCTGTCTTTTGGATGAGACGTTAAATCGAGGCTCCGTCTGCTCTCCTGGGTGGACCTAAAGGACCCCGTGGCACTTTTTTGAAGAAAAGCAGGGGGGGGTTATCCTGGGCCAATATTTATCCCTCAATCAACATCACTAAAAAACAGATTATCAGGTCATTATCACATTGCTGTTTGTGGGAGCTTGCTGTGTGTAAATTGGCTGCCGCATTTCCTACATTACAACAGTGACTCCACTTCAAAAAGTACTTCATTGGCTGTAAAGCGCTTTGGGACGTCCGGTGGTCGTGAAAGGCGCTATAGAAATGCAAGTCTTTCTTTAAAATTGAGATCAGCAGACAACCCCTCCGAGGGTCGCCAACTCTGGTTGGACATATTCTTGGAGGTTTCATCACATGACCTCTATCTACAACCGCCCCGCCCCCTCACAAGCAGCCATTTTTTTTTCCACATCTCCCAATATTTTTAATATTGTGTTCAAGGAAAATGAAAAAAAAAACACAATATTTTGATGATTTTACTCCCGGGTGTTGCTCGCCGCAGTGTCCCAGAGATTAATCTTCAAGTCCTGGAGACTCCGGGGCAACCCTGGAGTGTTGGCGACCCCAACCGGACCTCTGGCACTTCTCCAATTTTGCCAGGCTCGGGGGTGGGGCGGGGGGTGGGGGGCGCGCCATGAGACTTAATCATAGAAATAACAGCACACAAGGAGCAAGGCCATTCGGCCCACCGCGCCAGTTCTTCGCCCTCTCGAGGGAGCTACCGAATCTCTTTCTGATCCGTGCCCATCCTCAGCTCCTCTTTGTCGACTGCAAGATGGGAACTTTGGCAGCAGAGACCTTGCACACGACGGTGAAGGCGGCAAGCTCCACTGGAACCCGTGCTCACCGCCGAAAGAGCTGGTTTTTCATTGGCGGCTTGAAGAGCATCACCAGCCCCCCCCGCCCCTCCCCCAACCCCCGGCAGCCAGCTAGGTTGTCACTATACCTCTGCTGTTAGAACATAAGAAATAGGAGCAGGAGTCGGCCATTCGGCCCCTCGAGCCTGCTCCGCCATTCAATCAGATCATGGCCGATCTGATCTTGGCCTCAACTCCACTTTCCCTGCCCGCTCCCCATAACCCTCGACTCCCCTGTTTTTCAAAAATCTGTCAATCTCCGCCTTGAATATATTCAATGGCTCCGCCTCCACAGCTCTCTGGGGCAGAGAATTCCAAAGATTCACCACCCCCTGAGAGAAGAGATTCCTCCAGTGCCAGTAACAGTCGAGAACTAGGGGGGGTCGCAGTCTCAGAATGAGGACCGAGATGAGGAGAAATGTCTTCACTCAAAAGATTGTGAATCTTTGGAATCCTCTAACCCCCAGAGAGCTGCGGATACTTCAAGACTGAGATCGATAGATGTTTGGACTCTAAGAGGAATCAAGGGATGTGGGGATAGTGCGGTAAGGTGGAGTTGAGGTCGAAGATCAGCCATGATCTTACTGAATGGCGGAGCAGGCTCGAGGGGCCGAATGGCCGACTCCTGCACCTAATTCTTATGTTTTTAAAGGCACCGGCTCCAATGGCCACCTGTTTTCCTTCAGTGTGGCGTCCGGAGGTGGGGGAGGACAGGGGAGGGGGGAGAGCAGGGGAGGGGAGTGACCGGTGGTGATGCTCAGGAAATTCCCGACCTCAGTGACACTTTACCATCAAAGACACGCCCTACTTTAGGTGCCTGTGGAGGTGTAAAACCCTTCCACTCGATATACTGCGCCGAATTGTGCAGAGTGAAATCCGTGTCGGAAATGAATAGGCCAGTTCTCGACACATCAAATGTTTATCTGATAATTGGTTATGTAAGGTAGCTGGTTTTATTATTAATTAACTTCTGCAGACTGCCCTTAGACCTGTGGCATTTTAAACTAAAGGGAGCTTGTTGACAATATCAGGTGATGTTACATCGGTCATACTGGCAGACCACAGCACCGGAAGAATAAAGGAACCATGCTTCTGGCTGTGTTTTTTTTTATAGCTACAACAACGACAACTTGCATTTATATAGCGCCTTTAACGTAGTAAAACGTCCCAAGGCAGCTTCTCAGGAGCGATTAACAAACAGGATTTGACACCGAGCCACACAAGGAGATATCAAGGCAGGCGACCAAAAGCTTGGTCAAAGTGGTTGGTTTTAAGGAGCGTCTTAAAGGAAGAGAGAGAGGCGGAGAGGTTCAGGGAGGGAATTCCAGAGCTTAGGGCCCAGGCAGCTGAAGGCACGGCCGTCAGTGGTGGAGCGATGGAAATCGGGGGATGCTCAAAAGGCCAGAATTGGAGGAGCGCGGAGATCTCGGAGGGTCAAAAGGATCTGCTGTGCGTTTCCCCAATGGCTGGATATCTGCCTCACTGACCCATAAAGTCAGTCTGCACGTGTGGGTGGGCAGAAAGGGTCCTTTTTATTTTAGCGACAGCTTGCCGCAGTCGGTAGCACTCTTGATTCTGAGTCAGAGAGGACTTGTGCCTGTAATCCTGGCTGATGCTCCCGGCGCAGTACCGAGGGAGGGGCTGCACCGTCAACAGTGACGTCTTTTTGCACTTTTCTTCAATGCCACAAGTTAGCTTTGGGGCAGTTATTGTTTAAAGAGTCAGTGTAGGTGTAGAGTTGCCAACCCTCCAGGGTTGGCCTGGAGTCTCCAGGACTTGAAGATTAATCTCCAGGACACTGCGGCGAGCAAAAAAACCCCGGAGAAAAATCACAGGGGGCGTTGCAAAAAAAATATTGTGTGTATTTTCCATTTTCTTTGAACACCTTCGTTTGATTGGGGTCAAGATTCGTCCAATCGGGTAAGGAAGAGTCTGTTCGCTTTCCAATTGGCCGCGGGGAAGGCGGGTCGCCGCGAGATGGACGTGTCGGGCCACCAATGGTGGCAGTGCGGGGGCGGGGCCATCGGCGGCAGCAGGTCATGTGATGAAACCTCCAGGAATATGGCCGACCAGAGTTGGCGACCCAATGTTGATGGGATCCCCAGGTCCAAAAGAGGTCCAATGGCCTGGGCGAATTCAGGAGTCTGGCAATGCAGGCCAGGGTCGAGCAGGCCTGTATTCACTAGAGGTTAGAAGAATGAGAGGGTTCTCATTGAAACGTATAAAATTCTGACAGGGCTAGACAGACTGGATGCAGGGAGGATGTTTCCCCTGGCTGGGGGGTCTAGAACGAGGGGTCACAGTCTCAGGATATGGGGTAGGACATTTAGGACTGAGATGAGGAGAAATTTCTTCACTCAGAGGGTGGTGAACTTGTGGATTTCTTTACCACAGAAGGCTGTGGAGGCCAAGTCACTGAATATATTTAAGAAGGAGATAGATAGATTTCTAGACACAAAAGGCATCAAGGGGTATGGGGAGAGAGCGGGAATATGGTATTGAGATAAATGATCAGCCATGATCATATTGAATGGCGGAGCAGGCTCGAAGGGCCAAATGGCCTACTCCTGCTCCTATTTTTCTATGTTTCTATATGTTTCTAATGTAGGAGGAGCCGAACTATGATCAGCCGTGACACAATCAAGAATTTTGGGTGGGTGAGGAGTGGTGGGGTGAGGGGATATGTGGGTCTTCATCTCAAACAACCACCTCCTCATCTTCTCCCTCACATTCTCAGAGTCAGTAATCTAGATGCACTAGAATTCAATGATTTTTTCTGGGACTGCTTTTATTTAACGCAGTAACTGTGAAGTTCCATCGGCCGCTACTAAAATGGAATATTACTAAATATTATTCAAGGCACAGATAGGGGCAGGAGAAAAAACGGAAGCAGGTTGTGTCGAAACCTCTCATGGCTGCATATGTGAGCCATCAAGTGACGGGAGCGAGGCACTGGGCAAAGGGATACGAGGTGAAATCTCTCTGACGTTACTGTGACAGATTGAAACATGAATAATTGCTGCTTAAACCTTCACAGCCCGTAAAGAAGATCAAACCTTCTCCATGGGGAAAGTCCCTGGTGAGTCACAGATCGAAGCAAGTTTTGAGCACACTTTAGCAGTGACAAGAGCACTCGGCAATGGGGAAATGGAGCTCAACTGAAACATTGCTCAATTTGGCTCAGCATTATACCTTCTACCTCAGTGTCACCTTGGCAACGCTCCCTCCTCCGAATCGGAAGGTTGTGGGTTCAGCTCCCACTCCAGAGACTTGAGCACAAAAATCCAGGCTGACATTCCCAGCGCAGTGCATGGGAATGGTAGCATCGTGGCAATGTCACTGGGCTAGTAATCCAGTAAACCTAGACTAATGATCCATGCAGATGTGAATTCAAATCCCACCACAGCCAGTTGGGGAATTTAAATTCAGTTTGGAATAAAAAGTTAGTATCAGTAATGGTAACCATGAAACTATCGGGGTTGTTGTAAAAACCCATCTGGTTCACTAATGTCCTTTAAGTGAAGGAAATCTGCCGCCCTTACCCGGTCTGGCCGATATGTGACTCCAGACCCACAGCAATGTGGTTGACTCTTAACTGCCCTCTGATATGGCCCAGCAAGACACTCAGTTGTAACAAACCGCTACGAAACACAATAATAAGAATGAAACCAAACAGACCACCCGGCATCGACCTCGACCTCGGCACCGGCTACGGACACGGCAACGGCGCACCCAGCCCAGTTGACCCCTGCAAAGTCCTCCTCACCAATGGGGGACTTGTGCCAAAATTGGGAGAGTTGTCCCACAGACTAGTCAAGCAACAGCTTGACATAGTCATACTCACAGAATCATACCTTTCAGCCAATGTCCCAAACTCCTGAAGTCACATGACTTCAGGTCAAACATGGTCAAGGAAACCTCCTGCTGATTACCACCTACTGCCCTCCATCAGCTGATGAATCAGTACTCCTCCATGTTGAACACCACTTGGAAGAAGCACTGAGAGTAGTAAGGGCACAGAATGTACTCTGGGTGGGGGACTTCAATGTCCATCACCAAGAGTGGCTCGGTAGCACCACTACTGGCCGAGTCCTGAAGGACATAGCTGCCAGTCTGGGCCTGTGACAGGTGGTGAGAGAACCAACACGAGGGAAAAACCTACTTGACCTCGTCCTCACCAATCTACCCGTCGCAGATGCATCTGTCCATGACAGTATTGGTAGCAGTGACCACCGCACAGTCACAGTCATTGTGGAGACGAAGTCCCGTCTTCACACTGAGGACACCCTCCATCCATCGTGTTGTGTGGCACTACCACCGTGCTAAATGGGATAGATTCAGAACAGATCTAGCAGCTCAAAACTGGGCATCCATGAGGCGCTGTGGGCCATCAGCAGCAGCAGAATTATACTCCACCACAATCTGTAACCTTCATGGCCTGGCATATCCCTCACTCTACCATTCCCACCAAGACAGGGGATCAACCCATGTCCAATAAGGAGTGTAGAAGAGATCACCAGATGTACCTAACAATGAGGTGCTAACCTGGGGAAGCTGCAACACATGCATGCTAAAAAGCGGAAGCAGCATGCTATAGACAGGGCTAAGCGATCCCACAATCAACGGATCAGATCAAAGCTCTGCAGTCCAGCCACATCCAGTCATGAATGGTGGTGGACCATTAAACACCTAACAGGAGGAGGAGGCTCCATGAATATCCCCATCCTCAATGATGGTGGAGCCCAGCACGCGAGTGCAAAAGACAAGGCTGAAGCTTTTGCAACCATCTTCAGCCAGAAGTGCGGAGTGGATGATTCATATCGGCCTCCTCCTGAGGTCCCCACCATCACAGAAGACAGTCTTTAGTCAATTCGATTCACTCCACGTGCTATCAAGAAACGGCTGAGTGTACTGGATACAGCAAAGGCTATGGGCCCCGACAATATCCCGGCTATCGTGCTAAAGACTTGTGCTCCAGAACTAGCCGCGCCTCTAGCCAAACTGTTCCAGTACAGGTACACTACTGGCATCTATTCCACAATGTGGAAAACTGCCCAGGTATGTCCTGTCCACAAAAAGCAGGACAAATCCAATCTGGCCAATTACCGCCCCATCAGTCTACTCTCAATCATCGGCAAAGTGATGGAAGGTGTCGTCGACAGTGCTGTCAAGTGGCACTTACTCACCAATAACCTGTTCACTGATGCCCAGTTTGGGTTCCGCCAAGACCACTCAGCTCCAGAC
The DNA here is from genome assembly GCA_030390025.1 of Squalus acanthias. Lineage (NCBI taxonomy): Eukaryota > Metazoa > Chordata > Chondrichthyes > Squaliformes > Squalidae > Squalus > Squalus acanthias. The sequence goes on from CM059445.1 coordinate 17,366,035, forward strand.
CTCTTACAGCCTTGGTCCAAACATGGACAAAAGAGCTGAATTCCAGAGGTGAGGTGAGAGTGACTGCCCTTGATATCAAGGCAGCATTTGACCGAGTGTGGCATCAAGGAGCCCTAGTAAAATTGAAGTCAATGGGAATCGGGGGAAAACTCTCCACTGGCTGGAGTCATACCTAGCACAAAGGAAGATGGTTGGGTGGTTGGAGGTCAATCGTCACAGCCCCAGGACATCGCTGCAGGAGTTCCTCAGGGCAGTGTCCTAGGCCCAACCATCTTCAGCTGCTTCATCAACGACCTTCCCTCCAATATAAGATCAGAAATGGGGATGTTCGCTGATGACTGCACAGTGTTCAGAGCCATTCACAACTCCTCAGATAATGAAGCAGTCCATGCCCGCATTCAACAAGACCTGGACGACGTTCAGGCTTGGGCTGATAAGTGGCAGGTAACATTTGCGCCACAGAAGTGCCAGGCAATGACTATCTCAAACAAGCGAGAGTCTAACCACTGCCCCATGACATTCAACAGCATGACCATCGATGAATCCCCCACCATCAACATCCTGGGGGTCACCATTAACCAGAAACTTAACTGGACCAGCCACATAAATACTGTGGCAACAAGAGCAGATCAGAGGCTGGGTATTCTGCGGCGAGTGTCTCACCTCCTGACTCCCCAAAGCCTTTCCACCATCTACAAGGCACAAGTAAGGAGTGTGATGGAATACTCCCCACTTCCCTGGATGAGTGCAGCTCCAACAACACTCTAGAAGCTCGACACCATCCAGGAAAAAGCAGCCCGCTTGATTGGCACCCCATCCATCACTTTAAACATTCACTCCCTCCACCACCGGCGTACCGTGGCTGCAGTGTGTACCATCTACAAGATGCACTGCAGCAACTCGCCAAGGCTTCTTCGGCAGCACCTCCCAAACCCGCAACCTCTTCCACCTAGAAGGACAAGGGCAGCAGGCGCATGGGAACACCACCACCTCCAAGTTCCCCTCCAAGTTACACACCATCCTGACTTGGAAATATATCGCCGATCCTCCATCGTCGCTGGGTCAAAATCCTGGAACTCCCTCCCTAACAGCACTGTGGGAGCACCTTCACCACAGGGACTCCAGCGGTTCAAGAAGGCGGCTCACCACCACCTTCTCAAGGGCAACTAGGGATGGGCAATAAATGCTCGCCTCGTCAGTGACGCCCACATCTCATAAAAACGAATATAAAAAAAGTACTGATGGAGCCCTGCACTGTCGGAGGGGCAGTACTGATGGAGCCCTGCACTGTCGGAGGGGCAGTACTGAGGGAGCGCCGCACTGTCGGAGGGTCAGTACTGAGGGAGCGCCGCACTGTCGGAGGGGCAGTACTGAGGGAGCGCCGCACTGTCGGAGGGTCAGTACTGAGGGAGTGCCGCACTGTCGGAGGGGCAGTACTGAGGGAGCGCCGCACTGTCGGAGGGTCAGTACTGAGGGAGGGCTGCACTGTCGGAGGGGCAGTACTGAGGGAGTGCTGCACTGTCGGAGGGGCAGTACTGAGGGAGCGCTGCACTGTCAGAGGGGCGTACTGAGGGAGCGCCGCACTGTCGGGGGGGCAGTACTGAGGGAGCGCCGCACTGTCGGAGGGGCAGTACTGAGGGAGCGCCGCACTGTCGTAGGGGCAGTACTGAGGGAGTGCCGCACTGTCGGAGGGGCAGTACTGAGGGAGTGCCGCACTGTCGGAGGGGCAGTACTGAGGGAGCATTGCACTGTCGGAGGGGCAGCACTGAGGGAGTGCCGCACTGTCGGAGGTGCCGTCTTTCAGCTGAGACGTTAAGCCGAGGCCCCGTCTGCTCTCTCAGGTGGACGTAAAAGATCCATGGCCACTATTTCGAAGAAGAGCCGGGGGGAGTTCTCCCTGGTGTCCTGGAGCCAATATTTATCCCTCAACCAACATCAATAAAAAACAGATGATCTGGGTCATTATCTCATTGTTGTTTGTGGGAGCTTGCTGTGCGCAAATTGGCTGCCGCGTTTCCTACATTACAACAGTGACTACACTTCAAAAAAAGTACTTCATTGGCTGTAAAGCGCTTTGGGACGTCCTGAGGGGGTGAAAGGCGCTATAGAAATGCAAGTCTTTCTTTCCAGTTAGGTCCTCTTGTTGGATCTTGTCGTAAAGCACTGACTGACGTTGGAAGAAGTGAACTCGGGGTCAGCGTAGCTGCGACTAGAATGGAACTGGTTTTCAGCCAGCCTGACCTGTGCAGCAGGAACACAGCGAGTGAAAACAGAGGCGGTTCGAGATGAACTTTTTCAATTCAACAACCGCTGCGGCCTTCGGGATAGTGTCAGGATAGTGTCTCATTGTCCTGATCACAGCCACCCTCCGGTTAGGGTTGCAATTGTCCTGGAGTCTCCAGGAATTGACGATTAATCTCCAGCGAGCAACAACAGGGAGAAAAATCAGAGGAGCGTTAAAAACAAAATTGTGGGTTTTTTTCCACACGTTCATTTATTGGTTAGAAAAATATTGGAGATGATGGGGCGGGGGGGGGGGGAGCGGGGGGAGGGGTGTTGAAGGCCGTTAGAACATGATTAATTCAATCGGCTAACAAAGAGTCTGCTCCCTTTCCAATTGGCCGCGGGAAGACCGTTCGGTAGGGATGTTCCAGGATTTTTTAAAAATCGGCGATTTATTTCATGCCGGTCGGCCACCGCGCCTTTAAGTTGCGCCTCGTGAGCGGCACGGTCTCACTGCTCGCGACCCCTGCGGCAGTCGGCGACGTCGCCCCGGCGCTGCTGCAGGGGCGCGAGGTGGGAGTATTTCTCCTGGGGGGGTGCTGCGCCCGGAGATGACGCCATGATTTCCGGGCGCAGAGGATCAGGGCGGTACCCGGTAGCGCCGCCGCTAACCTCAAGCGGGGAATTTCGCGGGAGGCGCCTCAGGGGTGGGGGGGGGGGGACGGGAAAAGCCACGTGCGCCCCGTCAGCCCCTCCCACCTGAGGCGCTAACGGTGAGAATTTCTTCCCCATAGTGTCAGCCGTGGGGATCACTCGCAGCAAGAAAGCATCGAGCTCAATGCAACATTTTTCATTCAAATTCCCCGCCCCCTCACCCCATCCCATGGAACACACCGACAATTTTGTCCCTGCCACATTTGGATTTCCTGCCACTAGCCTCTCATGTACTTGTGTAACTATGTGTTTTACACATCACAGGCTGGGATTCAGGAGGCTCTTTGAGTCGCCCGCATCTTTTGAAGCTGGTTTTCCACATTGACTGGTGTCATCAGGGCTGCACTGGGCCCTCAGCACCCGGTGCTGGCTCACTATATCTTGCAGATGCCTCGAGAAAATTCTACAAAACCCTGCACTTATTGCCGTTGATTGCGGAAGCTCTTCAGAAAGAGGAAGTGGAACGGAATTGTTCGGCCGATGTGGCTGAACAACTGGTGGGCTTGAATTGAAGAAGTTTGGGTTGGATATAAAAGGAACAGCGTTTAAAGACGAGATATTTAATTACTGAGGACTTGCAAACTGGTTTCTAAAATATGGTACGTTGCCAGGCCCACTGCCATGTGTGTTTCAATATCATTACTTGCATTTAGTGTCAGCTGTGGCTCAGTGGGCAGAGTCAGAAGGTGGTGGGTTCATAGTCCCGCTCCGGAGACTCGAACACAAAACCAAAACCAACACCTCCCAGTGCAGTGCTGAGGGAGTGCCGCACTGTCGGAGGGGCAGTGCTGAGGGAGTGCCGCACTGTCGGAGGGGCAGTACTGAGGGAGAGCCGCACTGTCAGAGGGGCAGTACTGAGGGAGTGCTGCACTGTCGGAGGGGCAGTACTGAGGGAGTGCCGCACTGTCGGAGGGGCAGTACTGAGGGAGAGCTGCACTGTGGGAGGGGCAGTACTGAGGGAGAGCTGCACTGTGGGAGGGGCAGTACTGAGGGAGCGCCGCACTGTCGGAGGGGCAGTACTGAGGGAGCGCCGCACTGTCGGAGGGGCAGTACTCAGGGAGCGCCGCACTGTCGGAGGGGCAGTACTGAGGGAGCGCCACACTGTCGGAAGTACCGTCTTTCAGATGAGACGTTTAAACCGAGGCCCCGTCTGCTCTCTCAGGTGGGCGTAGAAGATCCCACGGCCACTATTTCGAAGAAGAGCAGGGGAGTTCTCCCCGGTGTCCTGGGGCCAATATTTATCCCTCAACCAACATCACTAAAAACAGATCATCTGGGCCATTATCACATTGCTGTTTGTGGGAGCTTGCTGTGCGCAAATTGGCTGCCACCTTTCCCACATTACAACAGTTCAAAAAGTACTTCATTGGCTGTAAAGCGCTTTGGGACATCCTGAGGTCATGAAAGGCGCTATAGAAATGCAAGTTCTTTCTTTTGAAGACTGCAGAGCAGTGGAACTGGCAATTTCTTGGTGTTGCCAACGTTTTATTTAATAGTAGCGTACTATCTCAGGAATTCTTCAAAGAGAACGGGTGGGGCTGACTTTTCTCTGACAAATGCCCCATGAGGGAGATCGCAAAGGGGAGACTCATTCCATTCACTCCAGGGTGGACGAGCGTTTCCTGGGGTATCCCACGACGTAGGCCGGAAGCTCCCATTTGAAACAGGCGAGGGGGGGGGTTGGTGGGGGAGCATGTAAATCGCCCGTTGAAGACACGGGAGTGATCACCTCCACATCATTGTCCCGTGTTCCCAGCCGCCGAATGCCCACAAAGAGATCTGACCGGGGTAGTCAGGCTCCCCGAGAGATCGCGGCCAGTCCCTTGGTGATTGGTAGCGCCGGGAAGGGATCTGCCAGCGATCTCTTAGCACCTCCAGAACGGTAGAGAGAGAGAAACTATTTCCTCTGGTGGGGGGAGTCCCGACACGGGGGAATAACCTTATAATTAGAGCCAGGCCGTTCAGGGGTGATGTCAGGAAGCACTTCTTCACACAAAGGGTTAGTGGAAATCTGGGACTCTCTCCCTCAAAAAGCTGCTGAGGCCGGGGGGGGTCAATTGAAAATCTCAAGACTGAGATTGATAGATTTTCGTTAGGTAAGGGTATTAAGGGATGGATGTTAAGTTACGGCTCAGCCATGATCTAATTGACTGGCGGAACAGGCTCAAGGGGCTGAATGGCCTCCTCCTGTTCTTATGTTCCTTCCTTCCTCTGCTGCCCGTATCCGAACTCTTACCGAGTCCCGTTTTCACCCACATTGGGTCCCGGTCTGGCAACGCCTCGATTTTAAAATTCTCATCTTTGCGTTCAAATCCCTCCGTGGCCTCGTCCCCTTCCCCTATCTCTGTAACCTCCTCCAGCCCTGCAAGTTCTCTGCACTCCTCCAATTCTTGCGTTTCCCCCATTACTACTAAGGGCGCTATCGAAAGGCAAGTTGTTGTTGTTGTTAAGTAGGGTACTGTAATGAGCCAGGAAGGACGAGCAGTAGGACTGTAGGCTTCCATGGCCAGAGTGCCTGGGAGACCCACCATTCCCAAGGGCAGTATGTGAGTAATCTGAGGCATGACACATGATGAGTGTAGTATGCTTGGAGGAACCAATGGCTTTGCTCCTCTGGCTCACAAAGCTCTCCACCACTGGCGGCTTCGATTTTGTCATTTATAGTATCTGTTGTAGACTAATTACATATCGAATTACATCGAATGTACAGCACAGAAACAGGCCATTCGGCCCAACAGTTCTATGCTGGCGTTTATGCTCCACACCAGCCTCCTCCTAACTTACTTCATCTCACCCTATCATATCCTTCTATTCCTTTCTCCCTCATGTGTTTATCGAGCTTCCACTTAAATGCATCTCTGCTATTCACCCCAACCGCCCCCTGTGGTAGCGAGTTCCACATTCTCACCACTCTCTGGGTGAAGAAGTTTCTCCTGAATTCCCGATTGGATTTATTAGTGACTATCTTATATTCATGGCCCCTAGTTTTGGTCTCCCCCACAAGTGGAAACATCCACTCTACGTCTACCCTATCGAACCCTTGCATAATTTTAAAACCTCTATCAGGCCACCCCTTGACCTTCTCTTTTTCTAGAGAAAAGAGCCCCAGCCTGTTCAGTCTTTCCTGATAGTTATAACCTCTCAGTTCTGGTATCATCCTTGTAAATCTTTTTTGCAACTTCTCCAGTGCCTTGATATCCTTTATGTTTTTTTTAAATTTGTTTTTATGGGATCTGGGCGTCGCTGGCAAGGCCAGCATTTATTGCCCATCCCTAACTGCCCTTGAGAAGGTGGTGGTGAGCCGCCTTCTTGAACCGCTGCAGTCCGTGTGGTGAAGGTGCTCCCACAGTGCTGTTAGGGAGGGAGTTCCAGGATTTTGACCCAGTGACGATGAAGGAACGGTCGATATATTTCCAAGTCAGGATGGTGTGTGACTTGGAGGGGAACTTGGAGGTGGTGGTGTTCCCATGCGCCTGCTGCCCTTTGTCCTTCTAGGTGGTCGAGGTCGTGGGTTTGGGAGGTGCTGCCGAAGAAGCCTTGACGAGTTGCTGTAGTGCATCTTGTAGATGGTACACACTGCAGCCACGGTGCGCCGGTGGTGGAGGGAGTGAATGTTTAAGGTGGTGGATGGGGTGCCGATCAAGCGGGCTGCTTTGTCCTGGATGGTGTCGAGCTTCTTGAGTGTTGCTGGAGCTGCACTCATCCAGGCAAGTGGAGAGTGTTCCATCACATGTAATATGGAGACCAGAACTGTTCTCAGTACTCTTAGTGTGGTCTAGCCAAGGTTTTATGTAAGTTTAACATAACTTCTCTGCTTTTCAATTCTATTCCTTTTTTAATTGATAGAGTTTGATGGCTATCATTCGTCAACAACTCAATTATCGTTGTATCGTGCGACTACCAGGATGGTAGAAGGCGAACTAGATGGGCCTTGGTTTTTTTTCACCTAATAATTCCTATGTTCCGGTTGTCACAGGCAGGTTAAGGCCCGGCCATTAAAATGCAGCCCTGGTCAGCTGTGCTCCGGTCGTGTCTCCGGGAGGTGATCGGTCACAATGCGAGGAGCTGCGGTGGCTCATTATTAGTAACTCACCCAAAGTGAGTCACCGGCCAGCAGAAAAGCTTAGGCCCCAGAGCTGTGGTTTGACAGCTAAGCGTGAGTTAGTTCTTCACAAGTTCCCACGGCACGCGGAAGGGGGGGGGGGGTTGGCTGGGGCTGTGGGGCGGGGGATGGGCAGCGGGGGGGGGTGTCTTGTGTGCTACCACACAGGAAGTCGTCCGCCTTTGGCTATCTTTGCAGACAGTAGCAGAGATAAAACGTGCGCCAAATGGGACAATGGTGGAGTTGCAGCAAAGATTACAGGGCAGGCTTGTTTCTTCGTCCTGATGTACCAAGAAACCTCATAGTTTGGCAAGAGAGCACCTGCGCTTTGGCTCTCCCCCCCGCACCCCAGTCTTTCTGGAATGAGATGGTTCATGCCTCACTGTCCTCAGTTCCTCACACAGGCGGCCATTCCCCGTTCGCTAACTTACGCGGTCATTAATTGGTGCTCGTCGCAATTGAGCACGACCCTGACGGCAATCGACAATCCACACGCCTTCCAGTCGGGAACACGGGAAAAAAGAACTTGCATTTCTACAGCGTACAAGCTGCTTTGCGACCAATGAAGCACTTTTTGAAGTGCAGTCACTGTCTGTAATGTAGGAAACACGGCAGCCAATCTGCGCACAGCAAGCTCCCACAAACAGCAACGTGATAATGGCCCAGATAATCTGTTACAATGAAGGATAGATATCGGCCAGGACACCAGGGAGAACTCCCTCGCTCTTCTTCATAAGAGTGCCACGGGATCTTTTACGTCCATTTGAGAGGGCAGATGGGACCTCGGTTTAAGCGTCTCCTCCGACAGTGCAGCACTCCGTCAGTGCCAGCCTAGATTTTTGTGCTCAAGTATCTGGAGTGGGGCTTGAGCCCACGACCTGCTGACTCAGAGGCCAGAGTGCTACCTACTCAGCTACAGCTGACAATACAAGAGGAAGACACCACACAGGAAGAGAAAACTCGCTTGATTTTCCCCAGATTTCCCTTTCAGGTCCTATTTTGGGCTTGGCTGTAACTGATGCTCAGAGGAATTAAGAACTGAATTGAAAAAAAAGTCTTCACCCGGGAAATTACCGTTGAGAGTGTGTGACATTCCCATTCATTCATTCTTGCTCAGTCACTATCAAACCTAAGTCCATCCAAATCTTCATCACTGCTCCCAAATCTGGAGTGGCTCCTCTAGTTCCTCTCGTGATCTCCTAGATACAAGAGGCAGCTAATGGGAATTTCTTCTCTCATCTCCAGCTTCCACCATCTTACGGTCCATGGTAAACTTTCAAGACCAACTGGTTTACCAATACTGCTGTGGTCATTGTTCCTTCTATACTCCAGCGTTGTCTGTGTTGAAATCGAGGGTCATCACAGCATCTCCTACTCCAGCTTACAACAACAACAACTTGTATTTATACAGCGCCTTTAACGTAGTAAAACGTCCCAAGGCGTTTCACAGCAGCGATTATCAGACAGAGTTTGACACCGAGCTACATAAGGAGATATTAGGACAGATCTTGGTCAAAGAGGTGGGTTTTAAGGAGCGTCTTAAAGGAGGAGAGAGAGGCGGAGAGGTTTAGGGAGGGAATTCCAGAGCTTAGGGCCCAGGCAGCTGAAGGCACGGCCGCCAATGGGGGTGCGATGAAAATCGGGGATGCTCAAAGGACCAGAATTGGAGACACATCCCAGGCCTTCTCACCTCTCCATTTCCTCCCTCCCAGGTTTTACTAAAAGCCAAGCTTGTTCTACTGGCTTCGAAAACCTGACCACCATCTCATCTTCTCTCCTAGCACTTTACAATCCTGGTGATGCTCTGCCTTTTGCCCCTCACAGGAACAGGAGGAGGCCTTTCAGCCCCTCGAGCCTGCACCCCCATTCAATTCGATCACGGCCGATCATGTAGGTTTCTCAATTTTTTAAAAATAACACCAATTATGGTCTCTCGCGTGAGTAAGAGGTATGGTTGCTGGTGGAATATGCACAGGTTCCTCAATCGTGGCACAGAATAAGCTGCTCCTCTCTGTTCCGTATTGTACCTGCTCTGCATGTTTCACTTTCAGTTCACAGCTGAACTTCTGTAATCGGAGGGTAACCACTGCCTCAGGGACAATATATAGCTCTGAGGCACCCCCTCCCTTGTTCTCAAGTAGGTCCTGTTTCAATTTGTATCAAACTCGTCCTCCCAAAGCGTCTTGCACCAAATGGTAGTGATGATTAGTTTAGGAATTCTAAAACCTGACCACCACTTCTTGACTCATCTCGCTTACGAGATTCTGAAAGAAAGAAAGACTTGAATTTCTATAGCGCCTTTCATGACCACCAGACGTTCCAAAGCGATTTAATGAAGTACATTTTGAAGTGTACTCACTGTTATAATGTAGGAATTGTGGCAGCCAATTTGCGCACAGCAAGCTCCCACAAACAGCAATGTGATAATGACCAGATCATCTGTTTTTTAGTGATGTTGATTGAGGGATAAATATTGGCCAGGACACCAGGGAGAACTCCCCCCTGCTCTTCTTCGAAATAGTGCCATGGCATCTTTTATGTCCACTTGAGAGAGCAGACGGGGCCTCAGTTTAACGTCTCAACCGAAAGACGGCACTTCCGACAGTGCAGCGCTTCCTCAGTACTGCCCCTCCGACAGTGCGGCGCTCCCTCAGTACTGCCCCTCCGACAGTGCAGCGCTCCCTCAGTACTGTCCCTCCGACAGTGCGGCGCTCCCTCAGTACTGCCCCTCCGACAGTGCGGCGCTCCCTCTGTACTGCCCCTCCGACAGTGCGGCGCTCCCTCAGTACTGCACTGGGAGTGTCAGCCTAGATTTCTGTGCTTAAGTCTCTGGAGCGGGACTTGAACCCACAACCTTCTGATACTTTCTTGGTTCTCTTTATGGATTCGCCGCTCTGTTGTGGGTCTTTAATTTTTTTTTTACTCTATATTTTGTCTGTTTTTCCTCTTTATTTGCCTGTATGTCTGTAATTATACTTATTCAGTGCTACAACATAAGATTTTCTTGCATCTAGCTGACTACAACAACAACAACTTTAACGTAGTAAAATGTCCCAAAGGCGCTTCACAGGAGCGATTATAAAACAAAATTTGACACCGAGCCACATAAGGAGATATTAGGGCAGGTGACCAAAAGCTTGGTCAAAGAGGCAGGTTTTAATGAGCGTCTTAAAGGAGGTGAGAGAGGCGGAGAGGTTTAGGGAGGGAATTCCAGAGCTTAGGGCCCCAGGCAGCTGAAGGCATGGCCACCAATGGTGAAGCGATTAAAATCGGGGATGGTCAAGAGGCCAGAATTGGAGGAGCGCAGAGATCTCGGAGGGTTGTTGGGCTGGAGGAGGTTACAGAGATAGGGAGGGGTGAGGCCATGGAGGGATTGGAAAACAAGGATGAGAATTGTTCCCCCTTATAAGACCGTTCTTCTTCACAGAGTGTCCTCCAGGCTGCAGTGTGCACGGGTGACCGAGTGGCCTCCTCCACAACATTCTAGTCATTGAGCCACGCGACACTCCCTCCTCACTGTGTCCCGCCCAGCAAGAAAGTAAGAATGCCAAACTCTGAGGCTGCTCCATTGATAAGGCCAATGCTGCTCCATAAACGGCAACAGGAGCCAAGCTAATGGCCGGCCGAGATGGTCAAGGTGGTATTTTCTTCCCATCTCTAAAGGGCAATGTTTCATCAGCAGCCAAGACTAAGAGAACTCGAAGCACGAGAAGCTGGCAATGGTTTGGAATTGTACCGTTCCGACGGCATAGACAGAGAAGAGGATAAGCTTAGTTGGGATGGAAATGCAATGGGGCATCTAGAAATTGTAAAAATGTAAGATTTGTACGCCTCACCCTCCTGAAATCCAACGCATGTCCGCGGGTTGTTTAAATGGGTTAGTGATCTGTATCACAACCCATAAACCTAACTCCTACCTCTTCCCCTATTGTTGGCAAGTCGACCTCTAGATTTTAAAGTGAAAAGTAAGACTTGCATTTCTCCAGCGCCTTTCATGATCTCAGGATGTCCCAAAGCGCTTTGCAGCCAATGAAGTACTTTTTTGAAGTGGAGTCACTGTTGTACTGTAGGAAATGCGGGAGCCAATTTGCGCACAGCAAGCTCCCACAAACAGCAGTGTGATAATGACCAGATCATCTGTTTTAGGTGTTGGTTGAGGGATAAATATTGGGCAGGACACCGGGGAGAACTGCCCCCGCTCTTCTTCGAAATAGTGGCCGTGGGATCTTTTACGTCCACCTGAAAGTGCAGACGGGGCCTGGGTTTAGCGTCTCATCCGAAAGACAGCACCTCCGACAGTGCGGCGCGCCCTCAGTACTGCCCCTCCGACAGTGCGGCGCTCCCTCAGTACTGCCCCTCCAACAGTGCGGCGCTCCCTCAGTACTGCCCCTCCGACAGTGCAGCGCTCCCTCAGTACTGCCCCTCCGACAGTGCGGCGCTCCCTCAGTACTGCCCCTCCGACAGTGCGGCGCTCCCTCAGTACTGCCCCTCTGACAGTGCGGCGCTCCTTCAGTACTGCCCCTCCGACAGTGCGGCGCTCCCTCAGTACTGCCCCTCCGACAGTGCGGAGCTCCCTCAGCACTGCACTGGGAGCGTCAGCCTGGATTTTTGTGCTCAAGTCCCTGGAGTGGGGACTGTGAACCCACAACCTTCTGACTCAGAGGCGAGAGCGGTGCCCACTGAGCCACGGGCTGACACCATCACTGCACAATGCCACTGCCCACATGGTGTGGAAGTGGGGAGTCCTTTGCATATTGTACACGTATTACACACGTATCATGTATGACATTGTACATCACTGATACAAGAAACATAGATCCTTATCGTGTTACTTCCATGACTGTAGCAATCTGCAGTGCTTTGCAAATCAATATTCCTTGATCTGTGACCAGGGGGGAATGTTCCCTTTAACCATCCTGTATCACATCCTCCACCAATATAAATTCTGGAGCAGTGGAAACACATTCAAATGATATTGTTGATGTTCATTTGCTGCCATGAAATTGTGCATTACAAAACCAGATAATGAGAACATAAGAATTAGGAGCAGGAGTCGGCCATACGGCCCCTCGAGCCTGCTCCGCCATTCAATAAGATCATGGCTGATCTTCGACCTCAACTCCACTTTCCCGCCCGATTCCCATATCCCTTGATTCCCTTAGAGTCCAAAAATCTATTGATCTCAGCCTTGAATATACTCAATGACTGAGCATCCACAGCCCTCTGGGGTAGAGAATTCCAAAGATTCACAACCCTCTGAGTGAAGAAATTCCTCCTCATCTCGGTCTTAAATGGCCGACCCCTTATCCTGAGACTGTGCCCCCTAGTTCTAGACACTCCAGCCAGGGGAAACAATCTCTCAGCATCTACCCTGTCAATCCCCCTCAGAATCTTGTATGTTTCAATACTGAGGTGTGAATTGCATGCCAGTATTGTCACACAGCGTCAGAAGTACCATGCAGCTCCTTCAGTGCAATTGAGTTCGGGCTAGATGCATCCTCATTGTGCTGAATTTACAACTGGTCGCACCATCTCTCGCTCCAAACTGTGGAACTCCTCGTCTCCCTCAGTCTTCCAGTCTCCCTACCGTCTACAGCTTTTCAATCTTAACTCACCACTTGATCCAGCTCATCTTAACCATCTGCTCTTATTATCCATCCTGCAATTTTGGCCGCTGACCCTTCATGAGGGACGAAGCCCTGTGTTTTAACGAGGTACATGGGCCGAGAAACTCCTCTCGGCCGGAGGCGCAGAACGGGTGGTATCAGATCGGCCGCCCGTTCTACGCAGCGTCTGATCTTCAGTTCCGTTGACTGCGATGCCGCCCGATACGAATTTCTAGCCCAGAGTCCTATGTTCTGATACGTTACCCTCTACTCTAATAAGGTGCATTGCCCTGTTCTCTAATGAGGTACATTTCTGACTAGTAAGGGCATCAAGGGATATGGCGATAGGGCCGGTGAATGGAGTTGAGGCAGAAGATCAGCCATGATCTCATTGAATGGTGGAGCAGGCTCGAAGGGCCGAATGGCCAACTCCTGCTCCTATTTCTTATGTTCTTATGTTCTTATTACCCTGTGTTTTAATGGTACAGAGCCCTGTGTTTTTTTAAATTTGTTTATGGGATGTGGGCGTCGCTGGCAAGGCCAGCATTTATTGCCCATCCCTAGTTGCCCTTGAGAAGGTGGTGGTGACCCGCCTTCTTGAACCGCTGCAGTCCGTGCGGTGAAGGTGCTTCCACAGTGCTGTTAGGGAGGGGTTGCCAGGATTTTGACCCAGTGCGATGGAGGATCGGCGATATATTTCCAAGTCAGGATGGTGTGTGACTTGGAGGGGAACTTGGAGGTGGTGGTGTTCCCATGCGCCTGCTGCCCTTGTCCTTCTAGGTGGAAGAGGTCGCGGGTTTGGGAGGTGCTGCCGAAGAAGCCTTGGCGAGTTGCTGCAGTGCATCTTGTAGATGGTACACACTGCAGCCACGGCGCGCCGGTGGTGGAGGGAGTGAATGTTTAAGGTGGTGGATGGGGTGCCAATCAAGCGGGCTGCTTTGTCCTGGATGGTGTCGAGCTTCTTGAGTGTTGTTGGAGCTGCACTCATCCAGGCAAGTGGACAGTATTCCATCACACTCCTGACTTGTGCCTTGTAGATGGTGGAAAGGCTTTGGGGAGTCAGGAGGTGAGATGAGATACAGAGTCCTGTTCTTTGATGTAACTGTTACACAACTCGACTGTGAGGAAGTAATATATTGTTTTGCAAGTAGAACAATGAGGATTTATTAAATATATTAAGATATGGTCGGTTTGGCCCAGAGGTTTATGCTTTCAAGCTGCTGTCCGCTGGATGCTGTTGTCGCCATTGGCCATTCGTTAAGCTGCCAGCGGGAGATTCTGACACAAAATGTTTGCTCCCTGGCTGTTTCTAAGTCCCAGTAAGAGAGAGAAACTGAGAGGCTCAGATGAATGTCCTGGTATCGTTCCTGTGTCTTGACAATTTCCTGCCCTCCCGTGATGACTGTCTGCTGGAGCAATCCAGGCTAATCCTACCCTCTCTCCACAGCGAGAAAGATTTATCCAATTTTCCCTTTAAAGAAGGAATGCTCTCCACCTCTCCTCACTCTCCTGGTGACAATTTTAAATTGATGACGCACTGTCACCACCTCCTGAACCAGGGGGAAATACTCCTTCCCCGTTTTCTCAATCAGCACCCTTCTGTCACTTTAATAAACCTGCATTAAATCTCCTCTGAGCCTGCTCTGCTCCATTGGAAACAGCCCCAGTATCTCGACTCTCTTCTCATGATAGCTTCCCATCCCTGACACCCTCCTGGTGAAAGTCCATTCTACTCTGCAATTGAGTGCCATGGTGTGCGCAGTCCCGTCAACTCACTGTACAATCAATCCTCCCTTTCTCTCAGAGGCAGATCATTTGGAAGTTGTAACTGTTGCAGGACAGGGGAGGGGGCATCATTAACGCAAACCCTTGCTCCAGTCAGTACGCCTTATCAGATGAATAATAAGAAGACGATAAGGTTTAGCTCACTAAATTCTCCCGCCTTTCCACCACCCCCCACCCCCAACACAACTCCATTTTTTTCTCAAGTCCGACCGTGAGTTCCGGCAAAGGTCTGGAGGGTGAAGGCACTTGTCTAATCCTGACTAAGACACACAGATCAGAAGGTCCGAGCTTCAATCCCCAGTCAACCAAAACTCGGCTGCCCGTGTCCTAACTCGCACCAAGTCCCGTTCGCCCATCACCCCCTGTTGCTCACTGACCTACATTGGCTCCCGGTCCGGCAATGCCCCAATTTAAAAATTCTCATCCTTGTGTTCAAATCCCTCCATGGCCTCGCACCCTCCCTATCTCTGTAACCTCCTCCAGCCCCACAAACCCTCCGAGATCTCTGCGCTCCTCCAATTCTGCCCTCTTGAGCATCCCCGATTTTCATCGCTCCACCATTGGCGGCCGTGCCTTCAGCTGCCCGGGCCCTAAGCTCTGGAATTCCCTCCCTAAACCTCTCCGCCTCTCTCTCTCCTCCTTTAAGTCTCTCTTTAAAACCTACTTCTTTGACCGAGCTTTTGGTCATCTGCCCTAATATCTCCTTCTGTGGCTCGGTGTCGAATTTTGTTTGATAATCGCTCCTGTGAAGCGCCTTGGGACGTTTTACTGTGTTAAAGGCGCTATATAAATGCAAGTTGTTACTGTCTGTGGTCTCAGTCAGGCAGTGACTGGGGGGGGGGAGGGTGGGGGTGTATGATTGGTCTCAGACCCCCACCCCCTGGCTAGGAAGGTTGAAAACCCCTAATCGGCCAGAGTTCCTGCTTCTGATCGTTGTCCAGAAAGTGAGCGCGTGCGAGACCAGGACAGGGCACGCTTGTGATTCCCACTGCAGTGGAATAGCCTGCTGCTGCACGCTGTCTGGGCTTGCGCGTGGGCATCTGGCTATTTTGAGGAGGTGGTTAGGACTTTGGGGAGTGGGGGGGTGGGGGGGGGAGAAAAGGGGAGAAAATCAGGCAAAACAGACTTTGGACAAGCGTGACGATGGATTAAGGGGCTGGCCAACCGAGATCACAGGGCCATTCACACCTCACCTGAATTGCACTGCATGGGACAGACATGGGACAGACAGTCTGTCTATGCACAGGGAATGTCACTTTTGAATGGACCATCATCATTATAGATGTCCCTTGGTGTTTTTATTTTGCAGCCCATTGTCGCCCCGTCCCCATCCCATTCAGACTAAGATGTTGACTCCAGTTGGGGTAAGGCTCCTCAGTCTCCCGGCGCTCACCGTTACCTTACCCAATTGCCCAGTCTACATGTAGGAGCCCAGCAGTTCTAACCGCGGGGAAGTGGGCCAACTATCAGACATGTGGACTACCAGCAGAGGTCAGGCGATGGGGTCCTACGTGGTCTTTCCATGCCCAGCCCAATGGCACTGAGGGCGAATGGAGAACTCCGAACACCAGCCCAGCTTATGATCAGGTGCTAAAAGGGTTAAATTATGAGGACAGTATAGCCTGGGCTTGTATTCCTCCGAGTATAGAAGATTAAGGCGTAATACAATCGAGGTGTTTAAGATGATTGAAGGAGTTGACAGGGTAGATTGAGAGAAACTATTTCCTCTGGTGGGGGGGAGTCCAGAACAAGGGGGCATAACCTTAAAGTTAGAGCCAGGCCGTTCAGGGGTGATGTCAGGAAGCACTTCTTCACACAAAGGGTTAGTGGAAATCTGGGACTCTCCGCCAAAAAGCTGCTGAGGCTGGGAGCCAATTGAAAATTTTAAAACTGAGATTGATAGATTTTTGTTAGGCAAGGCTATTAAGGGTTACGGAACCGCAGCGGGTAGTTAAGATACAGATCAGGCATGATCTGATTGACTGACTGGCGGAACAGACTCGAGGGGCTGAATGGCCTCCTGCTTTTCCTATGATCAGCTATCTCAGCACAGACCAGGGACTGAAATTGGGACGGTGCTGATCTCAGCGACCCATTGAGACCAACTCTCTGAGCCATTCGGGCGGGTGGGGTCTGGGCAGAGGGCTTTAATGTCTCTCTCACTGACGGACAACTGTCCCTTACACAATATTCCCCAGGCTGAACACGGCTACAGAGACCGCAGGAGCAGGCGCAGAAGTGTTTGAACTTACCTGAGACATCTGAGGTCTGAGATTGATCTCCTTGAGGTTGATCGAGTGTGGTCGGAGGTTGTTGAGAAGCTGACAGAGGAGTACGCCGTCCCGTAGCGCCCAGGCCAAGTCACAGACCTGAGCATTCTCCCAGGTCACTCGATGATTGGGGGGCAGCACTTTACAGTCGATCAGCCAGTTGGCACACTGTCTCCAATGCTCCATCTCCCAACAGGGTCCAGCAATCCGCCACAGAGAGATTTAAAAAAAAAATGAAAATGGCAAAATTAAATTGAAATGATAAAAAAAAACCCAGAGGAAAGCTGCCACCTGTTCACTGCATTTCCCCTCTTGACTGTTTCCTCCAGATAGCAGCGTCTTTCCAAACCACTAGCTCCTTCCTCTTTCAAGTTGTTAATAAAAGCCTCACTTACAGAGCTGTGAAGCACCCTGGGGGGCGTAGTCCATACAACACAGGCGGTACTGCAACTCCCAGAGAGCTGTGCAACAAACTCGGATGATTCATTTCATTTGAAGCAGCGTCAGGCTAACTATTTACATCGAGGGAGGCGGTTCCTGTTTTCTTTGAAGCTGGCTCATGTATTTTAGCTTCCCAGAACCGTCTAATTTATTTCTCCCTCCCTCCCACAGCACCAAAGGGGTGCGTGGTCCCTTTAACGGGCCGCGCGGCCAAATCAAATTTCCGCGGGTGCGCGTTTTTTTTTCCTGTTGCGCGGCCGGCAAGCGCCCTGCGCGGGACCTCCAGACGCAAGCGCAGCTTGACGTGCGAGCATTGGTCACAGATAACATCCTCTGTGACTGTGGTAGGGTCGCCCCTGGAGTCTCCTGGAATTGAAGGTTAATCTCCGGGACACGGCGGCGAGCAACACCCGGGAGAGAAATGGTAGGGGCATTGAAAAATTGTGGGTTTCTAAAAATATTGGAGATGGGGAAAAAGGCTGGGGGGGTTGGAGGCAGGAGGTCATGTGATGCTACCTCCAGAAATGTGTCCAACCAGAGTTGGCAACCCAAGACTGTGACCGTGGAGCACAATCCCTCCTCGCCCTTCGACACGGCTTGGCCACGCCACCTTCCGCCCTATTCAGGCTCAGTGGGACTGCCCTCGCCTGCTTCCGCTCTCACCCATCCGACCTTAGTCAGGGCACCTCCAGCAATGGCTTCTCTTCCCACCCCAGCACTGTCGCCTCCCGAGCACCCCCCCTCAAGTATCTCGCTCTGTCCCCGTCCCCCTTTCTCATTCTATACGCTGCCCTTTGGCTGGCACTGAAGAGATAAAAACCAGTTGGGGTTTCACGTCAATCTATTAGCTTCACGGCCCCCTGGCTGGGGAGTCTAGAACCAGGGGGCACAGTCTCAAGATAAGGGGTCGGCCATTTAGGACTGAGATGAGGAGAAATTTCTTCACTCAGAGGGTTGTGAATCTTTGGAATTCTCTGCCCCAGAGGGCTGTGGATGCTCAGTCGTTGAGTATATTCAAGGCTGAGATGGATAGATTTTCAGACTCTAGGGGAATCAAGCAATATGGGGATAGTGCAGGAAAGTGGAGTTGAGGTGGAAGATCAGCCATGATCTTATTGAATGGCCTCCTCCTGCTCCTATTTCTTACATTCTTAACTGATCCTGTTCTTTATTTGAAACTTAATTCAAATTCTCAAATTGCCATGATTTGATCTCAAATTCCCCGGATTATTAGCAATGCTCCGCCTAATTATTTTTCGGGTGGGCGGCCCCTTTAAGGGGCTGCATTCAAATTTCTGCTCACGCGCAATTTTTCCATTTGAGCGCCGGTGAGCCGGCCTGCGCGGGACCACCAGACCGCTGCGTGTCTGCGCAGCGTAACGGGGAACATTGACTGTTAGTCCAGGCCTCTGGATTACGAATCCGGTCACTACACCGATATACTCTGTGACTGTATTGTGTACTATGCAGCCCCCTTGTGGCAGACAGAGGAACATCAACACAAAACAACTGTGAACAGCAATTGTACTTCACAACTTTAGCTTCTCTTAAAGAGGCAGCGTTTTTTCGTTCATTTTGTGTAAGGTTTCCAAAATTTGCAGATCCCAAAAACCTAAGGAAAAAGGACTTTGGAACTACCTCAGAGTGATAAAAATGCATTTGGGCCTAACCTAAGGAATTAAGACCAAAAACCAAGTTTTGGCATTTTAAAAACATGTCTGGGCCTGTAAAGGGACAAGGAGGTGGGTTCGACCTCTGTAAAAGCAGTTTGGTTATTGCAGTTAATTGCACTGTCTGGGGAACCGGGATGACCTCACTCAAGCCCCAGCAGACATGAACATTTTAAACAATAGACCCTGGGAAAAGACAGTCCCACCCAAAGTACAGGCCCCATCAAAACCGATTACAGGGCCCATCAGAAACATGCATAATAAAACCCACTCAGACCCATTCTATAGAAAGACTGAGTCCAGCCTAGAAAACCCAAAACACGAAATCAATCACCAGTGATCAACCAAGGAGATCGACAGGATGCAAGCCATCCCAAAAGCCATTTGACACTTACAGAGCGGTTACTGGTGACAGGCCTGCCAAAATCAGACAATGAACTGAGCAGATTTGGCAGGTAGATAAGGCCATGTTCAATGGGTGAGATTGAAGGCCTGTTAAAAAATCAGTTAATACGCTAGTAAGTCGTTACCGATTAACGAGCCCGCCAAAACCAGACAATGAACTGAGTAGATTTGGCGGGTAGATAAGGCCACTTCAGTTCAGTATAATTGAAGGCCCGTTAAGCAGTTCAAGGCAGCAGAAGAAGAAGAAACAAGGAAGAAGACAAGCCGAGCTGGAAGCGAGTCGGCATCGCTCACCACTCAGACACACCTGAGTCCAGCTCGTGAAATTACCACCTCGACGGACCTCCAACAACGGTCCCAACACAGTCACCCGGAGCAACAAGCAGCAACAAGTCACCGACGGCTCCACGAGGTCGACCGACACACTAGACCAGGCCTAAAACCATCGCGGAAACCAAAGGCCTCAAGAAACTAACAATCGCATATTACCCCCAACTGACCGGGTAATAGCAGGCCACCGCGACCAACAAAGACCAACTCAGGGGAAGAAAAACCCGAAGAACCGCAAAGTTTCCACTCTACAATCTACTCCTGACTTACCCCTGGGTAAGATTTTCCCAAAGACTCTAAACCCTACTGCTAAACCAAAGAAATTGGGTACTCACCAGATGAATCCAAACCGACATCCTACCGCATCAGCGGACTCGCGAAGACTGACCAGAGACGCAGGTGAAGTCCTCTACCGCGTACGGGGTACGGCAGACACTAACGGCCATAAACAACGAACCCCAAAACCGCGATTTAGCCCAACTGTCAAAGGATTGGTGAGCATTATCCCTGGTCCTTCAAAACCTAACTTAGCTAGTAAAGTGGGGTTGGGAGGGGTGAAGTATTGTTCTACTGTCATTTCCCCCGCTTGTACCGAAGTGTTCCCCATCTTTAGAGTGTTAAGAGTGTTGCTATTTGTGTTTTACCTTTTAATAAAGATTGAAGTTCTTTCATCAAACTCAGTTGTCTGCTGCACCTTTTATCACAACCCCCAAATAAGTCCAAGGTCTAGAACCAAGGGAGTGGGAGTGATTCGAACCGCTCAGAAGTCAGAAGTGAAGCTGACACTAAACACCACCCCTTACATTGTCTCTGATTAAAATGGATATTATTGCTTTACAAATAGTAATTTTGAAGTAATCTTTGTTACAAAATCCAGGCTGGCGCTCCCAGTGCAGTACCGAGGGAGTGCTGCACTGTCAGAGGTGCCGTCTTTCAGATGAGACTTTAAACCGAGGCCCTGTCTGCCCTCTCAGGTGGGCGTCAAAGATCCCACGGGCGCTATTTTGAAGAAGAGCAGGGGGAGTTCTCCCCGGTGTCCTGTGGCCAATATTTATCCCTCAACCAACATCACCAAAAACAGATGATCTGGTCATTTATCACATTGCTGTTTGTGGGAGCTTGCTGTGCGCAAATTGGCTGCCCCAATATCTCCTTACGTGGTTCGGTTCTAAAATGTGTTTGATAATCGTTCCTGTGAAGTGCTTTACTACATTAATAGGGCTCTATAAATACAAGCTGGTGTTGCTGCTGTTACATTAACAGCGATCCATGATCATCCGGTTCTACAAGGCTCTCTTACATGTTTGTGTCAGCTCTTGTGTAACGTGCATCAGGCAAAAGCTAATGGCCCAGAAATTGATCTCGCTCTGTTCCCGCGGGGGTAAGGCTTCCCCGCGATCTCTCACTCCGCGTGTGCTTTTTCAGATCCAGCTCGCACGAACTTGATGTTCCAGACATCAGCTGGGCAGTGCTTGCGTATCCCACCGGCGTAGTGAATTTGTGCGAGCTGTGGGATCACGTGACTCAGTTAGAGCCAATGGCAGCACACCATCTTCCATTCATAAGTTTCACATACGTGCTGTGAAATCTATGAATCTTACACCCCCCCAAAATAACAGCTAAACCTCAATTAAATTTAAAAAAAAAACCATCACATTAATAAAATAAGTATAGTTAAATAAATTAACCATTTTAAATAAAAAATTAAATTTTTGAAAAAATTTAAAATCTTTTAAAAAGTTATAAAAATAAACTTACCTGTCTTTAAAGTCTCTAAAAAAGATATACCTGTTAAAAAAAATTCAAAAAAATACTTAATTCACTACTTACCTTGTTAAAAGTGGGTCTTACTCCTCCTTTTTCCATTTCTAAAATCTTCCGTACTTACCTGCGCGTCCAAAGCACGAAGTGCACAGCGTGCGCGCAGCCTGTAGCGCGCACGCGGTGCACCGAGGAACCGCCCCCTTTTCAAAAGACCAAGTGCCGGTTTTCAGCGCATGCGCAGGGCATGCAGAAAACCGGCAATTGGAGAGAGAATACGCGAGAGTACACAGTGCGTACTCTCGCGTCGCGGGATGAATTTTTGGCCCAATGATTAATTCCCGTCTGGTATGCACTCAGCTCTCTGTGTGTCTCGCATACTGTGCGGCTCATCCGTGTCTCAGTGTTGGGCACAGGAATGTGCAGAAGGAATGTGTCAAACTCTGTTCTGAGATGATTCATTCTGGAAGAAGACAGGGCCTATCAGACAGCAGGGCCTGAACTTGCTCCAATATTTATCCCTCAACCAACATCACTGACAAACAGGTTCTCTGGGTCATGATCACGTTGCTGTTTTCCCACATTACAACAGTGACTACACTTCAAGAAGTACCTCATTGGCTGTAAAGCGCTTTGGGACGTCCTGAGGCTGTGAAAGGCGCTGGAGAAATGCAAGTCTTTATTTTTGGAGTAGGTCTGGTCTTCCTCTAACCTTGCTGGTCCCGCTTCCCTGTAGGTCGGCTGGAGTGAGCGATGTGATGGGTGAGCCTGTACTTGCCCCGTGGGCAGGAGGGAGCGCTACTGACAGGGTGGCTGCTCTACAGGGTCTTCAAACCAAACTCCTTTTTTTTTTGTGTTGGGCAGGTTGAGGACTAACACTAAACAACACCCGTCTCAGTTTGTGGAGCTGCCCCACAATATTGTGCACAAGACAGTTCGAGCTCATCACTACAGGCTCTGGTTGTTGGAGCAACACAGATTACAGGGCGATATGACAGAAGGGTGCAGAAGCAACAACAACAACCTGTATTTATATAGCACCTTTAACGTTAATAAAACATCCCAAGGCGCTTCACAGGAGCGATTATCAAACAAAATTTGACACCGAGCCACATAAGGAGATATTAGGGCAGGTGACCAAAAGCTTGGTCAAAGAGGTCGGTTTTCAGGAGTGTCTGAAAGGAGGAGAGAGAGGCGGAGAGGTTTAAGGAGGGAATTCCAGAACTTAGGGCCTGGACAGCTGAAGGCACGGCCGCCAATGAAGGGACGAAGGAAATCGGGATGCACAAGAGGCCAGAGTTGTAGAAGCGGCAGAGATCTCGGAGGGTTGAGGGCAATGTTCCCCCTAAGGTGCATGTGCACGCGGTCGCGCATCAGTCCGGAGCTCCTGCGCAGGCCGCCCACACGCTCACAAGCGGGAAGAGATAGCGCACTTGCGCGGCCGCACCGCAAAAGGGATCTACAGGCACGGGGGAAAAAAATTCGAGGGAGCATTGGTTGTCGGGCTGGTGGAGGTTACAGAGATAGGAAGGGGCGAGGACATCTTGTGGTAGCATTGCAACATTGATATGGAATGTGGCTAATCTCTCGAGCCAGTTGCTGATCCTAACTTCATTGCTTTTAGGACATAAACACGGCTGACATCACGCCTTGTTGGAGGCCAAGTCAAGTCTTGCCTCTGCGTTTGATTTGAATTCCTAGTATATGAGGGTTTTCTCAACATTACTGAAGAAAACTCTTCATCTTGACTTGGCCCATTGCGCTTCCTGTCAAGAATACGCTTGCCAGCGTTCTCAAATGGTCTTTCTCTCATCGGGCATGTCAACACCAACCCTTGGTGCTGCCCATCAATGGTCCATAAGTAGATGCAGGCTGTATCTTCCCCGCAGGCTTACAGACAACGCACGAGCCCACCCTTGCCCCGGCAAACATAGACGGACACGGACAGACCTTGATAGCACCCATGGCTCAGATCCTCCTGGACAGGGACACGGTTATGAAGTTCTCCAGGTGCTGATCCCATTAGTATCTGTGCAGCTTGGCATTGGCAAAGGGGGGTGGAGGTGGTGAGGGGCACAGAAGGTGACAATTGCCAGGCACTCTGAGGGGGACGGTGAGTGTAATCCATCTCTTTCCCCTCCTGCTGAAACGAGGCGGGTTACAGTTTATTTTTTGGAGGTGCAAGTCAATGACCTCCATGAGCCTCCAAACTGTTCTAATTCAGTCTCGTCTATTCATCGCTTTTTTTCAAATCACTCCATGGCCTCTCCCCTCCCTATCTCTGTAACCTCCTCCAAACCCTAAGTAATGCATTTGGGGAGGGCTAACAAGGCAAGGGAATACACATTGGCCCAGAAATTCGCCTCTCCGGGGTAAGGATCGCGCGCGCTCTTACCTACCGCGCCTGCCGTTGTGTTTTGGGCCCACAGGAACTTCAGCTCCTGGGCCTGCTCCAAGTGCCGGCGCGCAGTGCTTGCGTGTCCCAGGCGCGTAGTTAGTGCGATGCGTCCCCTGGGATCACGTGGGCCATGGAGAGCCAATGGCAGCAGACCATCTTTCATTCATAGATTTGACAGGAGACCTGTCAAATCTGTGAATTGAAATCGGCCCCAAAAGAACAGCTAAACTTAAAATAATTTTTTTTTAAAAACCATCACATTTATAAAATAACTATAGTTAAATAAATTAACCACTTTAAACAAAAATTTTAATTTTTGAAAAAATTAAAATACTTTTTAAAAGTGATAAAAATAAACTTACCTTTCTTTAAAGTATCTAAAAAAGATAAACCTGTTGAAAAAAATTTAAAATTATAATTAATTAACCACTTACCTTATTGAAAACGGGTCTTGCGCCTCCTTTTTAATAGCGTAGTTTCTTCAATACTTACCCTCGCGTAGAAACCTGAAAAAAAATCTAAGTGTGCTGCGTGCGCGCCGCCTCTACCGCGCACGCGGTTCACCTAGGAACCGCCCCCTTCACCATACCGGAAGTTCCGGTTTCCCGCGCATGCGCAGTGCATGCAGGAAACCGGCACTTCGGGACGCATTATGGGTGAGTACGGACTGAGTACTCACCCGGGAAGGGCCGAATTTTTGGCCCAATAAATGATAGGATACTGAGAAGTGTAGAGGAATAGAGAGACCTTGGAGTACATGTCCACAGATCCCTGAAGGTAGCAGCACAGGTAGACAAGGTGTTTAAGTAGGCATACAGGATACTTTCCTTCATTAGCCGAGGCATAGAATACAAGAGCAGGGGGTTATGCTTGAACTGTATAAAACACTAGTTAGGCCGCAGCTAGAATACTGCGTGCAGTTCTGGTCACCATATTACAGGAAGGATGTGATTGCACTAGAGGAGGTGCAGAGGAGATTTACGAGGATGTTGCCAGGACTGGAGAATTTTAACTATGAGGAAAGATTGGATAGGCTGGGGTTGTTTTCTTTGGAACAGAGGAGGCTGAGGGGAGACTTGATTGAGGTGTATAAAATTATGAGATGGCCGAGATAGAGTGGATAGGAAGGACCTATTTCCCTTAGCAGAGAGGTCAATAACCAGGGGGCATAGATTTAAAGTAATTGGTAGAAGGATTAGAGGGGAGTTGAGGAGAACTTTTTTCACCCAGAGGGTGGTGGGGGTCTGGAACTCACTGCCTGAAAGGGTGGTAGAGGCAGAAACCCTCATTACATTTAAAAAGTACTTGGATATGCCCTTGAAGTGCCGTAACCTACAGGGCTACGGACCAAGAGCTGGAAAGTGGGATTAGGCTGGATAGCTCTTTGTCGGCCGGCACAGACACAATGGGCCGAATGGCCTCTTTCTGTGCTGTAAATTTCTATGATTCTATGAACCCTCCAAAATCTCAGCACTCCTCCAATTCTGGCCTCTTGTGCATCTCCGATTTCCATCGCTCCACCATTGGCGGCTGTGCCTTCAGCTGCCTGGGCCCTAAGCTCTGGAATTCCCTCCCTAAACCTCTCCGTCTCTCTCTCCTCTTTTAAGACTCTCTTTAGAACACACCTCTTTGGCCAAGATTTTCGTGACCTGTCCTAATATCTTCTTTGGCTCGGTGTCAATTTTTTGTCTGATAAATGCTCCTGTGAAGCACCTTGGGACGTTTTATTACGTTAAAGGCGCTGAACAAACACAAGTTGTTGTTGAGTCCTCCTTAAATCCCAACAGAGTATTTCACGTTTCTTGTGATTAACAACTTTCTAACTTTGTTTTTTAAAAATGTGAAGTGATAAATAATAAAATCCCTGTGGGTGCAGCAGGAAGAGGATGTGTTGTGTGTGTAAAACACTGACATTTGGCTGCTCAATTTAGCCCAGAGCCCAGAACACGGCCGAGTCGATTGCACAACCATTACTGCGACTGTCCCCCTTCTGACTAAATCTGCGCCACTGGTTGCAAAGTACGAACGCCCCTCGAGGTGGCATTGCAGAGCAGACCCCCACGGTGCCCCTGTGCCCGGCTTTCACGATTACGAGTGAGCAAGACGATTTCTTCGCCGTGGCAAAGGTCTCAGAAACCAAGGGACACGGGTTAAAAATTAACAGGTTAGAAGTCAGAAGGGAAGTCGGCCAGCCCCCAGGTTATACAGTTGTAGAATAAGTTACTAGGCAAGGTGATTAAGGCAGATGGTATAAATGGGGTCAAGAGACACTGGCCCGGATTTAGTGGTGGTAACTGTCAGCGTTCGACGTCATTTCTCCTCTGAAAGTGACAGTAACTTCTGGAGTCAGCCCCTGCGCAGATAATCGCGGAAATCCAGCAGTTGCTTTTTTTTTTAAAGCTTGTTTACAATATTTCAGCTTCTACCTTAATCCTATGTGTGTGTGTGTGTGCGTGTGTGTCCCAAGCTTTTATTTCGCTCGCTGTATAATTTATAAAATCCGTGCCTTTTACTTCCTGGTTTGCTGTTTGTGAGAATTCTTCAATGCGATTGGCTGCTCAGCCTGCTTGACGACATCACTGTTGCTGGTACGCTGGAGATTCACTTGGTTTGGTGCTGGATTCAAATTAACATCGCAAGAGGTGACATTCACGCCACAGAGATCGTTGGATCTTTGTGGGCGGCTTTCTTCGAGGCCAGTGACGAGCGCCGTCGCTTCGACGCTGACCCCAAATTCCGGGCCAATAATATGTTGCGCCTTTCATGCGGTAAGTGTCCCAAGGCAACCTCACCTCCCCTTTCAGCATTCCGAAGGGAACGCTCCCTCCGCGACACCCTAGTCCACTCCTCTATCACCCCCAACACCCCTTCCCCTTCGCTCGGCATCTTCCCGTGCAAGCGCAGGAGATGCAACACCTGCCCTTTTACCTCTTCCCTTCCCACTGTCCAGGGCCCCAAACACCCCTTCCAGGTGAAACAGCGATTTACTTGTACTTCTTGCAATTTAGTATACTGTATTCGCTGCTCACGATGCGGTCTCCTCTACATTGGGGAGACCAAACGCAGATTGGGTGACCGCTTTGCGGAACACCTCCGTTCAGTCCGTAAGGGGGACCCCGAGCTTCCGGTCGCCTGTCACTTTAATTCTCCGCTCCACTCCCACACTGACCTCACCGTCCTCGGCCTCTTACACTGTTCCAATGAAGCTCAACGTAAGCTTGAGGAACAGCACCTCATCTTTCGATTCGGCACTTTGCAGCCTTCTGGACTCAACATCGAGTTCAACAATTTCAGATCATAACCTCTGTCCCTATCTTTTTTTCCCATTTTTTTTCTCTCTCACATGGCAGCTGTCGATCATTCTGCCATTGTCATTTACACTTCATCTAGAGTCATCTTTTGATTCTTAACATGTCCCATACCATCTCCTTTTGCCTTGCACCATCATCCCTTTTGTGTCTTAGGGGGAAAAATTCAGTTGGTTGCGTCTCCCGTTAGCGCCTTAAGAGGGTGCTAATGGGGCGCAAAGCAACTAGCGCCCGGGCGCGGCGATGTTTGCGCCGCTCGCGAAATTAACTGGACATTTTGCGGCGGCGCTAAACACTACCGCCACGATCTCCTGCGCCGGCAGATCGTGACGTCAGTTGAGTGCGCAACGTCCCGGTATCGCCCCGGAGCGGCTATTGAGTGGCGCCCCCTGCCTTACTGCCTGCCGCTAGCAACGACAGGTTGAGGGGAGCGTTTTGCAGTCAGGAAGGGACTGGGGGGGCGCTATTTAAAGGCGACTGCTTCCTGCCTTTTATTGTTGGTGACATTTTTGAACCACGCATTCTGAGAGAGAGAGAGAGAGACTTCTGGAGAGATTCAACGCTGTGTGAAGGAATTTTGGGTACTGAGCAGCACTTTGCAGGTTCATTTTGATTTGCCCTTCCTTGTATCGATTTAGAAGAGACTGTGGGGGCTGCACTCTGAGCTCTTTCCCTGGTACTCTCCATTGTTCTTTCCAGTAGATTTGATGTGCAGGTCTCTCCAGGCCGAGATTCAAGGCTGCAATGAGAAGGATGTGGATGGAAAGCAAGATCAACCCTCCCCTTTAAGAACTGGCCCACGCCATTGTGTGTGTGTTCCATTGCTAACTGACATCACATGAGCTTCGCCAGCGCTCTGAGGTAGCGCCTCGCTCCTCGGCCTTTGCGCCTTAAGACAGGTGTGAAGCGCCTGATTTAGCGCTCCAATCACCTCCAGGGGCGATAAAAGCCAAGTTTGCAGTCGGTGGCGATAATTAGCGCCAGGCGCTAATCTTTGCGCCCGGCCGATAATTGCGCCCCAAATGGGGCGATACTGAATTTCTCCCCCTTAATCTCTCCCGCCTTCCATCCTATCACATACCTTCCCTTTTGTTCTTTCCTCCCCTCCCCCCTATCCCTGCCCCTACACTTGCTTAAAAACCTGTTCCATCTCCAGCTTTTTCCAGTTCTGACGAAAGGTCATCGACCTGAAACATTAACTCTGTTTCTCTCGCCACAGATGCTGCCTGACCTGCTGAGTATTTCCAACATTTTCTGTTTTTATCTCAAAGAGGAGAGCTGGATATTCAATAATGCAAGAATTGGAGGATTCGACCGAAAGCATGGTCAGAAAGCGGACCCTTCTTAAAGGAAGGCTTGCATTTCTATCGCACCTTTCTTACCCTCAGGATGTCCCAAAGCGCTTTACCGCCAATTAAGTATTTTTTGAAGTGTAGTCACTGTTGTATTGTGGGAAACGCAGCAGCCAATTTGCGCACAGCAAGCTCCCACAAACAGCAATGTGATAATGACCAGATCATCTGTTTTAGTGATGTTGGTTGAGGGATAAACATTGGCCCCAGGACACCGGGGAGAACTCCCCAGCTCTTCTTCCAATAGTGCTGTGGGATCTTTCGCATCAACCTGAGAGAGCAGACGGGGGCCTCGATTTAACGTCGCAACCAAAAGACGGCACCGCCGACAGTGCAGCCTGCTCGCACCAAAGTGTCTCTGAAGTAGAAGTCGAGCTCATGACCGTCTCACTCAGAGGCAAGAGTGCTGTCCCACCCGAGCCGCGGCAGACACACTCGGGCAGGTCCAGGCTTGCGCTTGAAGAATGGCCACGCGGCTCGGGCGTCACTGTGCAAACATGCCCCTGCAGGAGTCAGCGAACTTCAGGAGAGCAAGAAGAGAAAAGTAGAAAACCTTCCAGAAAGTAATCACAGTCACAAGACAAAACAGCCTCAAAAATAGCACGAGTGTGGCCTTTTTGAGATCTCCACCTCAGTTGTTGAAGCCGCTGAATGATCGGCTGTGTCTGTCTAACGTACAGCTCTGGATGGCGACCCGTGGACAACATTGTAAATTGTGTGGTTGGGTGAAGGCTGCACAGTCATCCTGGGCTTCATGAATAGAGGCATAGAGTACAAATGCGTGGAAATTATGATGAACCTGTATAAAACACTGGTTCGGCCTCAACTGGAGTATTGTGTCCAAATCTGGGCACCGCACTTTAGGAAGGATGTGAAGGCCTTAGCGAGGGCGCAGAAAAGATTTACGAGAATGATTCCAGGGATGAGGGACTTCAGTTACGTGGATAGACTGGAGAAGCTGGGGTTGTTCTCCTTAGAGCAGAGAAGATTGAGAGGAGATTTGATAGAGGTGTTCAAAATCATGAGGGGTCTGGACAGAATAGATAGAGAGAAACTGTTCTCATTGGAGGAAGGGTCGAGAAGCAGAGGACACAGATTTAAAGTAATTGGTAAAAGAACCAAAGGCGACATGAGGAAAAGCTTTTTTACGCAGCGAGTGATTAGGATCTGGTGCCTGAGAGGGTGGTGGAGGCAGATCCAATCGTGGCTTTCAAAAGGGAATTGGATAAGTATCTGAAAGAAAATAATTTGCAGGGCTACGGGGAAAGGGCGGGGGAGTGGGACTAGCTGAAGAGCTCTTGTAGAGAGCCGGCACAGGCTCGATGGGCCGAATGGCTCCTTCTGTGCTGTAACCATTCTATGATTCTAGTTCATTCACCGATGGACAAACAGTGAGTCAGCACCTCAGCAACATTTCAAATCACTTGCACGCGCAGGATGTAAGGCTAGAATTCTGCACAGTCACTTCTAGTTCATTCGCCGACGGCCCAACCGTAACTCAGCAACTCAGCAACATTGCAAATCATGTGCACTCGAGGAGACGGTTAGAATTCTGCACAGTCACTTTTAGTCAGCACCCAAGGGAGGTTCCCCCCGCCCCCACTCCGCCCCACTACATCTCCCACTGGCTGTGCCAGCCTAATATAAAGCTCTGGATGTTGACACATGGATAAGCATTGTAAATCGCTTGCATTTCCAGTTCATTCACTGATTGCCCAACAGTGAGTCAGCACCTCAGGGAGGGTCCCCGCCCTCTACATCTCTAATTGGCTGCTGACTTCAGTCCTTCGACGCAATGCTGTCCTATGATTGGCTCTGCCCTTTATTTATCAACACTTGGGTGTATCCTAGTGAAGTCACAGGGCAGGAATCCCCTGTTTATAAGTTATTGAAGTCAGCCAAGTAATACTGTAGCTGTGTTAGTCTTTCAAGAACTCGGTGGAAGTAAAACTACAGTCACAGTTAAGAACTTGGCGTTTTAGTTTTGCTGTGCAGCTTGATACTTTTTAAAAGGACATCCTGGCAACCGAAATGAGCGACTTGGGGTCCCGGATATTTGATCTCAACGCGGTAAAAACGATCAGCGTGTACACCGGTAACGTGGTGAGGTGGTGCAGCTCTGCGAGGAGATGTCCGGTGTCGCCAGATCAAGAGGTAGTGTGTTATCTGCGGTCACTGTAACGTGGAGCCCGT
The DNA here is from genome assembly GCA_030390025.1 of Squalus acanthias. Lineage (NCBI taxonomy): Eukaryota > Metazoa > Chordata > Chondrichthyes > Squaliformes > Squalidae > Squalus > Squalus acanthias. The sequence goes on from CM059445.1 coordinate 17,396,593, forward strand.
TAGACGGGGTATTCTGGAGGGATGAGATCAAATGGGCCGTGGGTCCTTCTTATTCCAAACCAGTCCATTTTACGTAGAATGTACAGCACAGAAACAGGCCATTCAGCCCAACTTGCCTGTGCCGGTGTTTATGCTCCACACCCGCCTCCTCCCACCCTTCTTTATCTCACCCTATCAGCATAACCTTCTATTCCATTCCCCCACATGTGTTTATCTAGCTTGCCCTTAAATGCATCTTTGCTATTCGCCTCAACCACTCCCTGTGGAGTTCTCTACCGCAGAAGGCTGTGGAGGCCAAGTCACTGAATATATTTAAGAAGGAGATAGATAGATTTCTAGACACAAAAGGCGTCAAGGGGTATGGGGAGAGAGCGGGAATATGGTATTGAGATAGAGGATCAGCCATGATCATATTGAATGGCGGAGCAGGCTCGAAGGGCAGAATGGCCTACTCCTGCTCCTATTTTTCTATGTTTCTATCTAGCGAGTAGGGATGTCTTGTGAGCGTGTAGCGTAGTGGTTATATTACTGAACGAGTATATGTCTGTGGGAGACCAATTAAACCTTAGTTTTTGATGCTACTAAGAGGTGGAGGAATGACTGTGCAGAGTGGCGGAATGGGGGTGAGGTTGTTTATGTTTTAGTCATGACTTTGTTCCAGTTGCTGTACAATGATGCGGAGATGCCGGTGTTGAACTGGGGTGGACAAATGTGAGAAGTCGCACAACACCAGGTTATAGTCCAACAGCTTTATTTGAAATCACAAGCTTTCTGACTCATTATCTTTGATGTAATGTTTTCCTGACTCACCTGTTTGGGCACCATCCACACCTTTGATTGCCGTGATTGTCTCTCTGCCGAGGTGTGATAAAGGGCAGTTAGAAAGATTAACTGTAATCATCTGGCAGTGTTCTCTGACTATATATGCTGTGCCTATATGCATCTCTTCACTTCACCTGACGAAGGAGCAGCGCTCCGAAAGCTTGTGATTTCAAATAAAACTGTTGGACTATAACCTGGTGTTGTGCGACTACTCACATTTGCTGTACAATGGAATGATCACGATGTAAATGTTTTTAAAATTGAATAAATCCAATAAAAAATGTTTAAAAGAATTAGCGGATGAGTAATCCAGAGGCCTGGACTAAACATTCAGAGAGCGTGAGTCCAAATCCCAACACGGCAGCTTGAGAATTGGAATTCTGTTTTTTAAACAAATCTGGAAATAAAAAGCTGGCCTCAGTAAAAGTGACCATGAAGCTGTCGGATTGTTGTAAAGACCCAACTGGTTCACTAAAGTCCCTTAGGGAAGGAAACCTGCCGTCCTTACTTGACTCTTAATTGCTCTCTGCCCAGTGTCAGCCGTGGCTCAGTGGGTAGCACTCTCATCTCTGAGTCAGAAGGATGTGGGCCTCCAGAGACTTGAGCACAATAAATCCAGGCTGACACTCCAGTGCAGTACTGAGGGAGTGCTGCACTGTCGGAGGGGCAGTACTGAGGGAGCGCTGCATTGTCGGAGGGGCAGTACTGAGGGAGCGCCGCACTGTCGGAGGGGCAGTACTGAGGGAGTGCAGCACTGTCGGAGGGGCAGTACTGAGGGAGCGCTGCACTGTCGGAGGGGCAGTACTGAGGGAGCGCCGTACTGTCGGAGGGGCAGTACTGAGGGAGCCCTGCACTGTCGGAGGGGCAGTACTGAGGGAGCGCTGCACTGTCGGAGGGGCAGTACTGAGGGAGCGCCGCAGTGTCGGAGGGGCAGTACTGAGGGAGCGCCGCACTGTCGGAGGGGCAGTACTGAGGGAGTGCAGTACTGTCGGAGGTGCCGTCTTTCGGATGAGACATTAAACCGAGGTCCCGTCTGCCCTCTCAGGTGGACGTATAAGATGCCACAGCCACTATTTCGAAGAAGAGCAGGGGGCAGTTCTCCCCGGTGTCCTGGGCCAATATTTATCCCTCAATCAACATCACTAAAAACAGATTATCTGGGTCATTATCACATTGCAGTTTGTGGGAGCTTGCTGTGCGCAAATTGGCTGCCGCATTTCCCACATTACAACCGTGACTACACTTCAAAAAAAGTACTTCATTGGCTGTAAAGCGCTTTGGGACGTCCTGAGGTTGTGAAAGGCGCTATAGAAATGAAAGTCTTTCTTTTTTTTAAAGTGGCCTAACAAGCCACTTGGTTGTATCGGATGAGTAATAAATGCCGGCCTTGCCAGCGACACCCCCATTCTGAGAATGAAAAAAGAGAAATTTGGAGGAAGATTGTTGAGAAAGCATTGGGAATGTCAGTCAGGGCCTTGGACCGTTACCAAGGAGACGAGGCCTCGTCTCCTCAGCCTTAAATTGGGGCCTGTAGTCCCACAAATGGTGAGTGTCTGATCTCAGCTGTGCGAGCGAGTGCTGACTGGCCCTGTTCGCACCTACTGACAGCCAAGCCTGTCGGCAAAGCTGGCCTCCCGACAGAGAAGTGCAAGAAGGGGCCTTAAAGTAGAGCAAAGGTTCAGCCGGGTAAAACCTGCCGAGCGTGTTGGGGCCTCAGGCACCAGCGTGAATACTAGCACACTTGCTCAACTACAGGGGTCAGAGTTAGGGCTACAATGAAGCAGTCCATGCCCGCATGCAACAAGATCTGGACGACATTTAGGCTTGGGCTGATAAGTGGCAGGTAACATTCGCGCCACACAAGTGCCAGGCAATGACTATCTTCAACAAGCGAGAGTCTAACCACCGCCCCTTGACATTCAACAGTATTACCATCGCCGAATCCCCCACCATCAATATCCTGGGGGGTCACCATAGACCAGAAACTTAACTGGACCAGCCACATAAATACTGTGGCAACAAGAGCAGGTCAGAGGCTGGGTATTTTGCAGCGAGTGTCTCACCTCCTGACTCCCCAAAGCCTTTCCACCATCTACAAGGCACAAGTCAGGAGTGTGATGGAATACTCTCCACTTGCCTGGATGAGTGCAGCTCCAACAACACTCAAGAAGCTCGACAACATCCAGGACAAAGCAGCCCGCTTATTTGGCACCCCATCCACCACCTTAAACATTCACTCTCTCCACCGTGGCTGCAGTGTGTACCATCTACAAGATGCACTGCAGCAACTCGCCAAGGCTTCTTCGGCAGCACCTCCCAAACCCGCGACCTCTTCCACCTAGAAGGACAAGGGCAGCAGGTGCATGGGAACACCATCCCCTCCAAGTTCCCCTCCAAGTCACACACCATCCTGACTTAGAAGTATATCGTCGTTCCTTCATCGTCGCTGGGTCAAAATCCTGGAACTCCCTCCCTAACAGCACTGTGGGAGCACCTTCACCACACGGGACTGCAGCGGTTCAAGGAGGCGGCTCAGCACCACCTTCTCAAGGGCAACTAGGGATGGGCAATAAATACTGGCCTTGCCAGCGATGCCCACATCCCATGAACAAATTAAAATAAGACCCTGAAGCCCCAAATCTCTGACCCACACTCACCTTGAGCATGGTTCCTCACTTGGGGTGGGGATCTGTAAATTTACCCCATAGTGTTTATGCGTGTGTATAGTACATGTGCAGATGTAGTCCCCGTGTAAATGTCGTATATATGCGTATAGTTCATCGGTGTATATTAAAACACTGAAATAGAATATTGGCCGTTAGTTTATTAGATGGGTAATCGACATATACTGGGTGGAACCAATATTTGCGGAATGGGGACTGGAAGCACAATATCATCATGGGCACGTGTGCCTCAGCCATCTTGCCTGTCTTGTTGTTATCGATCGCAGCTCTGGAATTCCCTCCCTAAGCCTCTCCATCTCTCTCTCTCTCTCCTCCTTTAAGACGCTCCTTAAAACCTACCTCCTTGACCGAGCTTTTGGTCGCCTGCCCTAATATCTCCTTATGTGGCTCGGTGTCGAATTCCGTCTGATAAACGCTCCTGTGAAGCGCCGCGGGGAACGTTGAAAGGCGCTGTATAAATACAAGTTGTTGCTGTTGTTACTCTACTGACCTACTTCCCCCAGCTGATTGATGAACTGTCACGTTTTATGCACTCGGGGCCCATTGAAATTAAACCCATCTGGTTGCTTTTTAGATTCTGGATTGCATCAAGGCGGCTTTGGTTGAGTGGGGTTCAAAGTTCAACCCAGATCAGGCTGAGGTGAAGGTATGTCTATTTCCTGGGTCGCTCCGCCACTCAAAAACTCTTCTCAGTCCAGCACCAAACCCTTTCCTGATCATTTCGCCGCTATGTCCTCGACTGCTTTCTTACGCAATTTTTTTTTTCTCGAAAACGCACCAAGAAACACAAACCGTGTCCGCGACACTTAATCTGCTTGCGGTGGCAGTGGAGCCGCGCGCTTAACTCATGCCGCCATTTTAGATCCTGGAAGCGCACGGCGGCCATTTTGAAATCGGTCCGACTCTGTCTGAAAACCGGCGGAACTCTGAACCCTGCTGATACAGGGCCCCTGCTCCTGTTCTTGCTGGGAATTCACATACCGTTTCCCCTGCGTAATATTGGAATTCCCAGTCAGCCCTGTAAGGATGCCCATTTTTAGAAATATTGTGTGCTCATCAAGGCGAGGGACATTAACTTGGGAAATGGAACCCTTCTGTTTTGGGGAACCCAGTCACCGAATCAAACACTCCCAGATCAGCATCAGTTATGGGTAAGTGCAGTTTGTGGGGCCATCTCGTTGGGAGTACCTGTTCCTGGTCATAGCATTTTGCTGTGACTCTAATCTCTAATAATGGGTGGGAGGGAAGGCTGAAGGTGGGAGTTCCAAGATTTGCCCACTGAAACACTTGGATCTCTTTACTAATTAGGCCGCTGTTCCGTTTAACATTCGTTGAATTATGAACATTGTTTTTTTTTTCTTTCCCCCTGACTCCTGCCAGGGATTACCCGAGCACCTGGTTTGCAATCTTATTCAGGATACCGAGAGGATTGGGCCTAACGAGAGAGAGGATGTCAAACTAACGGGTAGGTGCAACCAATGAATATAAGAACATAAGAAATAGGAGCAGGAGTGGGCCGTTCTAAAAGCAGGTCCCTGTCGCCCATCAGTAGCTGCAGTATAACTGGGGCACAAAGGTCTGCTCCCTCGAGATGTATGTGTGGTTGAACTGCCAAACCCTAGCAGCTTAATTACTGGTTACATAAGAACGTAAGAAATAGGAGCAGGAGTCGGCCATTCGGCCCCTCGAGCCTGCTCCGCCATTCAATAAGATCATGGCTGATCTTCTACCTCAACTCTACCTTCCTGCACTATCCCTATATCCCTTGGTTCCCTTAATATTCAAAAATATTAGGGACAGGGAGAGCACGGTTAAACTGCCCTAATTAAAAGAATTTGCCACCGTTGTATGTTTTGTTTATTAATTTAGGCTGAATTTATGATGCAAGGAGTTATTATTCAACAGCAGCAGCTTGTATTTATACAGCGCCTTTAATGGAGTAAAACGTCCCAAGACGCTTCGCAGGAGCGATTATCAAACAAAATTTGACACCGAGCCACATAAGGAGATGTTAAGGCAGGTCAAGCTTGGTCAAAGAGGTAGGTTTTCAGGAGCGTCTTAAAGGAGGAGAGAGAGGCGGAGAGGTTTAGGGAGGGAATTCCAGAGCTTGGGGCCCAGGCAGCTGAAGGCACGGCCGCCAATGTTGGAACAATGGAAATCGGGGATGCGCAAGAGGCCAGAATTGGAGGAGCGCAGAAATCCGGGAGGGCTGTAGGGCTGGAGGAGGTTACAGAGATGGGGGATCTGTTTGTATTGATACTTTCGTCTTCCTGACCTTCTTTTCTTCTCTCCCACAGCCAAACTGTTCATCTGCAGATTTGAAGCTTCATTGGTCAAGGAGGCTGTCGCGAGAGGTATGTGGGGTCAACTCAAACTGTTCAATGGGCAGAACCCACAAGGGAGTAAATCACTTCTCATTCACTACTTTATAGACAGGGGGGGGCCTCAGTGCCACGGAAATTGCCACTGAGTTTATTCTATTGAGATTGAGGTGTCCTCCGGCAGGTGGGCAGACGTGCCTCAGAATCTGCATCCTCACATTGCAGGATTTAGTTGAGATTAATCCAGAAACTGGCTTTGAAGGGCTGCAGAGATCTTGGGGCCCTGCTTATAGAGAATTCAAGGTCAAGGCAATGTTTGTTCAAGCCTCACTTCAGACTTCAGTGCATAATCTCGGCTGCCATTCCAGTGCAGTACTGAGGGAGACCGGAAGGCCCCCTTCTGTGCAGTACTATTCTATGATAAAGCTCCTCCTGGACCATCAGTCTTAGGTAATTACCCATGGGTTTTGTCTTGTACAATCGCTGGTGGCCAACTACCCATCGAGCTCCTCCTGGACCATCGATGATCACCTTTGGAATTCTCTACCCCGGAGAAACATAGAAACCTAGAAAAATAGGAGCAGGAGTAGGCCATTCGGCCCTTCGAGCCTGCTCCGCCATTCAATATGATCATGGCTGATCCTCTATCGCAATACCATATTCCCGCTCTCTCCCCATACCCCTTGATGCCTTTTGTGTCCAGAAATCTATTTATCTCATTCTTAAATATATTCAGTGACTTGGCCTCCACAGCCTTCTGTGGTAGAGAATTCCACAGGTTCACCACCCTCTGAGTGAAGAAATTTCTCCTCATCTCAGTCCTAAATGTCCTACCCCGTATCCTGAGACTGTGACCCCTCGTTCTAGACCCCGAGGAGGGCTGTGGAGGCTCAGTCGTTGAGTATATTCAAGACAGAGATCGATAGATTTTTGAATATTAAGGGAATCAAGGGATAGGGGGATAGTTCAGGAAAGTGGAGATGAGGTAGAAGATCAGCCATGATCTTATTGAATGGCGGAGCAGGCTCGAGGGGCCAAATGGCCGACTCCTGCTCCTATTTCTTATGATGGGTATTCAATCGTAGAGCTCCTTCCTCTATCATCAATGAGTGATTGATCTATAGACTTCCTCATGCACATCTATGATGGACACTTACTTGTATCGTTCATCCCGTACATTCACCAATGGGTCATTACCCATAGAGTTGGTCCCTGTACCATTATACCGAGGTTGGACAGCCACATACCCAGCCAATCTGGCATTCATTATGTGAGTAGCGTTGGAATAAATGACATGTTTCCCCCTTTCAATCACAGCCTGTTCGGAGCTCGGGATAACTCAGCTGGATTCTGTAATCCTCGCAGCTCCCCCACCGCCAGAAGGAAAACATCGGACTCTGGAGGAGCTGAAGGCTTATTGGAAGGAGCTGGAGATACTGGTCCAAGACCAGAAGATCGCATCAATAGGAGTTTCAGACTTGGACCAGAAAGAACTGGAGGCCCTTTGCCAACACGCACAGGTGTGTTTTCCCCATCTTCTATTTTGTTTTATTTGTTTATGGGATGTGGGCGTCGCTGGCTAGGCCAGCATTTATTGCCCATCCCTAATTGCCCTTGAGGAGGTGGTGGTGAGCCTCCTTCTTGAACCGCTGCAGTCTGTGTGGTGAAGGTACTCCCACAGTGCTGTTAGCGAGGGAGTTCCGGGATTTTGACCCAGCGACGATTAAGGAACGGCCGATATACTTCCAAGTCAGGATGGTGTGTGACTTGGAGGGGAACTTGGAGGTGATGGTGTTCCCATGCACCTGCTGCCCTTGTCCTTCTAGGTGGAAGAGGTCGCGGATTTGGGAGATGCTGCCGAAGAAGCCTTGGCGAGTTGCTGCAGTGCATCTTGTAGATTGTACACACTGCAGCCACGGTGCGCCGGTGGTGGAGGGAGTGAATGTTTAAGGTGGTGAATGGGGTGCCAATCAAGCGGGCTGCTTCGTCCTGGATGGTGTCGAGCTTCTTGAGTGTTGTTGGAGCTGCACTCATCCAGGCAAGTGGAGAGTATTCCATCACACTCCTGACTCGTGCCTTGTAGATGGTGGAAAGGCTTTGGGTAGTCAGGAGGTGAGACACTCGCCGAAGAATATTTTCTCCTCTTCTCCTGAAGTCATGGTCCCTTGGTGTGTATTGCAGGTCTCTGGTTCCTTACCCAGGTGGAAGTATTCCATCACACACGGGCCTGTCCTGTCCCTACCCAATGACCACATGCATGCACTTTCCAGGGGTGACTTTTCCTTTCCCCAACAGTCGGGCTACATCCTACCGGCCTTGTCAGCCGTGGCTCAGTGGGCAGCACCCTCGCATCTGAGTCAGAAAGTTGTGGGTTCAAGTCCCACTCCAGAGACTTGAGCATAAAAATCTAGGCTGACACTCCCAGTGCAGTGCTGAGGGAGCGCCGCACTGTCGGAGGTGCCGTCTTTCAGTTGAGATGTTAAACCGAGGTCCCATCTGCCCTCTCAGACGTAAAAGATCCCACGGCACTATTTAGAAGAAGAGCAAGGAAGTTCTCCCTGGTGTCCTGGGGCCAATATTTATCCCTCAACCAACATCACCAAAAACAGATGATCTGGTCATTATCACATTGCTGTTTGTGGGAGCTTGCTGTGCGCAAATTGGCTGCCGCGTTTCCCACATTACAACAGTTGGATTACAGAATCAGGAGCTGAACCGTACAGATCCTGGAGACTCCAACCTCAATCCCTGACCAGAGTAAGCTGACCTTCAGGTGAAGCACCAGTGGAGATACTTCATTGCCAACACAAGGTTAAAATCAACCAGGGTTTGTGCTCCTGATTACTGGAAAGGGAGTGCGCGTGTGGGTGGACACTGGGTTTGGTCGGGACTGGGATTCGATATGTTGCCCCCGCTGTTGAACAGCCCAGCAATGCTCACTCTCTGGACTCACATGTGAAGACTGGTCACTTGGACCAGGTACCGAAGGGTTGAAGTCAGAGGTGGAATTGAATCCAGCTTCACTCGCTGCCTTCAGGAAAGGGCAGGAGGAAGATTGGGGAGAAGGCACAAATCAACGGGGGGGGGAAAAAGCAAAGACGACCTGAATCTAAGTGTTGTCGGCTGCCTATATTGTAACTGTTCTGACCAACGTACTCTTCTCCACAGGTCCAGCCGAGCAGTAACCAGGTGAACCTGGCCTCCTGCTGTGTAATACCACCTGACCTCACCGCCTTCGCTAATGAGAACAACATTCAGCTGCTGACCCACAATGATCCCGCAGGTAAGGTCTCATTTACCGTCCCTTTGGCTCAAAATTTCCTGCCTTCCACGTCCAAGTAAATTGGCAATCGTCTTCTGGTTTGCTGGTTTTGGTGATTTGCCATTAGGGGTGCAAATATCCGGTCAGTTCGGCACAGTTGGTCGCACGTTTGACCGTGTGTCAGACGGTCATGGGTTCAAGTCCCACTCCACAAATTGAGGGTGAGGGCACCTAACCTGGGCCAGACACTTCCGTGCTGAGGGAGTGGTGAAGTATCGGAGATGCTGCCTCTTAGACGAGGTGTTAAACTGGTCCTGGATTTTTTTTTTCCTTCGTTTATGGGATGTGGGAGTCGCTGGTAAGGCCAGCATTTATTGCCCATCCCTAGTTGCCCTTGAGAAGGTGGTGGTGAGCCGCCTTCTTGAACCGCTGCAGTCCGTGTGGTGAAGGTGTTCCCACAATGCTGTTAGGGAGGGAGTTCCAGGATTTTGACCCAGCGACGATGAAGGATCGGCCGATATACTTCCAAGTCAGGATGGTGTGTGACTTGGAGGGGAACTTGGAGGTGGTGGTGCTCCCATGCGCCTGCTGCCCTTGTCCTTCTAGGTGGTAGAGGTCACAGGTTTGGGAGGTGCTGCCGAAGAAGCCTTGGCGAGTTGCTGCAGTACATCTTGTAGATGGTACACACTGCAGCCGCGGTACACCGGTGGTGGAGGGAGTGAATGTTTAAGGTGGTGGATCTGCTGGTTCAGGTGGCTGTAGAAAATCCTCTGGCATGATTCAAAGAAGCCCCCGGAGGGTTGTCCCAACCAACCTTCCTCCCTCAGCCAACACCACCAAAAGCAGATTAACTGGGCCGTTCATCAGCCTGAGGTTGGAGTTTTCCACCTTTCTGTTTTCCCTGCGCCACTACAGTGCCACTAGGGCCGCCAGCCCGGCTTGGACCTATTCCTGGAGGTGTCATCACATGACCTCTGGCCTCCAACCACCCCGCCCCCTGCACTCCCGCCATTGGCCGCCCAACTTGTCCATCCTCGGGTGCCCCGCCTGTCCCACGGCCAATTGGAAAAAGCGAATAGACTCTTTGGTCCCCAATTGGACAATTCTCGACTGTCGGCCAAACACCATTTTTTTCCCCCCGTCTCCAATATTTTTATAACTAATAAACAAAAGTGTTTATAAAAGCACAACTTTTTTATTGCTTTTTCTCCTGGGTGTTGCTTGCAGAGATTAACCTTCAATTCCTGGAGACTCCAGGATAATCCTGGAGGTTGGCAGCCATAACCATCGGGAATTCCCATTGTAACTGATTACTCGGGGCATTCTTAATGTTGACGTAAAAAAGCATGACCAAAAATTCACGAAAACAGGAAGTGAAGCTTGGGAACAGGAAATGCTACAAACGGAAGATTTTTTTTAAACATGACCGTAGATTTATTGAGCTCTTCTTCTCTGCGTCCAGATATCCTCCCAGTGGGATCTTTCCAGGAAGCCCTCAGTGACAGTCTGCAGGACCCTCATGCCCATGAGTGGGCACCACGGTGGATCCTTCGATACTCAGCCATCATTAAGCACAGAGGAATCATCAAGTCGAAAGGTTACATGGTTTGCGCAGAGAGACAAGCGGCGTGACATTGCCGAGGCTCCTTCAAACTACAACTATTCCAGTTGGATTTGTTTCTGCTGCCTAGTTCTGACTCGCCTGAGCTCAGACGGCCTTTTTTTATTCATCCACAGGATGTGGCAAGGCCGGCATTTGTTGCCCATCCCTAATTGCCCCTTGAGAAAGTGGTGGTGGGCCACCTTCTTGAACCGCTGCAGTCCATGTGGTGAAGGCGCTCCTTTAGGACAGGAAGATTTAAAACTATGGTCAGGGTGGGTCCTGAAACTGGACATTAATGGCTGGTTGGGCTTTTATACCTTGTTCCTAATGTCCTTCTGTGACCACGTACAGTTACAAAAATGTTATGCGGCTTGCTTATCACAAGAACACATGCAGCAGTTAATAAGTCTCGTCAGTGCGACCCTAATTCACCAACAACTTGGCAGTCTCACTCAGCGGCCACAGGTTGGCTGGTGTGGGATAATAAAAGAAAGAACATGCATTTCTATAGCGCCTTTCACGACCTCCGGACGTTCCCACAGTGCCTCCCAGCCGATGTAGTACTTTCGAGATATAGTCACTGTTGTAATATCGGAAACGCGGCAGCCAATTTACGCACAGCAAGCTCCCACAAGCGGCAATGTGATAATGACCCAGATAAACTGTTTCTCAGTAATGTTGGTTGAGGGATAAAAGTTAACCAGGGCACTGGGAGAACGCTCTTCAAAAAAAAATGCCATTGGATCGTTTACCATGGGCCTCGCCCCTTCCTATCTCTGTAATCTCCTTCAGCCTCACAACCCCCCCAGAGATATCTGCACTCCTCTAATTCTGCCCTCTTGAGCATCCCTGATTATAATCGCTCCACCATTGGCGGCCATGCCTTCAGCTGCCTGGGCCCTAAGCTCTGGAATTCCCTGCCTAAACCTCTCCGCCTCTCTCTCCTCCTTTAAGACGCTCCTTAAAACCGACCTCTTTGACCAAGCTTTTGGTCACCTGTCCTAATTTCTCCTTATGTGGATCAGTGTCAAATTTGTTGTCTGATAACACTCCTGTGCAGCGCTTTGGGGCGTTTTACTATGTTAAAGGTGCTATATAAATACAAGTTGTTGTTGTTGTTGTTGTCCACCTGAGATGGCTGATGGGACCTCAGTTTAGCATCTTGCTCTAAAAAGGCAGCACCTCCAACACTACAGCTTCCCCTCGGTACTGCACTGAAGTAACAACCTAGATTATATGGCTCACCACCACCTTCTCGAGGGCAACTGGTGATGGGGAATAAATGGCGGCCTTGCCAGCGACGCCCACATCCTGAGAGTGAATAATAAAAAGAAGCCTGGTCTGTCTTTCTTTGCCATATCTTCTTGTCTGCCTTGTGTGATGTGACGATCGCTGCGGGTATTGCCGCCCGGGACCTCCCCGAGTGCCGCGGAAATTGCTGTAGCTATGGCGTCGTGCCAGGGTGCCAAACGCAACCTCTTCCGCGGTGAACTTCGCGTCAAGGCAGCTGGAAGCAAGGGCGCCATGCAGCGCTCCATCACGAGGTGTTTGGAGAAGCCACCAAGAAATGGAGATGAGATACAAATAACCAAAGGAGCGAATGTGGCCTGTGACCCTTCACGCGAGAGTTTGTCCCATGAATATTCCCTGAAGCCTGCCTGAGCCCAGAGTTGTCATCGGTTCGAATGTCTCTAATTCAGGTCCCAAGTCCAGACCGTGGCACTAAATTGTCTCCTTCTCATCCAAAACAATTAAACGAAGAACATGAAACTTTAATAGGCCCAGAATGTTTTTGCTAATTTTCTTTTCAAATCAGATGTGGTTTAACGATAAGTTCATTCCTAGCGCAGTGTGTGAGAGATGCGCATAGATAAAAATCTACTGTGTCTCCTGCACGCTCCTTATCGCAACGGAAGCGAAGAGGCGACATACAAAATATCGTCAGCGTCTCTCTGGTAAAGCTCTTCACTCCAGCCAGTAACAAGTTTTGCTGATTGTTGCCATTTGCTTCTCCCAACTCCTTCAGCCTGGCAAAGGCTTGATGTAGGCCTCAGAGGGTGAGATGTCGGCCGGAATGTTGCCGGCGCTCAGAGTGCGGGTTTGGAGGCGGGTCCACTGTCAAAATAGCAAAGATTGACAGCGGGTAGGAAACCCGCCTCCACGCGAGTCTTCCAGGTGTCGGGTCTGTGAGCGGAGAACTGACCCGACACCAAGCGGCGGGGGAGACAGTTGAGCTCATTCAATGGCTTGTTAACAGCCAATTTAATGGTATTTTGAGGTTTCCTTCCAATTTTGCGTTCTCCCCCACGGGTTACCCGCTGCTCGGGGAACAGGCCAGCTCACCCTGGTGTGAGTTGAGTCTGCTCTGATGTTTCTGATAAGCTGACAGCTGCAGAAGTGGTGTAAAGGATGCATGGTGAGTTTCAGAGTGCAGAAACTGTTGGTTACTGCATTTGTAAGACATATAGAGATTTCTTTAGCTTGCAAGTGTTTAGAGGCAACTGTATGTCCAGTGCCACCTCATTGGAACAACCTCTCTCACCATTGACAGATCGCTTCCGTCATCTCAACTGCAGCTGCCGTCTATTGCAGCAACATCGGTGCCCTTGAAAAAATCACACCTTGGTCCTCCGAATCCCTCTAGGATCAGCCCCAACACCAACATCACCAGGCACACCAACATCACCAACAACATCACCAACCTTCTCCGCCATCACCTGATGCTGCACAGGACACCTGACAACATTGCTGCCCGGGAGGCCAGCAATGGCATCACCATGGCCAGATTTACTTCACTTGACGCTGTTAACCCTGGCTGCCACATGAAGCGGCAGGTTGACACCATCCCACACCAGCACCGTGAAGCATCCCTTTAATGTCCAAGCCATTCCTTTCACACTCATCACTATAGCGGGGGGGAGGGGCGGGGGGGGAGGGCGGGGGGGGCAGGGTGTTATGTCTCAACTGAAACTCAGTAAGACATTTCTCAAATATCAACAGAAAATGCTGGAAACACTCAGCAGGCCAGGCAGCATCCGTGGAGAGAGAAACAGAGTTAACGTTTCAGGTCTGGGACCTTTCATCAGAACTGGAAAAAAGCTGGAGATGTAACAGATATTAAGCAGGTGCAGAGACGGGGGGGGGGGGGTTGGTTTTAGGAGGGGAGGAAGGAATTGAAAGAATATACTGTGCTTATGTAAGAGGCAGGAAAGATAAAATGTTGCAAATGGGGATGGCAAAATCATACAGCATGAAAAATGGGGGCAGGGATTATTGTCTGAAATTGTTGAACTCAGTGTTGAGTCCGGAAGGCTGTAAAGTGCCCAATCGAAAGATGAGGTGCTGTTCCTCGAGCTTACGTTGAGCTTCATTGGAACAGTGTAATAGGCCGAGGACAGAGAGGTCTGAGTGGGAGTGAAGCGGAGAATTAAAGTGACAGGCGACCGGAAGCTCAGGGTCACCCTTACGGACTGAACGGAGGTGTTCCGCAAAGCGGTCACCCAATCTGCATTTGGTCTCCCCAATGTAGAGGAGACCGCATCGTGAGCAGCGAATACAGTATACTAGATTGCAAGAAGTACAAGTAAATCGCTGTTTCACCTGGAAGGGGTGTTTGGGGCCCTGGACAGTGGGAAGGGGGGAGGTATAAGGGCAGGTGTTGCATCTCCTGCGCTTGCACGAGCGAAGGTGCCGGGCGAAGGGGAAGGGCTGTTAGGGGTGATTGAAGAGTGGACCAGGGTGTCGCGAAGGGAGCGGTCCCTACGGAATGCTGAAAGGGGAGGTGAGGGGAAGATGTGTTTGGTGGTGGGATCACGCTGGAGGTGGCAGAAATGGCAGCGGATTATCTGTTGAATGTGGAGGCTGGTGGGATGAAAGGTGAGGACAAGGGGAACTCTATCGTGGTTCTGGGAGGGAGGGGAAGGGGTGAGAGCAGAAGTGCGGGAAATGGAACGGACACAGTCAAGGGCCATGTTAACCACAGTAGAGGGGAATCCTCGGTTGAGGAAAAAGGAAGAAATGTCGGAAGCATTTTATCTTTCCTGCCTCTTAAATAAGCACAGTATGTTCTTTCAACTCCTTCCTTCCCTCCTAAACCACCCTCCCTGTCTCTGCACCTGCTTAAAACCTGTTACATCTCCAGCTTTTTCCAGTTCTGATGAAGGGTCCCAGACCTGAAACGTTAACTCTCTTTCTCTCTCCACGGATGCTGCCTGGCCTGCTGAGTATTTCCAGCATTTTCTGTTGTTATTTCAGATTTCCAGCATCCGCAGTATTTTGCTATTGTATAAGACATTTCTCAAGGTGCACACAGATCTGTCCAATAAGGGGCAGTGTTGAAAATATAGATTTCACTGTATGACAACACATTACCAGAAACTTCACATGAACATTGGCTAAACCTCGCAAGTGCCTACCCTTGTGTGCTGTTAGTTGGTATGCTTGTAGTAGGATGAGAGTGAGTGTGAGGGGTGGCTAGTGAGATGGGGAAGTGATAATGTAGATAGAGAGGGATGGGTGGAGATGCAAGGTAAGTTGGTGTGAGTAAGGATGTGCAGGAGTAGGGTAGGGAAGGCAGAGTGATGGGGATGTGATGAGTGGCACAGCAGGATGAGGTTGAGTGTGGCTTTTCAGTAACGTTTCGTGATCCACTGAGATCAGTGAAAGGTTTGCGCCACTGCAGCCTGGGACCCCTGATGACATCCCTGCTTGTGCCCTCCTGTGCAATGTGTCACCAGGCTGTGCTGGTGTCCTGGGGCGGTCTCTTCCAATCTTGGAAGGGAAGAGGACCACCCTGCGTGCTGTGACTCCTTCCATAAGGATATGGAGGGAGTCATTGGAGAGCCTGGGTTCAAGTGTTCACCTTTGTGCAGTGCTTGTCAGTGTTTGCAGCACCTCAATGCTGTAGAACATTGACAGCACAACTGTCAAAATCAATGTGGCCGTGGTCCCTTGAAGGAAACCGGCTGATGACACATCATTAAATGACGTCATTAGACCCGCTTCCTGTTAATTGGCCGGGAAGCCCGCAGGGCGGGGCTTAACAAGACCAATCAAGGGAAAATCCCTTTGACAGAGCGGCTGCAGCCAGGATCGTGACTGGAACCCAGAAACCAGCTCTCCCACCCCCATCCCGACACCGCTGAGAAAAATACAGCCCGCCGACTTGGTGAGGGGTGGAATTGTGGCCGGGGTCCGCGCTGCGTGGCCCCCACCGTGCCAAGTTCAGAGACGGATCCGCTAACGTGTGAAATCCGCTCTCTGTGGTTCGCTTGGCTGATGATGAACATTTTTGAAAGCCTCAAAAACTTTATTAACAGCACTCCACTGTGACTTGGACATGTAACGCCATTCCTTCATTATTGCTGGGCCAGATACCTGGGAGACAACCGACCCGAACTCCATTGTGGGAGCATCAGCACCACGAGACGCAGCAGTGGTTCAGGGAGAGGGCCCACCAGCAGGGCTTACCAAGCCTCGATTGAAGATCAATCTCCAGGACAGCGCTGCGAGAAAATCCCGGGAGAAAAATCACTGGGGCAATAAATAAAAAGCGTCCGTTTTTTTTCATTTTCTTTGAAGGCTTTTGTTTATTGCTTATGAAAATATTGAGGATTGGCAAAAAGGGCGGTTTGAGTGGTTGGAGGCAGGAGGTCATGAGATGAAACCTCCAGGTATCCGTCCACTCAGAGTTGGCGACCCAACCACCAGCACCTACTATGGGGAACTAGGGATGGGCAATGAATGTGGCCTTGTATAGTGTGTGTGTGCGTGTGTGTGTGTGTGCAACGTCAGCCACCGAGGGAGTTGGGAAGCAATGACTGAGCCAACAGGGTTTGTGGTGTAAACGAAGAGTCTGTTTGAAATAAAACTTTTCCTCAGTCAAGTGTCAGCCGTGGCTCAGTGGGTAGCACACTCGCCTCAGAGTCAGAAGGTTGTGGCTTCAAGTCTCGCTCCCGGGAATTGAGCACATAAATAAAAGCTAGGCTGACACTCCCAGTGCAGTACTGTCGGAGGTGCCGTACTGAGGGAGTGCTGCACTGTCGGAGGGGCAGTACTGAAGGAGCACCGCACTGTCGGAGGGGCAGTACTGAGGGAGTGCCGCACTGTCGGAGGGGCAGTACTGAGGGAGCGCCGCACTGTCGGAGGGGCAGTACTGAGGGAGCGCCGCACTGTCGGAGGTGCCGTACTGAGGGAGTGCTGCACTGTCGGAGGGGCAGTACTGAAGGAGCGCTGCACTGTCGGAGGGGCAGTACTGAGGGAGCGCCGCACTGTCGGAGGGGCAGTACTGAGGGAGCGCCGCACTGTCGGAGGGGCAGTACTGAGGGAGTGCCGCACTGTCGGAGGGGCAGTACTGAGGGAGTGCTGCACTGTCAGAGGGGCAGTACTGAGGGAGCGCTGCACTGTCGGAGGGGCAGTACTGAGGGAGTGCTGCACTGTTGGAGGGGCAGTACTGAGGGAGTGCTGCACTGTTGGAGGGGCAGTACTGAAGGAGTGCTGCACTGTCGGAGGGGCAGTACTGAGGGAGCGCCGCACTGTCGGAGGGGCAGTACTGAGGGAGTGCTGCACTGTTGGAGGTGCCGTCTTTCGGATGAGGTGTTAAACCGAGGCCCCGTCTGCTCTCTCAGGTGGATGTAAAAGATCCTATTGTGCTATTTTGAAGAAGAGCAAGGGGAGGTGTCCTGGGCCAATATTTATCCCTCAACCAACATAACAAAAACAGATTATCACATTGCTGTTTGTGGGAGCTTGCTGTGTGCAAATTGGCAGCTGTGTTTCCTACATTACAACAGTGACTACACTTCAAAAAGTACTTCGTTGACTGTAAAATGCTTTGGGACGTCCGGTGGTCGTGAAAGGCACTATAGAAATGCAAGTCTTTCTTTCAATCATTTAATGAATTAAGCATAAAAATACAGGAGGCTGCCAATATATTTTGTGGTTGATCCCCACCTCCCTCCTCATTACACACAATTATAATTTTAATACTGTTCAGATTACATAACAATGATTTACTGGTCCCTCTGAAAAGACCCGTTACCCCTTCCTGTCCATTCCCCAGATCCTGCTTCCTCCAGTAGCCCGTTCTTCAAACCAGGAATATTCACCCCATCAATTACCTCAGCTAAAAACAAATCAATTTAAACGCATTCTCAGAGTACAAGTGAGGAAGAACAGAATCTACAGCACAGATAATCATCGTAAAACAACCAGAAATGTCTACATGCTCAACAACAGTGTTGTGTGCGTCAAGATAGATACAGTTGAGAGCGGCCGTTTGGCCCACCCTAGCTCAGCCACTGGGGGTGTCTAGAACGAGGGCTCACAGTCTCAGGATACGGGGTAGGACATTTAGGACTGAGATGAGGAGGAATTTCTTCACTCAGAGGGTGGTGAGCCTGTGGAATTCTCTACCACAGAAGGCTGTGGAGGTCAAGTCACTGAATATATTTAAGAAGGAGATAGATAGATTTCTGGACACAAAAGGCATCAAGGGGTATGGGGAGAGAGCGGGAATATGGTATTGAGATAGAGGATCAGCCATGATCATATTGAATGGCGGAGCAGGCTCGAATGGCCGACTCCTGCTCCTATTTTTCTATGTTCCTAAAAGGCTTACCCGCCCTCCATCACAACAACTTGCATTTAACGTAGTCAAACGTCCCAAGTCGCGCTTCACAGGAGCAATTATCAAACAAAAATTGACACCGAGCCACATGCGGAGATATTAAGACAAGTGACTAAAAAGCTTGGTCAAAGAGGTCGGTTTTAAGGAGCATCTTAAAGGAGGAAAGAGAGGCGGAGAGACGGAAAGGTTTAGGGAGGGAATTCCAGAGCTTAGGGCCTTGGCAGCTGTTGCTTGAGCCTCAGGTTTTGCCTCCAACACTGAGCAGAGATCATTCCAAGCGTTGATCACTCTTGGCACAAAGTCACCCTAAATTTTCCTTTTACCAGTTTTAAGCTACAGCCCCTTGTTACATAGAAACAGGAGCAGGCCATTCAGCCCCTCAAGCCTGTACCGCCATTCAATTAGATAGGGCTGGATTTTACCAGCCCTGAGGAGGCGGGTCTGGAGGTGGGACTGCTGGGAAAATCAAAAAAAATGGGAGCGGGTCCCGAACCCGTTCCCAACCCGCCTCCAACCAATCTTCCCGGGAATCGGGTACCCGATTTGCGCAGGGACCCGACTCCTAGCGGCGGGAAGAGGATTATAGCCACTTAACTGCTTGTTAACAGGTAGTTAACAGGCAGTTAAGAGGGTTTTTCCCATTTTGAGACTTCTGCTCCGGGCTTCCCGACGTCGGGGAACCCCGCCAGGGTAAGTGAGGCGTGCTGTGGGTCTGTTGTAATGTTTGTGTATAGATGACAGCTGCAGAAGTGGTGTGAAGGATGCAATGGGACACTGGTGAGTATCAGAGGTAAGGAAATGTTGGGAAAGTCATTTTTAATGTGTTTAGATTTTTCTGTAGGTGACAAGCTTTTGAAGTGTTTGTGTGGCCTCACCTCATTGGGAGAAGCGACAGATCGCTTCTGTACCCTCATCTGCAGCTGCCATCTGTTTTATCCTAAGGAGAGAGTCATTGGAGAGCCTGGGTACAAGGGCTCACCTTTGTACAGTGATTGTCAGTGTTTGACAGCACCTCAATGCTGTCAAACACTGTCAAATCATCTGTCAAAAATGTATGGTTCATGCGCCTTTAAGAAAACCGGCAGATGAAGCATCATCAACTGACGTCATCGGACACCGGCTTTCCCTTAATTGGCCGGCAAGCCCGCAGGGCGGGCTTAACAAGGCCAATCAGGGGAAAATAGCGTCTGTGCGTTGGACGTGGCTGGGGGCGGGACTAGAACCCGGAAGGCAGCTGTCCCGCCCCCAACTCGTCTCGGTGAGTAAAATCCAGCGCATCGTGTCTGATCTGTTCTCCTTAGAGCAGAAAAGGTTAAGGGAATACTTAATCGAGGTCTTCAAAATCATGAAGGGTTTTGATAGAGTAAATAAGGTGAAACTGTTTCCAGTGGCAGGAGGGTCGGTAACCAGAGGACACAGATTGAAGGTAATTGGCAAAAGAACCAGGGGAAAGATGTGGAGAATTTTTCTTACACAGCGAGTTGTTGTGATCTGGAACACGCTGCCTGAAAGGGCGGTGGAAGCAGATTCAATAATAACTTTCATAAGAGGATTGAATAAATACTTGAAAAGGAAAAATTTGCAGGGCTGTGGAGAAAGAGCAGGGGGGGAGTGGGACTAATTGGAGAGCGCTTTCAAAGAGACACGATGGGCCGAATGCCCTCCTCCTGTGTGCTCTATGATTCTATAAATAGGATTTGGTTTTTACATTTTCCAACTTTTTTCCCCTTTTATCCCATCTTCCCCTGAAGGCGCTGGGCTCGTGCGGCGATATGATTCTACAGGTGCGAGCGGCTCCTCGATGCCCAGCCCAGAATGGCCATTCTCCACGCGTGAGCTCAGACGGTGAGTGCTGGGAGGCTGTTTGGCCATGGGTGCCATCACAGCATAGCTTGATCCTTTCCTCACCAGTTGTTGGTAGCTGCACGCTTGCCAGTGCTGTCAGAGGGGCGGGGCGGGGGAGAGCCGGTTAGCAACGAGGAGCAGATGTCCTGGCTGATCTACTTTTCCTTTCTCTGGGTCAGGAGATACTGAGGGCAATTAAAGTCCCCTCCCTGTTCAGACTGAGACGCCAATTCAGCACAGACCAGTGATGAAGCCAGGACCTTATCAGTGGCATTTTAAAAAATGGTTGAGTCGCATGTTTTGTTTTGGAATATATTTGATTTCAATCGTTAACATCTTCCACCCCGCCCCCTCACCTCCCTCCCCACAGTGTGGATGGGTGACATTTCAGGAAGATGGACTTGAGTTATACTGCTCTGAATGGAGACAAAAATCCCTGTGCACTATCCATGCTTGCAAGAGCTATCGCAGTGGAGTTTCAGCAAATCGAACTGTAACCCCCCACCCATGACCTACGCCACTCCTCTCTGACCCCCCCCTCTCCCCCCCCCACTCCTCCCCCACCATCCATTCCAGATCTGGACTCTGCAAAAATAGCGAGGAATCCAAGCTGAAAATAAAAGTATTCACTTCTTGGTTTGGGCGCAAGTGAAGACTGTTACAACCTGGGGCAGAGGTTTTAAAAGAGGTTCATTGACGACCTCTGACACTCCCTTTCACCTGTTGGGTGGAATCCCCCTTTTATTGGGTGGGGGTTTGATGGGCTTGGCTGAGCGTAGGTCAAGTGTGGGCAAGCCACTGGCTTGTTTATCTCTGTACAGAAAGTGAATTGGAAACGCAGGCCTCGGATGGAAGGTGTTGCCAAACAGAGTGAGTGTCAGCTGGAAGATTAACGCACTCGGCTCTGTATCCGCTCCTTCAATCAGCCAGTGGGTTCCGTAGCTTGACAAATGTGGGCCTTCACATCCTTTAATGTGCTAACTAAATATTCCAGCAATGTCATCTGGCAGATCCACTTGTAATCCTGTGTGCACGACACGTTAATCCAGCTTCCGTTGGGTGGTTGGTAACCGCATGCTAATGTCCCAGGATCACGGAAGGCTAGGAACCTAGAAACAAAATCAATAGACCCGATTTAAATGTATGTTTCAACACCATTAATGTCATTCTCTCACCTTGCCCTGCTGTCCTGGCCAATATTTTTCCCTCTCATTTGCTGTTTATGCAACCTTGCTGTGTACAAATTGCATAGAATATAGAGCACAGAAACCGACCATTCAGCCCAACTAGACTGTGAAAGAAAGAAAGACTCGCATTTATATAGCTCCCTTCACGACCACCAGATGTCTCAAAGCACTTTACAGCCAATTAAGTACTTTTTTGTTGGAGCGTAGTCACTGTTGTAATGTGGGAAACGCAGCAGCCAATTTGCACACAGCAAGCTCCCACAAACAGCAATGTGATAATGACCAGATAATCTGTTTTAGTGATGTTGGTTGAGGGATAAATATTGGCCCAGGACACCGGGGAGAACTCCCCTGCTCTTCTTCGAAATAGTGCCATGGGATCTTTTACGTCCACCTGAGAGAGCAGACGGGGCCTCAGTTTAACGTCTCATCTGAAAGACGGCACCTCCGACAGTGCAGCACTCCCTCAGTACTGCCCCTCCGACAGTGCGGCGCTCCCTCAGTACTGCCCCTCCGACAGTGCGGCACTCCCTCAGTACTGCCCCTCCGACAGTGCAGCGCTCCCTCAGTACTGCCCCTCCGACAGTGCGGCACTCTCTCAGTACTGCCCCTCCGACAGTGCGGCGCTGCCTCAGTACTGCCCCTCCGACAGTGCAGCGCTCCCTCAGTGCTGCCCCTCCTACAGTGCGGCGCTCCCTCAGTACTGCCCTTCCGACAGTGCGGCGCTCCCTCAGTACTGCCCCTCCGACAGTGCTGCACTCCCTCAGTACTGCCCCTCTGACAGTGCGGCGCTCCCTCAGTACTGCCCCTCCGACAGTGCTGCACTCCCTCAGTACTGCCCCTCTGACAGTGCGGCGCTCCCTCAGTAGTGCCCCTCCGACAGTGCTGCACTCCCTCAGTACTGCCCCTCTGACAGTGCGGCGCTCCCTCAGTACTGCACTGGAGTGTCAGCCTAGCTTTATGTGCTCAAGTCCCTGGAGTGGGATTTGAACCCACAACCTTCTGACTCACAGGCGAGTGTGCTGCCCACTGAGCCACAGCTGACATTTGTGCTGGTGTTTATATTTCACACGAGACTCCTCCCATTCCATCTGCCTCATCTCAGCCTTTCAGCATATCTTTCCATTCCCTTTACTCTCATGTACTCGTCTAGGTTCCTTTTGAAAGTATCTATGCTATTCGTCTCAACCACTTCCTGTGGTAGCGAGTTCCACATTCTAACCACTCTCCGAGAAAAGACATTTCTCCTTATTCCCCTATTGGATTTATTAGTAAACTATCTTGTATTTATTGCCCCCAGTTTTGGATTCTCCCACCAGTGGAAACATTCTCTCGACATTTACCATATTCTGGTCGCCGTATTATAAAAAGGATATAGAGGCACTGGAGAGGGTGCAGAGAAGATTTACAAGGATGATACCAGAAATGCGAGGGTATACCTATCAGGAAAGGATGAACAGGCTGGGTCTCTTTTCTCTTGAAAAAAGAAGGCTGAGGGGTGACCTAATAGAGGTCTTTAAAATTATGAAAGGTTTTGATAGAGTGGATAGAGAGAGAATGTTTCCACTTGTGGGGAAGAGCATCACTAGAGGCCATCAATATAAGATAGTCACCAAGAAATCCAATAGGGAATTCAGAAGAAACTTCTTTACCCAGAGAGTGGTGAGAATGTGGAACTCGCTACCACAGGGAGTGGTTGAGCTGAATAGTATCGATGCATTTAAGGGGAGGCTAGACAAACATATGAGGGAGAAAGGAATCGAGGGTTATGCTGATAGAGTTGGATGAGGAAAGACAGGGAGGAAGCTCGAGTGGAGAATAAACACCGGCATGGACTGGTTGGGCCGAATGGCCTGTTTCTGTGCCTGTATATCCGGTGTAATCCTATGTAATACCTTGTCCAACACCTTCATAATTCGAAAGACCTCCATCAGGTCACATTTGCTGATGTAACAGAGACTGCCGTTCAAAAATGATTTGTTGGCTGTGAAATGCTTTGGAACGGCCTGAGGAGGCAAACTGCGCTAAATAAATGCAAATTCATTCTTTCTTTTGCAATGCAGCGAATCCCAGGCCTTGAAAGAATATTGTGCGAAGCTAGCACTTGAACGCTTAACTTGTTTGTCTGCAGTTCCTGTGGTTTAGTGGTGAAGTTAACCTGATTATTTGAAATGGGTTAACACCCTCCGCTAAAGGAGCCAGCCATTGGCCCAGCGTACTCGCCTAGTTCCCATTGGTACAACAGCTGGATTATAGTGTTAGAAACACTTGCATTTCTACAGCGCCTTTCACAACCACCAGACGTTCCAAAGCGCTTTACAGCCAATGAAGTACTTTTTGAACTGCAGTCACTGTTGTAATGTAGGAAACGCGGCAGCCAATTTGCGCACAGCAAGCTCCCACAAACAGCAATGTGATAATGACCAGATAATCTGTTTTTAGCCATAGAGTCATAACGGTACAGAAGGAGGCCATTCGGCCCATCGAGTCTGTGCCGGCTCTCTGCAGAGCAATAGTGATGCTGATTGAGGGATAATTATCGGCCAGGACACCGGGGAGAACTCCCCTGCTCTTCTTCGAAATCGTGCCGCGGGATCATTTACGTCCACCTGAGAGGGCAGACGGGGCCTCGGTTTAACGTCTCATCCGAAAGACGGCACCTCCGACAGTGCGGCGCTCCCTCAGTGCTGCCCCTCCGACAGTGCGGCACTCCCTCAGTACTGACCCTCCGACAGTGCGGCGCTCCCTCAGTACTACCCCTCCCACAGTGCGGCGCTCCCTCAGTACTGCCCCTCCGACAGTGCGGCGCTCCCTCAGTACTGCCCCTCCAACAGTGCGGTGCTCCCTCAGTACTGCCCTTCCGACAGTGCGGCGCTCCCTCAGTACTGCCCCTCCAACAGTGCGGCACTCCCTCAGTACTGCCCCTCTGACAGTGCGGCGCTCCCTCAGTACTGCCCCTCCGACAGTGCGGCACTCCCTCAGTACTGCCCCTCCGACAGTGCGGCACTCCCTCAGTACTGCCCCTCCGACAGTGCAGCACTCCCTCAGTACTGCACTGGGAGTGTCAGCCTGGATTGTTGTGCTCAAGTCTCTGGAGTGGGACTTGACCCCACAAACCTTCTGACTCAGAGGTGAGGGTGCTGGCCACTGAGCCAAGCAGAATGATACATTACCTTGGTGTGGTGTTAGCGGTAGTGCCATTGACCAGTGTTGCATTGCGTTGATCTCCAGTCCAATGCCTCGTGTTATTAATTCTCTTCTCAATGAAAGCCTGTTCATGGAAAAAGTGCAGGGTTACTATCTAAAGCAGGGCTAGGCTGGTCCACTGAAGAGTAAAGGCTTGAATTTCCACTGGGCGATTCTCCCACTCCTATGCCATAACGTCAACACAAGATCTGTGGAAACCCCAGGCCTGAGTAACGACTACAGTGGGGTTTTTCCCCCCCGGGATTTCCACTGAACGTGCAGCGGACAAGTGGAAGAATCCCCATCCTGAAATCTAAGAGCAGCCAATATTCTGCTTAAATTTAATTGATTTTAACATATTAAAAATAATCCTGTCACTTTTTGGCGATGGCCTCATGGGCCCACCGAGAATCTTAACTGTGTCTTAAGAACAACGTGCATCAGATTGTGTCACACTGCTGACTCAACAAAAGGAAGTGCCTACATTAAAATTTATATTCTTCAACAAAAAAAAAGGCTTATCATTCGACATTGGTTGCATTTTCACCTTCGAGACTGGGTTCAAATCTAGTCCAGACTGGTGAAACGTTATCCTCCGCTATCTGCCCCATTGCAAAGTTCTCTTGTGATTCACCAGAATGATACCGGGGCTAAAAGGGTTCAATTATGAGGACAGGTTGCCTTGACTAGGCCTGTATTTCCTTGAATATCGGAGATGAAGGGGTGAACGAACTGAGATGATTAAAGGAGTTGATAGGGTAGATAGAGAGAAAGTATTTCCCCTGGTGGGAGGAGTCCAGAACAAGGGGGCACAACCTTAAAATTAGAGCCAGGCCGTTCAGGGGTGAAGGCATCAAGGGGTATGGGGAAAGAGCGGGAATATGGTATTGAGATAGCGGATCAGCCACGATCACATTGAATGGCGGAGCAGGCTCGAAGGGCCGCATGGCCTACTCCTGCTCCTATTTTTCTATGTTTCTATGTAAGGAAGCACTTCTTCACGCTAAGGGTAGTGGAAATCTTGAACTCTCTCCCCCAAAAAAGCGGTCGAGGCTTGCGGGGGGGGTCAATTGAAAATTTCAAAACTGTGATCGATAGATTTTTATTGGGCAAGGGTATTGAGGGTAACGGTACCAAGGCGGGTAGATGGGAGTTAAGATACAGATCAGCCGTGATCTGATTGGATGGCGGAACAGGCTCGAGGGGCTGAATGGCCTCCTCCTGTTCCTATGTTCCTAAATTAGCTTGAGATGATTCAGTCCCAACTGGGCATGTGCACAAAGCACAGTGCTAAACCCTAATTCAGCACTAACTGGCACTGTCAATCCAAGAAGCCATTGATTGGCCAGAGTGGGAACTGCGAAATATTAAGCCAATGAAGTGTGATAAACGCTTCCAAGATTGGGACTGAGAGATATTGTTGAAGACTAGAAGGAGTTAAAGTACATTGAAGAACATAAAAAAATAGAAATTAGGAGCAAGAGTAGGGCTTACGGCCCCTCGAGCCTGCTCCGCCATTCAATAAGATCACGGCTGATCTTCGACCTCAACTCCACTTTCCCGCCCGATCTCCATATCCCTTGATTCCCCTAGAGTCCAAAAATCTATCGATCTCAGCCTTGAAGAGTCTTGCAAAGTGCACTGAACAAAATCCCGTCATGACTGTTCATCAGCAGAGTTGTGGAATGGACTGCTCCACACTCCTTCCGGTGGGGACATCAGCTATTGTAAAGGCTACAGTGACTGGATTTCCTAAACCTACTGTGTTGCGTATTTCCCATCTCCTGTGAAAGTGCATCGCCATTTCAAATATGTACCATTAACAGGACACTGTGGTGCGTTCGTACCTGCTCCTTCGCGTTGCTGATCACTGCAAGATGAAACCCTTTCAAACGACATGATTCATTTGCCTTGTGCCAGTCAGAATGACGCGATGAAAAGTAGTAGTATTTTCCATCAACGCAGTGCTCGTTTTCAGGACACTGTGCATCAAAGTTTCCTGGGGGAAAAAAAACAAGGAATCGGAAGGTTTTTTCAACGCATGATTGGTTTGTGGTGTACAACTGGATAATAAAATTTTAGAAACTGTACATTATGAAATATTGCATATCACTTGAAGCTAATATTAATGGACAACTTTAAGTGTTTTGTATTCACATCTCACATATAATCAAATGTTAGAAGTCGCACAACACCAGGTTATAGTCCAACAGTTTTATTTGAAATCACAAGCTCTCGGAGCGCTGCTCCTTCGTCAGGTGATGTATATCAGGACTGACCTGTTTGAAGACCATTCACACCTTTGATTGCCGTGATTATCTCTCTGCCGAGGTGTGATAAAGGGCAGTTAGAAAGATTAACTGTAATCATCTAGCAGTGTTCTCTGACTATATATGCTGTGACTATATGCATCTCGTCACTTCACCTGACGAAGGAGCAGCGCTCCGAAAGCTTGTGATTTCAAATAAAGCTGTTGGACTATAACCTGGTGTTGTGTGACTTCTCACATATGTCCACCCCAGTCCAACACCGGCATCTCCACATCATGGCTACATATAATCAACACTGATAAATGTGAGGTATTACATTTTGGTAAGAAAAATAGGGAAGTCACTTATTACTTGGACAATGGAAGAGCAAAGGGATCTGGGAGTACAAATACACAAATCACTGAAAGTAGCGACACAAGGCCATAAAAAAAGCAAACCAAGCACTCGGGTTTATTTCTAGAGGGATAGAATTCAAAAGTAGTGAAGTTATGCTAAACTTGTATCGAACCTTGGTTAGACCACACTTGGAGTACTGCGTACAGTTCTGGTTGCCATATTATAAAATAGAGGCTGATTAAGATTGTCAGTAAAATTGTGTAGATTTCTAGTCGCCATATTATAAAAAGGATATAGAGGCACTGGAGAGGGTGCAGAGAAGATTTACAAGGATGATACCAGAAATGCGAGGGTATACCTATCAGGAAAGGATGAACAGGCTGGGTCTCTTTTCTCTTGAAAGAAGAAGGCTGAGGGATGACCTAATAGAGGTCTTTAAAATTATGAAAGGTTTTGAGAGAGTGGATACAGAGAGAGTGTTTCCACTTGTGGGGAAAGAGCATAACTAGAGGCCGTCAATATAAGATAGTCACCAAGAAATCCAGTAGGAAATTCAGGAGAAACTTCTTTACCCAGAGAGTGGTGAGAATGTGGAACTCGCTACCACAGGGAGTGGTTGAAGCGAATAGTATCGATGCATTTAAGGGGAGGCGAGACAAGCATATGAGGGAGAAGGGAATAGAGGGTTACGCTGATAGAGTTAGATGAGGAAAGATGGGAGGAGGCTCGAGTGGAGCATAAACGCTGGCATGGACTGGTTGGGCCGAATGGCCTGTTCCTGTGCCGTATATCCTGTGTAATCCTGTGTAATAATCAGAGAAGCAAATGGTTTACGTACAGTTGAATGGATCAAGTGTGACTTCTCTGAGGATATTTTTGCTAAAAATTCACAACCAAATTCATCAATAGCAGCAACCAAAAAGAAAAACTTGCCTTTCTACGGTGCCTTTCACCACCTCAGGACGTCTCAAAGCGCTTTACTGCCAATTTTTTAGTGTAGTCACTGTTGTAATGTAGGAAATACGGCAGCCAATTTGCACACAGCAAGCTCCCACAAACAGCAGTGTGATAATGACCAGATAATCGATGGATATATTGGCCTTGGGGGGAGTGCAGCGTTGGTTTACCAGAATGATACCTGGACTCCAGGGGTTAAGTTACGAGGAGAGATTACACAAACTAGGGTTGTATTCCCCTGGAATTTAGAAGATTAAGGGGTGATTTGATTGAAGTTTTCCAGATATTAAGGGGAACAGATAGAGTAGACAGAGAGAAACTATTTCCGCTGGTTGGGGAGTCCAGGACTAGGAGGCATAGTCTAAAAATTAGAGCCAGACCTTTCAAGAGTGAAATTAGGAAACACTTCTACACACAAAGGGTGGTAGAAGTTTAGAATTCTCTACCGCAAACGGCAATTGATGCTAGATCAATTGTTAATTTTAAGTCGGAGATTGATAGATTTTTGTTCACCAAAGATATTAAGGGATATGGGCCAAAGGCGGGTATATGGAGTTAGATCGCAGATCAGCCATGATCTCATTGAATGGCGGAACAGGCTCGAGGGGCTGAATGGTCTACTGTTCCTGTGTTCCAAATCTGTTTTAATGATGTTGGTTGAGGGATAATTATAGGTCAGGATAAACGGGTCCGCACTGGTTCACTAATGTCCTTTAGGTGAAGGAAATCTGCTGTCCTTACCCGGTCTGGCCTATATGTGACTCCAGACCCACAGCAGTGTGGTTGACTCTTAACTGCCCCTCTGAAATGGCCGAGCAAGACACTCAGTTGTACTAAACCACTGCGACAAAGTCAGCACTTTGGGAGAACCTTCACCACACGGACTGCAGCGGTTCAAGAAGGCGGCTCACCACCACCTTCTCAAGGGCAACTAGGGATGGGCAATAAATGCTGGCCTTGCCAGCGACGCCCACATCCCGTGAACCAATAAATTAAAAAAAATACACCTGCGATGTTAACCTCCTCTCTTTCTCTCTCCACAGATGCTGCCTGACCTGTTGAGCATTCCAGCAATTTTGTTTCATCACCAGTTGCTCTCTTTACAGTTGGGAGACCAAAGGCCCCAGTGCAGAACATAGCCAGGGTTGTAAAGAGTGACAGGGAAGGTAAGGTGAATCAGGCAGTACTGATTAGGGGACTCCAAGCCTGAAGATGGTGGAACAACTTAGCAGAGGGGTCAAAATCCAGGGGGCACAGATTTAAAGTAATTGGTGGAAGGTTTAGAGGGGATTAAGAAAAGACATACTTGCTCTCGAGGCAGTACAAAGAAGGTTCACTCGGTTAATTCCGGGGATGAGGGGGTGGACATACGAGGAGAGGTTGAGTAGATTGGGACTCTACTCATTGGAGTTCAGAAGAATGAGAGGCGATCTTATTGAAACATATAAGATTGTGAAGGGGCTTGATCGGGTGGACGCGGTGAGGATGTTCCCAATGATGGGTGAAACTAGAACTAAGGGACATAATCTTAGAATAAGGGGCTCCTCTTTCAAAACTGAGATGAGGAGAAACTTTTTCACTCAGAGGGTAGTGGGTCTGTGGAATTTGCTACCCCAGGAAGCTGTGGAAGCTACTTCATTAAATAAATTTAAAACAGAAATAGACCGTTTCCTAGAAGTAAAGGGAATCAGGGGTTACAGGGAGCGGGCTGGAAATTGGACATGAGTTTGAGTTCGGATCGGTCAAGGCCCTGTGGGTGGCGGAGCGGGCCCAGGGGCCGAGTGGCCGGGTCCTGCTCCTGCTTCTTGTGTTCTTTAGAGTTGAGGTTGGATCAGATCGGCCATGATCTCATTGAATGGCGGAGCAGGCTCGAGGGGCCGATTGGTCTACTCCTGCTCCTATTTCTTATGTTCTTATGTTCTTATGATTTGAGGGGAATTTTCTTCACCCAGAGGGTTGTGGGGGTCTGGAACTCACTGCCTGAAAGGGTGGTAGAGGCAGAAACCCTCATCACATTTAAAAAGTATTTGGATGTGCACTTGGGATGCTGTAACCTGCAGGGCTACGGACCAAGAGCTGGGAAGTGGGATTAGGCTGGATAGCTCTTTGTTTGCCGGTAAAGACACGATGGGCTGAAATGGCCTCCTTCTGTGCTGTAACTTTCTATGATTCTATGAAGGGAATGACTGCAGAGGGCAAGGAGTTCCTCAGTTCTGTGATAACACAATAAGGTACAAGAAGTAATAGTGATGGGGCAGCAGGTTTTTCCCTCCCTATTCCACCTTTTAATTTTGTGTGTAAGGTAGTTAAAGTGATGTTCAAAGTAGATGACGGCTCGCATGTGAAGAATGGAAAAGTATTGAAGGTGTTGGCCATCGCCTCTGAGTCTGTGGGGGAGAAATTCAGTATCGCCCCATTTGGGGCGCAATTATCGGCTGGGCGCAAAGATTAGCGCCTGGCGATAATTATCGCCTCCATCTGCAAACTTGACTTTTATCGCCCCTGGAGGTGATTGGAGCGCTAAATCAGGCGCTTCACACCTGTCTTAAGGCGCAAAGGCCGAGGAGCGAGGCGCTACCTCAGAGCGCTGGCGAAGCTCATGTGATGTCAGTCAGCAATGGAACACACACACAATGGCGTGGGCCAGTTCTTAAAGGGGAGGGTTGATCTTGCTTTCCATCCACATCCTGCTCATTGCAGCCTTGAATCTCGGCCTGGAGAGACCTGCACATCAAATCTGCTGGAAAGAACAATGGAGAGTACCAGGGTAAAAGCTCAGAATGCAGCCCCCACAGTCTCTTCTAAATCGATACAAGGAAGGGCAAATCAAAATGAACCTGCAAAGTGCTGCTCAGTACCCAAAACTCCTTCACACAGCGTTGAATCTCTCCAGAAGTCTCTCTCTCTCTCTCTCTCAGAACGCGTGGTTCAAAAATGTCACCAACAATAAAAGGCAGGAAGCGGTCACCTTTAAATAGCGCTCCCCCAGTCCCTTCCTGACTGCAAAACGCTCCTCTCAACCTGTCGTTGATAGCGGCAGGCGGTAAGACAGGGGGCACCACTCAATATCCGCTCCGGGGCGCTACCGGGGCGTTGCGAACTCGACTGACGTCACGATCTGCCGGCGCAGGAGATCGTGGCGGTAGTGTTTAGTGCCGCCGCAAAATGTCGAGTTAATTTCGCGAGCGGCGCAAACATCGCCGCGCCCGGGCGCTAGATGCTTTGCGCCCCATTAGCGCCCTCTGGAGGCGCAACCAACTGAATTTTTCCCCCAGAAGGTCATGGGTTGAAGCCCCGCTCCAAAGACCTGAGCACAAAATCTAGGCTGACATTTCAAAGGGAGTCTTTCAGATGAGATCCCGTCCACCCTCTCTGGTGGATGTGAAAGATCCCCCCGGCTGTACCTGAAGAGCAGGGGCATTCTCCCGCTGTCCTCCTGAGCATTTCATCCCTCAACCAACACCACAAAAAGAGAACACTTGCTCATTTATCTCATTGCTGTTTGTTGGGCCTTGCTGTTTGCAAATTGGCTGCCGTGTTTCCTTATGTTCCAAAACAGATAGCACTTAAAATGCTTTGTTGGCTGCAAAGCGCTTTGGGATGTCCCGAGGTCATGGATGGTGTCTATAGAATTGCAAGTTCTTTCTCTTCATCCAACTGACAGTGTCGCAGTACCTCAGGACTGCACTGGAGTGTCAGCCCAGGTGGTCCACTTCAATCCTAATCTGGGGCTTCAATCCACAACCTTCTGACTCAACTGAGCGAGACTAGAACGTGCTGTCATTGTGGGCTTCCCTTCCCCACTGGTGGGAGGCCAAGTAGAGATGGCATTGTGTCTGGCAGGATTAGTAAGGCTGGTCAGGCTCTTTGATCCTTTCGGCTACCACCTGATGTAAGAAAACTACGAGGCACTTGGTCTAAACGTTAAACAAAGCTTTAATCAACTGTTTTACAACATGGAGATCTAGTTGTGGCCTTTACTAGTTCCTGTTGAGGAATGTCCTAAGCAAGCTGGGCCCGTGCCCAAGTATTTATACTCTCCCTGGACAGCGCCACCCGCAGGCCACTCAGTATTATTTCATAAGTCATGAATGACAGATTCATGTCACCGCCAATGTCAAGTGCTGACTCAACGACAACCCTCCGTCTCCCTCTCCCCCAGCCCGAGTCTCCTGATAGGGAATGACTGGACCTACCAACTGCCCCAACCAAGAGTGAAGAACTGTGTAGCCCGGATTTTAACCGAACCCGACCAGAGGGAACACAGTGGGTTTGGGTCAGGTGCTCACTTTACACTCTGCCCAATTTTATTGACTTATATCTGTGGAAGACACTCAAAGAGACAGGTATATTACGACCACCGGACGTCCTAAAGCGCTTTACAGCCAATGAAGTACTTTCTTTTATTGACGTGGAGTCACTGTTGTAACGTGGGAAACGCGGCAGCCAATTTACACACAGCAAGCTCCCACAAACAGCAATGTGGTAATGACCAGATAATCTTTAGTGATGCTTGAGGGATAAATATTGGCCAGGACACTGGGGATAACTCCCCTGCTCTTCTTCAAAATAGTCCCATGGGACCTTTTATATCTACCTGAGAGAGCAGACAGTGCCTTGGTTTAATGTCTCATCCGAATGACAGCCCCTCCGACAGTGCAGCGCTCCCTCAGTACTGCCCCTCCGACAGTGCAACACTCCCTCAGTACTGCCCCTCCGACAGTGCAACACTCCCTCAGTACTGCCCCTCCGACAGTGCAGCGCTCCCTCAGTACTGCCCCTCCGACAGTGCAACACTCCCTCAGTACTGCCCCTCCGACAGTGCGGCACTCCCTCAATACTGCCCTTCCGACAGTGCAGCGCTCCCTCAGTATTGCCCCTCCGAGAGTGCAGCGCTCCGTCAGTACTGCCCCTCCGACAGTGCGGCCCTCCCTCAGTGCTGCCCCTCTGACAGTGTGGCGGTCCCTCAGTACTACCCCTCCCACAGTGCAGCGCTCCCTCAGTACTGCCCCCTATAGAGCTGCACTCCCTCAGTACTGCCCCTCCGAAAGTGCAGCACTCCCTCAGTACTGCCCCTCTGACAGTGTGGCGGTCCCTCAGTACTACCCCTCCCACAGTGCGGCGCTCCCTTAGTACTGCCTCCTATGGAGCAGCACTCCCTCAGTACTGCCCCTCCGAAAGTGCAGCACTCCCTCAGTACTGCTCCTCTGACAGTGCGGCGCTCCCTCAGTACTGCCCCTCCGACAGTGCGGCGCTCCCTCAGTACTGCCCCTCGGACAGTGCGGCGCTGCCTCAGTGCTGCCCCTCCGACAGTGCAGCCCTCCCTCAGTACTGCCCCTCCGACAGTGCGGCGCTCCCTCAGTGCTGCCCCTCCGACAGTGCAGCGCTCCCTCAGTACTGCCCCTCTGACAGTGCGGCGCTCCCTCAGTACTGCCCCTCCGACAGTGCAGCGCTCCCTCAGTACAGCCCCTCCGACAGTGCGGCGCTCCCTCAGTACTGCCCCTCCGACAGTGCGGCGCTCCCTCAGTACTGCCCCTCTGACAGTGCGGCGCTCCCTCAGTACTGCCCCTCCGACAGTGCGGCGCTCCCTCAGTACTGCCCCTCCGACAGTGCGGCACTCCCTCAGTACTGCCCCTCCGACAGTGCGGCACTCCCTAAGTACTGCCCCTCCGACAGTGCGATGCTCCCTCAGTACTGCCCCCTACAGTGCGGCGCTCCCTCAGTGCTGCACTGGGAGTGTCAGCCTGGATTTTGTGCTCCAGCCTCTGGAGTGGGACTATGAACACACAACCTTCTGACCCAGAGGCGAGGGTGAAATTTGGAAAGAACGTCATTCGCAAGGAATACAGGATAGAATCCGAGGTTACTCACCACTGAAGATCAGTTGTCTAACAATATTACTTATTACTTCCACTTTTTTACAATTTGCAGAATCTGGAAGGAATAAACAGATAACAAAATATTATTCTCACACAAACTATCTCAATTTCCTCAATCATTCACTAAGTCCCAGCAGAGTGGAAGCCAATAAGTACCTTAATTAAAAAAACACTGAGTAAGAGAGCCAATAGAGGGTTGGAATCCAAGTCAAGGTTGCCATGTTAACATTCCAGACATAGTGTAAAAAGTAAAGAAAGAGCTTGCATTACATACAACATCTTTCACCACCTCAGGACGTCCCAAAGCGCTTTACAACCAATGAAGTTCTATTGAAGTGCAGTCACTGTCAATGGTCCCTTTAATTTTTCTTGGGGTGCACGGCCCCTTTAAGATTCTGCGCGGCCCATTCACAATACCGTGCCTGCGTGGATTTTCCTATTTCAAAGCCGGTGAGCCGGCTGCGAGGGAGCTGCAGAGCGCAGCACCGCCGTGCAGCTCAAAGGGAGCATTGGCCACTGTGGTAATGTATGAAATGCGGCAGACAAATTCAGCACAAACAGCAATGAGATAACGATCAGATAATCTGTCATTCTGTTGATCGAGGGATAAATACTGGCCCAGGGCCCGGGGAGAACTCGCCTGCTCTTCTTCAAATAGCGCCACGGAATCTTTTACGTCCAACTGAGAGAGCAGACGCGGCCTCGGTTTAACGTGAGACAGTGCAGCACTCCCTCAGTACTACCCCTCCGACAGTGCGGCGCTCCCTCAGTACTACCCCTCCGACAGTGCCGCGTTCCCTCAGTACTACCCATCTGATAGTGCCGTGTTCCCTCAGTTCTGCCCCTCTGACAGTGCAGCGCTCCCTCAGTACTGCCCCTCTGACAGTGCAGCGCTCCCTCAGTATTGCCCCTCCGACAGTGCGGCGCTCCCTCAGTACTGTCCCTCCGACAGTGTGGCGCTCCCTCAGTACTGTCCCTCCGACAGTGCAGCGCTCCCTCAGTACTGCCCCTCCGACAGTGCGGCGCTCCCTCAGTACTGACCTTCTGACAGTGTGGCGCTCCCTCAGTACTGACCCTCCAACAGTGCAGCGCTCCCTCAGTACTGACCCTCCGACAGTGCTGCGCTCCCTCAGTACTGACCTCCGACAGTGTGGCGCTCCCTCAGTACTGCCCCTCCGACAGTGCTGCACTCCCTCAGTACTGACCCTCCAACAGTGCAGCGCTCCCTCAGTACTGACCCTCCGACAGTGCTGCGCTCCCTCAGTACTGACCTCCGACAGTGTGGCGCTCCCTCAGTACTGCCCCTCCGACAGTGCGGCGCTCCCTCAGTACTACCCATCTGACAGTGCAGCGCTGCCTCAGTACTGCCCCTCCGACAGTGCGGCGCTCCCTCAGTACTGCTCTTCCGACAGTGCTGCACTCCCTCAGTACTGCCCCTCCGACAGTGCAGCGCTCCCTCAGTACTGCCCCTCCAACAGTGCAGCGCTCCCTCAGTACTGCCCCTCCGACAGTGCAGCACTCCCTCAGTACTGCCCCTCTGACAGTGCTGCACTCCCTCAGTACTGACCCTCCGACAGTGCAGCACTCCCTCAGTACTGCCCCTCCGACAGTGCAGCACTCCCTCAGTACTGCCCCTCCGACAGTGCAGCACTCCCTCATTACCGCCCATCCGACAGTGCGGCGCTCCCTCAGTACTGCCCCTCCGACAGTGCAGCACTCCCTCAGTACTGCCCCCCGACAGTGCGGCGCTCCCTCAGTACTGCCCCTCCGACAGTGCAGCACTCCCTCAGTACTGCCCCTCCGACAGTGCGGCGCTCCCTCAGTACTCCCTCCGACAGTGCGGCGCTCCCTCAGTACTGCCCCTCCGACAGTGCAGCACTCCCTCAGTACTGCCCCCCGACAGTGCGGCGCTCCCTCAGTACTGCCCCTCCGACAGTGCAGCACTCCCTCAGTACTGCCCCTCCGACAGTGCGGCGCTCCCTCAGTACTCCCTCCGACAGTGCGGCGTTCCCTCAGCACTGCACTGGGAGTGTCAGCCTAGATTTTGCGCTCTGAAGTGGGACTTGAACCACACAATCTGACTGAGGGGCGAGAGTGCGGCCCACTGACCCGGTGGAAGGGAGGGAGTGATAGGTTAGGGAGTGGGAATATCACCACAGGAATGACTTACCACTTTGTTTGATTGCTGAAGATGCCTCTGTTGGGACCGGTGTGTTGGGATTATCTTCTGATGCTGTTGAAGCGAAAAGGCGATTCCAAATTATTTCCAGCAGGAAACGTGTGGCAATAAATATCACAAATGAAATAGGTTGACAGGCAGATGAAGGCTATCAATCATCTACAACAACAACTTGGATTTATATAGCGCCCTTAACGTAGTAAAACCTCCCAAGGCGCTTCACAGAAACGTTGTAAGACAAAAATCTTACCCCGAGCCACATAAGGAGAAATTAGGGCAGGTGACCAAAAGCTTGGTCAATGAGGGAGGTTATAAGCTGCGTCTTAAAGGAGGAAAGAGAGAGGGAGAGGTTTAGGGAGGGAATTCCAGAGCTTAGGGACTAGATAGCTGAAGGCACGGCCGCCAATGATTGAGCGATTATAATCAGGGATGCTCAAGAGGGCAGAATTAGAGGAGCGCAGATATCTCGGGGGGTTGTGGGGCTGAAGGAGATTACAGAGATAGGGAGGGGCGAGGCCCATGGAGGGATTTGAAAACAAGGATGAGAATTCTGAAATCGAGGCGCTGCTTAACAGGGAGCCAATGTAGGTCAGCGAGCACAGGGGAGATGGGTGAACAGGACTTGGTGCGAGTTAGGACACGGGCAGCCGAATAAAGAGCTTAATTAAAAAAACACTGAGTAAGAGAGCCAATAGAGGGTTGGAATCCAAGTCAAGGTTGCCATGTTAACATTCCAGACATAGTGTAAAAAGTAAAGAAAGAGCTTGCATTACATACAGCATCTTTCACCACCTCAGGACGTCCCAAAGCGCTTTACAACCAATGAAGTTCTATTGAAGTGTAGTCACTGTCAATGGTCCCTTTAATTTTTCTTGGGGTGCGCGGCCCCTTTAAGGGTCTGCGCAGCCCATTCACAATACTGTGCCTGCGCTGAATTTTCTATTTCAAAGCCGGTGAGCCGGCTGCGAGGGAGCTGCAGAGCGCAGCACCGCCGTGCAGCTCAAAGGGAGCATTGGTCACTGTGGTAATGTATGAAATGCGGCAGACAAATTCAGCACAAACAGCAATGAGATAACGATCAGATAATCTGTTCTGTTGATCGAGGGATAAATATTGGCCAAGACACCGGGGAGAACTCCCCTGATCTTCTTCAAATAGTGCCACGGGATCTTTTACGTCCAACTGAGAGAGCAGACGCGGCCTCGGTTTAACGTCTCATCCGAAAGACGGCCCCTCCGACAGTGCAGCACTCCCTCAGTATTGCCCCTTCGACAGTGCAGCGCTCCCTCAGTACTGCCCCTCTGACAGTGCGGCACTCCCTCGGTACTGTCCCTCCGACAGTGCGGCGCTCCCTCAGTACTGCCCCTCCGACAGTGCAGCGCTCCCTCAGTACTGCCCCTCCGACAGTGCGGCATTCCCTCAGTACTGCCCCTCTGACAGTGCAGCGCTCCCTCAGTACTGCCCCTCCGACAGTGCGGCGCTCCCTCAGTACTGCCCCTCCGACAGTGCGGCGCTCCCTCAGTACTGCCCCTCCGACAGTGCGGCGCTCCCTCAGTACTGCCCCTCCGACAGTGCGGCGCTCCCTCAGTACTGCCCCTCCGACAGTGCGGCGCTCCCTCAGTACTGCCCCTCTGACAGTGCAGCGCTCCCTCAGTACTGCCCCTCTGACAGTGCGGTATTCCCTCAGTACTGCCCCTCCGACAGTGCTGCACTCCCTCAGTACTGCCCCTCCGACAGTGCTGCACTCCCTCAGTACCGCACTGGGAGTGTCAGCCTAGATTTTTGTGCTCTGAAGTGGGACTTGAACCACACAATCTGACTCAGGGGCGAGAGTGCGACCCACTGAGCCGGTGGAAGGGAGGGAGTGATAGGTTAGGGAGTGGGAATATCACCACAGGAATGACTTACCACTTTGTTTGATTGCTGAAGATGCCTCTGTTGGGACCGGTGTGTTGGGATTAACTTCTGATGCTGTTGAAGCGAAAAGGCGATTCCAAATTATTTCCAGCAGGAAACGTGTGGCAATAAATATCACAAATGAAATAGGTTGACAGGCAGATGAAGGCTATCAATCATCTACAACAACAACAACTTGGATTTATATAGCGCCCTTAACATAGTAAAACCTCCCAAGGCGCTTCACAGAAGCGTTGTAAGACAAAAATTTGACACCGAGCCACATAAGGAGAAATTAGGGCAGGTGACCAAAATCTTGTTCAAAGAGGCAGGTTTTAAGAAGCGTCTTAAAGGAGGAAAGAGAGGTAGCGAGGCGGAGAGGTTTAGGCAGGGAATTCCAGAGCTTAGGCCCTAGGCAACAGAAGGCACGGCCACCAATGGTTGAGCGATTATAATCAGGGATGCTCAAGAGGGCAGAATTAGAGGAGTGCAGATATCTCAGGGGGGTTGTGGGGCTGGAGGAGATTACAGAGATGGGGAGGGGGCGAGGCCCATGGTGGGATTTGAACACAAAGATGAGAATTCTGAAATCGAGGCGTTGCCGGACCGGGAGCCAATGTAGGTCAGCGAGCACAGGGGAGATGGGCGAACGGGACTTGGTGCGAGTTAGGACACGGGCAGCAGAGTTTTGGATGACCTCAAGTTTACAGAGGGTAGAATGTGGACAGTTAAATTGAATTCCTCAAATAATAAAAAACGGAAAATGTCAAAAATCTAAACATACTGAGAGATTCACACTTGGAATTTCAGTGGGCTCCAAATTGTGACTAGATGCATCACATCAAGTGTCAAGAATCAAAAGTTCCCGGGTTGTCTTGCGCAGAAAATAATTCCCAAGTGATCATCCTCTTTCTAAATCACCACTGCTTCTAACTGGGCTTTTCCGTGCTGGAATGACGGGCAGACCTGAAGCCTCAGGTTACGACAGGCCTGTGTCCCGTTATGTGTCCATAACGTCGCACAGAGGCCGTTTAGCCCCTCGAGCCTGATCCGCCATTCAATGAGATCAGTGCTTATACTCAAACACCTTTCAAGGTTGAGGAGATGAGATGATCGTGGAGTGGAGCAGGGACAGAATGTGAACTGAAACCCTGGTGCCCAGAACTAGTCTCCTTCCTATTATCTAGGTGAACCTGTAGAATTCTCTGCCATAGAAGGCAGTAGAGGCCAATTCATTAAATAGATTCAAGAAGGAGTTGGATATATTTCTTAAGGCTAAAGGGATCAAGGGATATGGGGAGAAAGCAGGGACAGGCTACTGAATTTGGATGATCAGCAGGCTAGAGGGGCTGAATGGCCTACTCCTGCTCCTATCTTCTATGATTCTATGATTCTATTGAGACCAACCTGGCCACAAACACAACTTTGCGGTCGCAATATGTGGTAGAATTTCCAAAGAAGGTGTTCTGCTCCTGGTTGCTACGTGATGCATGCAGAGTGGGAGCCAGTCCATTGGGAGGGAAGAAACCATGAAACGGAGACAGAGACCTCCTTCGAGAGACGGAGAGGGGACAGAGGCTGAGGGAGAGAAGGTCTGTCCTCACTCCCCGCTTGGCCAGAGAATGGTGGAGAGCTCGGGGAGACTTAACCAAAAAAATCACAACTTACAGATATGATTTCAGTAACTTACTTGTATCTTGAATCTTGGTCAGTTCGGTCGTTTCTCTGGTCGGCTCCTGCTCCGTTTCTCTGGGTAACACTGAGATTGAAAGACAGATGGAAATGACCTCT
The DNA here is from genome assembly GCA_030390025.1 of Squalus acanthias. Lineage (NCBI taxonomy): Eukaryota > Metazoa > Chordata > Chondrichthyes > Squaliformes > Squalidae > Squalus > Squalus acanthias. Next base: position 17,436,438 of record CM059445.1, read on the forward strand.
GTCATCAAGTAAACAGCAGCCGATCGTCAGAAACGGAAGAATTTTGGTGGGGGAGAAGTTCGGTGGGTTAGCGCCTCCTGTTAAATGCCCTGGGAGGGGGTGATAACGGGGCGCTAATGACTTACCGCCCGGGCGCGGCGAGATGAACGGCTCCCGCTAACTTGGCCGGGGGAGGTTTGCGCCGGCGCTAAAACTGTGCGCCACGATCTGCGGCGCCCGGCGATGGTGACGTCATCGCCCCGGCAGCGCCCCAGGACCCGAACTTTGGTTGCGCCCCATTGCAGCACCGCCGGGGGGGCGACACCGACAGGAGGCGTTGTTCGGGAGGCCGGGTGCTTCGGGAGTTAAAGGGGAGGTTGCCGAGGTAAGGAGCAACATTTCTAAATAAATGTTTGAGCAATTTCTTCCAATTCTCCTGGGCCGCAATCGATCGGCCCGGCGCTCTGCTGGAGTGCGTGGGGCTGGTCGGGCTGGAACGCGGCCTCCGTCGGGGACCAGCTAACTGGCCCCAATGCAGAACCTCCAGCCACTGCCCTTCGCTTTAATGCGGAGATGCCGGTGTTGGACTGGGGTGGACAAAAATGAGAAGTCACACAACACCAGGTTATAGTCCAACAGTTTTATTTGAAATCACGAGCTTTCGGAGCGCTGCTCCCTCGTCAGGTAAAGCTCGTGATTTCAAATAAAACTGTTGGACTATAACCTGGTGTTGTGCGACTTCTCATTTTTGTCCTTCGCTTTAAGGGAGGGAAGGAGCTTCAGATCACGGCAGCGCTGCACCACGATCGCCCCGCCTGTGTCCTTTGGCTAAACCCAATGTCGTGAAAGCTGGGAATCATTAGTGCCCGGCGCTATGTTTCCCAGCTTTCAAAGGTCGCCGCCCCCCAAACGGGCCGATCATGAATTTCTCCCCCCTTTGAGCCAACCATTTTCATGAAGTATGACGAAAAAAATGTTAAGGATTTATCGGCTTTTATTTCAAATGCAATCATCACTCACACCTCACTCCTTATTTTATTGATCAACCTTGACAATTCTACAAAGGCAGTCGCAGGAATCGCCACGGTTTATAACATGTTTACACCATTTCTCATCTCAAACCCCCCCCACTTGGAACCAGTATTGAAGGAAATAAACTTTCACGTCAGACCCCAGTCAAGGAAGCATCAGAACATTTCTTTCGAGGGAAGATGAAACTTTGTGCAGGTTGCATTTCAGCAGCTTCTTTAATATTTGTAATTTTTACTTATTGATGCATGGGATGTGGGCGTCGCTGGCAAGGCCGGCATTTATTGTCCATCCCTAGTTGCCCTTGAGAAGGTGGTGGTGAGCCGCCTTCTTGAACCGCTGCAGTCCGTGTGGTGAAGGTACTCCCACAGTGCTGTTAAGGAGGGAGTTCCAGGATTTTGACCCAGCGACGATGAAGGACCGGCCGATATATTTCTAAGTCAGGATGGTGTGTGACTTGGAGGGGAACTTGGAGGTGGTGGTGTTCCCATGCGCCTGCTGCCCTTGTCCTTCTGGGTGGTAGAGGTCGCGGGTTTGGGAGGTGCTGCCGAAGAAGAAAAACTTCTTTGGAGACAAGCAGCAAATAAACAAATCTGTGTAACTGGGACTCTCAGAAACCAACAGCTCATTTTTAACGTTTTTCTACCTCAAAGGTTGTGCACAACAGACAATGGGAGATAGCAAGATCTGATTGGTGCCAGTCCCACTGCCCAACATACCTCGTCTGACTAGAGATATCAGTCCCACCCTCCGGCGATCTGACTGGTTAATACGGACAACCTCCAACACCAGTGGGCGATGGTGGATTTTCTTGTCCAACTCTGACACCTAGGTTGAAACACTGTCTGCTTAAAAAACTGATAGTTGTATGGTTTATAACCAAAGCGGAACCCTTCAGTAAAATTACATCCTATTCTTGCACCTTGCCATCTATAATTCCAAATGGTCAAATTAAGCGAATTAATCTTGAAGTGTATAATGTATATTGAAAGAGATTGTGAGTCACCTTCATCATCGCTACTGTTCAATTTCGCATCTCTTTCTCTCTGTCTGATGTTTAATGCTGAAAGGTGACATTAGTTTACGCATTGTTATCCTCTGTGAACGTACTACATGGATTTGCATCTTAGTGCCAGTGCTGAGGGAGTGCCGCACTGCCGGAGGAGCCGTGTTTCAGGTGAGACGTTAAACCGAGGCCCCGTCTGCCCTCTCAGGTGGGGGTAAAAGGACCCGCGGCCACTATTCGAAGAAGAGCAGGGGAGCCCTCCCCGGGTGTCCTGGCCAAACATTTATCCTTCAACCAATGCCACTAAAAAACAAACATTTATCTCATCGCTGTTTGTGGGCTCCTGCTGTGCGCCAATTGGCTGCCGCGTTTCCTCCATTCGGTGTCGGAGCCAGTCCATTGGGAGGGAGGCACCATGAAACGGAGACAGAGGCCTCCTTAGGGAGACGGAGAGGGAACAGAGGCTTAGGGAGAGAAGGTCTGTCCTCACTCCCCACTTGGCCAGAGTATGGTGGAGAGCTTGGGGAGACTTTATTTCACTGTATGTTGTAGATAGATAGGGCTGGATTTTCATAGACCCGTGGAGGCGAGTTTGGAGGCGTGTGGGGGGTTAAAATTGCGAAAAGTGGCAGGCGGACCCGATCCCGCCTCCATTCCGCCTCCACGCAATTTTGATGAAATCGTGTGCAGTGGTCCCATCTCCGTCCCGCCTCCAAGAGGCGGGAGAGGCCATTAAAGCCCTTAACAAGCCCTAAATTGGCTCTGTAATGCCATTTTGAAACGTTTTAGCTAGTTTAACCCTTTTCCCACGTGAAGTACGCCTGATCTGAAACACGCCAGTGAAACCTGGCAGGAGCACAAGTGGATAGCTGACTATCAGCTGCAGGTCCACTATTACAACGGAGATGTGATGAAGGTAGTAGTAGTATTAGGTCTGAAAGTCGCCTCTGATGCTGCTGCATTGAATGTCTTCAGAGACTGCCTGGCCTTTGCTGTGAGAGGACCTGGATGGAAAAAAAATTCATTCTCTCTCTCCCTCTCCCCTTAGAGCTGCTTTTGCATCCAAGTCCTCTCACAGCAAAGGCCAGGCAGTCTCTGACCTGCAATGCAGCAACAATAATGACATCATCAGAGGCGACTTTCAGACTCAAACCACTAATTGGTTCATGGGTTCCCACATGCTGGAACTCAATTGCCCAATTAGGTGAAAATTGCATCAATCTCCCACATCCAATTGCAGTCGGGTGGATAACACGAAATGCGGATGACACGACCCCAACCCGCCCCAGTATCAAAATCCAGCCCATAGATTATTCTGTACTTCTACCGCTGGAATTAAATGTCTTGTGGGACTTTGGAAAGTCTCCATGGAATGTGAAAAGTTCTTCGTATTGTAATTTATTAAATTCTGAATGAATCCATTTTGTATTGCTAAACAAAAGCTATCATTTCTAGACAACTATGTTAGGTAAACCATGGCGATTGGCTCAAGTAATACATGAACTAGATTGATTCCTGGGATGAGAAGGTTGTCCCATGAGTAGAGATGGAGTTTAGAAGAATGAGAGGTGATCTCATTGAAACAGATAACATTCTGAGGGGGATTGACAGGGTAGATGCTGAGAGATTGTTTCCATTGGCTGGAGAGTCTAGAACTAGGGGACAGAGTCTCAGGATAAGGGTTTGGCTATTTAAGACTGAGATGAGGAGGAATTTCTTCACTCAGAGGGTTGTGAATCTTTGGAATTCTCTGCCCCAGAGGGCTGTGAATGCTGAGTCTTTGAGTATATTAAAGGCTGAGATCGATAGATTTTTGGACTCTGGGGGAATCAAGGGATATGGGGCTCGGGCGGGAAAGTGGAGTTGAGGTCGATGATCAGCCATGATCTTATTGAATGGTGGAGCAGGCTCGAGGGGCCGTATGCCCTACTCCTGCTCTTATTTCTTATGTTCTTATGTTCTTAACTAAAAGATGACCAGTCAAAAACCATCCCCATTCACTAAATAATTGAGATAAAGCTACAGTCAACAATGATCAATGACCAACTGAAGGGGTTTGATAGGGTGGACATAGAGAAGATGTTTCCACTTGTGGGGGAGACCAGAACTAGGGGCCATAAATATAAGATAGTCACTGAGAACACTGACTGCAGCGGTTCAAGAAGGCGGCTCACTACCACCTTCTCAAGGGTAAGTAGGGATGGGCAATAAATGCTGGCCTTGCCAGTGGCACCCACATCCCAGGAATGAATTAAAAAAATGTTTGCACTGTGGGAGAGACCAGAACTAGAGGCCATCAATATAAGATAGTCATTAATAAATCCAATAGGGAATTCAGGAGAAACTTCTTTACCCAGAGAGTGACGAGAATGTGGAACTCGATGCCACAGGGAGTGGTCGAGGCGAATAGCACAGATGGTATTTAAGAGGAAGTTCAATAAACACATGAGGGAAAAAGGAATAGAAGGTTATGCTGATAGGGTGGGAGGGAGGCACCATGAAACGGAGACAGAGACCTCCTTAGAGAGATGGAGAGGGAACAGAGGTTGAGGGAGAGAAGGTCTGTCCTCACTCCCCGCTTGGCCAGAGAATGGTGGAGAGCTTGGGGAGACTTAACCAAAAACACAACTTACAGAAATGATTTCAATAACTTACTGTTAACTTGATTGTTGGACAGTTGGGACTGCTCCTGTTTCAATTCTGATATTAACGCTGAGACTGAAAGACAAATCGAAATGACCTCCGTCATCAAATAAACAGCAGCTGAACATCAAAAACAAAAGACTTTGAGGCAACCATTTTCTTAAACTGTGACCAGCCTTATTTTTAAGGTGTTTCAGCCTTTATTTCACTGTATGTTGTAGAGAGATAGATTACTCTGTACTTCTACCGCTGGAATTAAATGTCTTGTGGGACTTTGGAAAGTCTCCATGGAATGTGGAAAGCTCTTCGTATTGTAATTTAATAAATTCTGAATGAATCCATTTTGTATTGCTAAACAAAAGCTATCATTTCTAGACAACTATGTTAGATAAACCATGGTGATTGGCTCAAATAATACATAAACTAGATTGATTCCTGGGATGAGAGGGTTGTCCCATGAGTAGAGATGGAGTATTGGGCCTGTACTCTCTGGAGTTTAGAAGAATGAGAGGTGATCTCATTGAAACATATAAGATTCTGAGGGGGATTGTCAGGGTAGATGCTGAGAGATTGTTTCCATTGGCTGCAGAGTCTAGAACTAGGGGGCATAGTCTCAGGATAAGGCATTGGCTATTTAAGACTGAGATGAGGAGGAATTTCTTCACTCAGAGGGTTGTGAATCTTTGGAATTCTCTGCCCCAGAGGGATGTGCATGCTAAGTCTTTGAGTGTATTCAAGGCTGAGATCGATAGATTTTTGGACTCTAGGGGAATCAAGGGATATGGAGATCGAGCGGGAAAGTGGAGTTGAGGTCGATGATCAGCCATGATCTTATTGAATGGCGGAGCAGGCTCGAGGGGCCGTATGCCCTACTCCTGCTCTTATTTCTTATGTTCTTATGTTCTTAACTAAAAGATGACCAATCAAAAACCATTCCCATTCACTAAATAATTGAGATAAAGCTACAGTCAACAATGATGAATGACCAACTGAAGGGGTTTGATAGGGTGGATGTAGAGAAGATGTTTCCACTTGTGGGGGAGACCAGAACTAGGGGCCATAAATATAAGATAGTCACTGAGAACACTGACTGCAGCGGTTGAAGAAGGCAGCTCACTACCACCTTCTCAAGGGCAAGTAGGGATGGGCAATAAATGCTGGCCTTGCCAGTGGCACCCACATCCCAGGAATGAATAAAAAAAATGTTTGCACTTGTGGGAGAGACCAGAACTAGAGGCCATCAGTATAAGATAGTCATTAATAAATCCAATAGGGAATTCAGGAGAAACTTCTTTACCCAGAGAGTGACGAGAATGTGGAACTCGATGCAACAGGGAGTGGTCGAGGCGAATAGCACAGATGGTATTTAAGGGGAAGTTCAATAAACACATGAGGGAAAAAGGAATAGAAGGTTATGCTGATAGGGTGGGAGGGAAGCACCATGAAATGGAGACAGAGACCTCCTTAGAGAGATGGAGAGGGAACAGAGGCTGAGGGAGAGAAGGTCTGTCCTCACTCCCCACTTGGCCAGAGAATGGTGGAGAGCTTGGGGAGACTTATCCAAAAACACAACTTACAGAAATGATTTCAATAACTTACTGTTAACTTGATTGTTGGACAGTTGGGACAGCTCCTGTTTCAATTCTGATCTTAACGCTGAGACTGAAAGACAGATCGAAATGACCTCCGTCATCAAATAAACAGCAGCTGAACGTCAAAAACAAAAGACTTTGAGGCAACCATTTTCTTAAACTGTGACCAGCCTTATTTTTAAGGTGTTTCAGCCTTTATTTCACTGTATGTTGTAGAGAGATAGATTACTCTGTACTTCTACCGCTGTAATTAAATGTCTTGTGGGACTTTGGAAAGTCTCCATGGAATGTGGAAAGCTCTTCGTATTGTAATTTAATAAATTCTGAATGAATCCATTTTGTATTGCTAAACAAAAGCTATCATTTCTAGACAACTATGTTAGATAAACCATGGTGATTGGCTCAAATAATACATAAACTAGATTGATTCCTGGGATGAGAGGGTTGTCCCATGAGTAGAGATGGAGTATTGGGCCTGTACTCTCTGGAGTTTAGAAGAATGAGAGGTGAACTCATTGAAACATATAAGATTCTGAGGGGGATTGTCAGGGTAGATGCTGAGAGATTGTTTCCATTGGCTGCAGAATCTAGAACTAGGGGGCATAGTCTCAGGATAAGGCATTGGCTATTTAAGACTGAGATGAGGAGGAATTTCTTCACTCAGAGGGTTGTGAATCTTTGGAATTCTCTGCCCCAGAGGGATGTGCATGCTAAGTCTTTGAGTGTATTCAAGGCTGAGATCGATAGATTTTTGGACTCTAGGGGAATCAAGGGATATAGAGATCGAGCGGGAAAGTGGAGTTGAGGTCGATGATCAGCCATGATCTTATTGAATGGCGGAGCAGGCTCGAGGGGCCGTATGCCCTACTCCTGCTCTTATTTCTTATGTTCTTATGTTCTTAACTAAAAGATGACCAATCAAAAACCATTCCCATTCACTAAATAATTGAGATAAAGCTACAGTCAACAATGATGAATGACCAACTGAAGGGGTTTGATAGGGTGGATGTAGAGAAGATGTTTCCACTTGTGGGGGAGACCAGAACTAGGGGCCATAAATATAAGATAGTCACTGAGAACACTGACTGCAGCGGTTGAAGAAGGCGGCTCACTACCACCTTCTCAAGGGCAAGCAGGGATGGGCAATAAATGCTGGCCTTGCCAGTGGCACCCACATCCCAGGAATGAATAAAAAAAATGTTTGCACTTGTGGGAGAGACCAGAACTAGAGGCCATCAGTATAAGATAGTCATTAATAAATCCAATAGGGAATTCAGGAGAAACTTCTTTACCCAGAGAGTGACGAGAATGTGGAACTCGATGCAACAGGGAGTGGTCGAGGCGAATAGCACAGATGGTATTTAAGGGGAAGTTCAATAAACACATGAGGGAAAAAGGAATAGAAGGTTATGCTGATAGGGTGGGAGGGAAGCACCATGAAATGGAGACAGAGACCTCCTTAGAGAGATGGAGAGGGAACAGAGGCTGAGGGAGAGAAGGTCTGTCCTCACTCCCCACTTGGCCAGAGAATGGTGGAGAGCTTGGGGAGACTTATCCAAAAACACAACTTACAGAAATGATTTCAATAACTTACTGTTAACTTGATTGTTGGACAGTTGGGACAGCTCCTGTTTCAATTCTGATCTTAACGCTGAGACTGAAAGACAGATCGAAATGACCTCCGTCATCAAATAAACAGCAGCTGAACGTCAAAAACAAAAGACTTTGAGGCAACCATTTTCTTAAACTGTGACCAGCCTTATTTTTAAGGTGTTTCAGCCTTTATTTCACTGTATGTTGTAGAGAGATAGATTACTCTGTACTTCTACCGCTGTAATTAAATGTCTTGTGGGACTTTGGAAAGTCTCCATGGAATGTGGAAAGCTCTTCGTATTGTAATTTAATAAATTCTGAATGAATCCATTTTGTATTGCTAAACAAAAGCTATCATTTCTAGACAACTATGTTAGATAAACCATGGTGATTGGCTCAAATAATACATAAACTAGATTGATTCCTGGGATGAGAGGGTTGTCCCATGAGTAGAGATGGAGTATTGGGCCTGTACTCTCTGGAGTTTAGAAGAATGAGAGGTGAACTCATTGAAACATATAAGATTCTGAGGGGGATTGTCAGGGTAGATGCTGAGAGATTGTTTCCATTGGCTGCAGAATCTAGAACTAGGGGGCATAGTCTCAGGATAAGGCATTGGCTATTTAAGACTGAGATGAGGAGGAATTTCTTCACTCAGAGGGTTGTGAATCTTTGGAATTCTCTGCCCCAGAGGGATGTGCATGCTAAGTCTTTGAGTGTATTCAAGGCTGAGATCGATAGATTTTTGGACTCTAGGGGAATCAAGGGATATGGAGATCGAGCGGGAAAGTGGAGTTGAGGTCGATGATCAGCCATGATCTTATTGAATGGCGGAGCAGGCTCGAGGGGCCGTATGCCCTACTCCTGCTCTTATTTCTTATGTTCTTATGTTCTTAACTAAAAGATGACCAATCAAAAACCATTCCCATTCACTAAATAATTGAGATAAAGCTACAGTCAACAATGATGAATGACCAACTGAAGGGGTTTGATAGGGTGGATGTAGAGAAGATGTTTCCACTTGTGGGGGAGACCAGAACTAGGGGCCATAAATATAAGATAGTCACTGAGAACACTGACTGCAGCGGTTGAAGAAGGCGGCTCACTACCACCTTCTCAAGGGCAAGCAGGGATGGGCAATAAATGCTGGCCTTGCCAGTGGCACCCACATCCCAGGAATGAATAAAAAAAATGTTTGCACTTGTGGGAGAGACCAGAACTAGAGGCCATCAGTATAAGATAGTCATTAATAAATCCAATAGGGAATTCAGGAGAAACTTCTTTACCCAGAGAGTGACGAGAATGTGGAACTCGATGCAACAGGGAGTGGTCGAGGCGAATAGCACAGATGGTATTTAAGGGGAAGTTCAATAAACACATGAGGGAAAAAGGAATAGAAGGTTATGCTGATAGGGTGGGAGGGAAGCACCATGAAATGGAGACAGAGACCTCCTTAGAGAGATGGAGAGGGAACAGAGGCTGAGGGAGAGAAGGTCTGTCCTCACTCCCCACTTGGCCAGAGAATGGTGGAGAGCTTGGGGAGACTTATCCAAAAACACAACTTACAGAAATGATTTCAATAACTTACTGTTAACTTGATTGTTGGACAGTTGGGACAGCTCCTGTTTCAATTCTGATCTTAACGCTGAGACTGAAAGACAGATCGAAATGACCTCCGTCATCAAATAAACAGCAGCTGAACGTCAAAAACAAAAGACTTTGAGGCAACCATTTTCTTAAACTGTGACCAGCCTTATTTTTAAGGTGTTTCAGCCTTTATTTCACTGTATGTTGTAGAGAGATAGATTACTCTGTACTTCTACCGCTGTAATTAAATGTCTTGTGGGACTTTGGAAAGTCTCCATGGAATGTGGAAAGCTCTTCGTATTGTAATTTAATAAATTCTGAATGAATCCATTTTGTATTGCTAAACAAAAGCTATCATTTCTAGACAACTATGTTAGATAAACCATGGTGATTGGCTCAAATAATACATAAACTAGATTGATTCCTGGGATGAGAGGGTTGTCCCATGAGTAGAGATGGAGTATTGGGCCTGTACTCTCTGGAGTTTAGAAGAATAAGAGGTGATCTCATTGAAACATATAAGATTCTGAGGGGGATTGACAGGGTGGATGCTGAGAGATTGTTTCCATTGGCTGCAGAGTCTAGAACTAGGGGGCATAGTCTCAGGATAAGGCATTGGCTATTTAAGACTGAGATGAGGAGGAATTTCTTCACTCAGAGGGTTGTGAATCTTTGGAATTTTCTGCCCCAGTGGGATGTGCATGCTAAGTCTTTGAGTGTATTCAAGGCTGAGATCGATAGATTTTTGGACTCTAGGGGAATCAAGGGATATGGAGATCAAGCGGGAAAGTGGAGTTGAGGTCGATGATCAGCCATGATCTTATTGAATGGCGGAGCAGGCTCGAGGGGCCGTATGCCCTACTCCTGCTCTTATTTCTTATGTTCTTATGTTCTTAACTAAAAGATGACCAATCAAAAACCATTCCCATTCACTAAATAATTGAGATAAAGCTACAGTCAACAATGATGAATGACCAACTGAAGGGGTTTGATAGGGTGGATGTAGAGAAGATGTTTCCACTTGTGGGGGAGACCAGAACTAGGGGCCATAAATATAAGATAGTCACTGAGAACACGGACTGCAGCGGTTCAAGAAGGTGGCTCACCACCACCTTCTCAAGGGCAAGTAGGGATGGGCAATAAATGCTGGCCTTGCCAGTGGCACCCACATCCCAGGAATGAATTTTAAAAAAAATTCCCCTGTGGGAGAGACCAGAACTAGAGGCCATCAATATAAGATAGTCACTAATAAATCCAATAGGGAATTTAGGAGAAACTTCTTTACCGAGAGAGTGGTGAGAATGTGGAACTCGCTGCCACAGGGAGTGGTCGAGGCGAATAGCACAGATGGTATTTAAGGGGAAGTTCAATAAACACATGAGGGAAAAAGGAATAGAAGGTTATGCTGATAGGGTGGGAGGGAGGCACCATGAAACGGAGACAGAGACCTCCTTAGAGAGATGGAGAGGGAACAGAGGCTGAGGGAGAGAAGGTCTGTCCTCACTCCCCGCTTGGCCAGAGAATGGTGGAGAGCTTGGGGAGACTTAACCAAAAACAAAACTTACAGAAATGATTTCAATAACTTACTGTTATCTTGATTGTTGGACAGTTGGGACAGCTCCTGTTTCAATTCTGATCTTAACGCCGAGACTGAAAGACAAATCGAAATGACCTCCGTCATCAAATAAACAGCAGCTGAACGTCAAAAACAAAAGACTTTGAGGCAACCATTTTCTTAAACTGTGTTTCAGCCTTTATTTCACTGTATGTTGTGGAGAGTTAGATTACTCTGTACTTCTACCGCTGTAATTAAATGTGTTGTGGGACGTTGGAAAGTCTCCATGGAATGTGGAAAGCTCTTCGTATTGTAATTTATTAAATTCTGAATGAATCCATTTTGTATTGCTAAAGAAAAGCTATGATTTCTAGACAACTATGTTAGGTAAACCATGGTGATTGGCTCAAATAATACATGAACTAGATTGATTCCTGGGATGAGAGGGTTGTCCTATGAGGAGAGATTGAGTAGATTGGGCCTGTACTCTCTGAAGTTTAGAAGAATGAGAGGTGATCTCATTGAAACATATAAAATTCTGAGGGGGATTGACAGGGTAGATGCTGAGAGGTTGTTTCCCCAGGCTGGAGAGTCCAGAACTAGGGGACAGAGTCTCAGGATAAGGGTTTGGCTATTTAAGACTGAGATGAGGAGGAATTTCTTCACTCAGAGGGTTGTGAATCTTTGGAATTCTCTGCCCCAGAGGGCTGTGAATGCTGAGTCTTTGAGTATATTAAAGGCTGAGATCGATAGATTTTTGGACTCTGGGGGAATCAAGGGATATGGGGCTCGGGCGGGAAAGTGGAGTTGAGGTCGATGATCAGCCATGATCTTATTGAATGGTGTAGCAGGCTCGAGGGGCCGTATGCCCTACTCCTGCTCTTATTTCTTATGTTCTTATGTTCTTAACTAAAAGATGACCAGTCAAAAACCATCCCCATTCACTAAATAATTGAGATAAAGCTACAGTGAACAATGATGAATGACCAACTGAAGGGGTTTGATAGGGTGGATGTAGAGAAGATGTTTCCACTTGTGGGGGAGACCAGAACTAGGGGCCATAAATATAAGATAGTCACTGAGAACACGGACTGCAGCGGTTTAAGAAGGTGGCTCACCACCACCTTCTCAAGGGCAAGTAGGGATGGGCAATAAATGCTGGCCTTGCCAGTGGCACCCACATCCCAGGAATGAATTAAAAAAATGTTTGCACTTGTGGGAGAGACCAGAACTAGAGGCCATCAATATAAGATAGTCATTAATAAATCCAATAGGGAATTCAGGAGAAACTTCTTTACCCAGAGAGTGGTGAGAATGTGGAACTCGATGCCACAGGGAGTGGTCGAGGCGAATAGCACAGATGGTATTTAAGGGGAATTTCGATAAACACATGAGGGAAAAAGGAATAGAAGGTTATGCTGATAGGGTGGGAGGGAGGCACCATGAAATGTAGACAGAGACCTCCTTAGAGAGACGGAGAGGGAACAGAGGCTGAGGGAGAGAAGGTCTGTCCTCACTCCCCGCTTGGCCAGAGAATGGTGGAGAGCTTGGGGAGACTTAACCAAAAACACAACTTACAGAAATGATTTCAATAACTTACTGTTAACTTGATTGTTGGACAGTTGGGACAGCTCCTGTTTCAATTCTGATCTTAACGCTGAGACTGAAAGACAAATCGAAATGACCTCCGTCATCAAATAAACAGCAGCTGAACGTCAAAAACAAAAGACTTTGAGGCAACCATTTTCTTAAACTGTGACCAGCCTTATTTTTAAGGTATTTCAGCCTTTATTTCACTGTATGTTGTAGAGAGATAGATTACTCTGTACTTCTACCGCTGGAATTAAATGTGTTGTGGGACTTTGGAAAGTCTCCATGGAATGTGGAAAGCTCTTCGTATTGTAATTTAATAAATTCTGAATGAATCCATTTTGTATTGCTAAACAAAAGCTATCATTTCTAGACAACTTTGTTAGGTAAACCATGGTGATTGGCTCAAATAATACATAAACTAGATTGATTCCTGGGATGAGAGGGTTGTCCCATGAGTAGAGATGGAGCATTGGGCCTATACTCTCTGGAGTTTAGAGAAATAAGAGGTGATCTCATTGAAACATATAAGATTCTGAGGGGGATTGTCAGGGTAGATGCTGAGAGATTGTTTCCATTGGCTGCAGAGTCTAGAACTAGGGGGCATAGTCTCAGGATAAGGGTTTGGCTATTTAAGACTGAGATGAGGAGGCATTTATTCACTCAGAGGATTGTGAATCTTTGGAATTCTCTGCCCCAGAGGGATGTGCATGCTAAGTCTTTGAGTGTATTCAAGGCTGAGATCGATAGATTTTTGGACTCTAGGGGAATCAAGGGATATGGAGATCGAGCGGGAAAGTGGAGTTGAGGTCGATGATCAGCCATGATCTTATTGAATGGCGGAGCAGGCTCGAGGGGCCGTATGCCCTACTCCTGCTCTTATTTCTTATGTTCTTATGTTCTTAACTAAAAGATGACCAATCAAAAACCATTCCCAGTCACTAAATAATTGAGATAAAGCTACAGTCAACAATGATGAATGACCAACTGAAGGGGTTTGATAGGGTGGACGTAGAGAAGATGTTTCCACTTGTGGGGGAGACCAGAACTAGGGGCCATAAATATAAGATAGTCATTGAGAACACTGACTGCAGCGGTTCAAGAAGGCGGCTCACCACCACCTTCTCAAGGGCAAGTAGGGATGGGCAATAAATGCTGGCCTTGCCAGTGGCACCCACATCCCAGGAATGAATAAAAAAAAATTTTGCACTTGTGGGAGAGACCAGAACTAGAGGCCATCAATATAAGATAGTCACTAATAAATCCAATAGGGAATTCAGGAGAAACTTCTTTACCCAGAGAGTGACGAGAATGTGGAACTCGCTGCCACAGGGAGTGGTCGAGGCGAATAGCACAGATGGTATTTAAGGGGAAGTTCAATAAACACATGAGGGAAAAAGGAATAGAAGGTTATGCTGATAGGGTGGGAGGGAGGCACAATGAAACGGAGACAGAGACCTCCTTAGAGAGACGGAGAGGGAACAGAGGCTGAGGGAGAGAAGGTCTGTCCTCACTCCCCGCTTGGCCAGAGAATGGTGGAGAGCTTGGGGAGACTTAACCATAAACACAACTTACAGAAATGATTTCAATAACTTACTGTTATCTTGATTGTTGTACAGTTTGGACAGCTCCTGTTTCAATTCTGATATTAACGCTGAGACTGAAAGACAAGTCGAAATGACCTCCGTCATCAAATAAACAGCAGCTGAACGTCAAAAACAAAAGACTTGGAGGCAACCATTTTCTTAAACTGTGACCAGCCTTATTTTTAAGGTGTTTCAGCCTTTATTTCACTGTATGTTGTGGAGAGATAGATTACTCTGTACTTCTACCGCTGTAATTAAATGTTTTGTGGGACGTTGGAAAATCTCCATGGAATGTGGAAAGCTCTTTGTATTGTAATTTATTAAATTCTGAATGAATCCATTTTGTATTGCTAAAGAAAAGCTATGATTTCTAGACAACTATGTTAGGTAAGCCATGGTGATTGGCTCAAATAATACATGAACTAGATTGATTCCTGGGATGAGAGGGTTGTCCTATGAGGAGAGATTGAGTAGATTGGGCCTGTACTCTTTGAAGTTTAGAAGAATGAGAGGTGATCTCATTGAAACATGTAAGATTCTGAGGGGGATTGACAGGGTAGATGCTGAGAGATTGTTTCCCCAGGCTGGAGAGTCTAGAACTAGGGGGCATAGTCTCAGGATAAGGGTTTGGCTATTTAAGACTGAGATGAGGAGGAATTTCTTCACTCAGAGGGTTGTGAATCTTTGGAATTCTCTGCCCCAGAGGGATGTGCATGCTGAGTCTTTGAATATATTCAAGGCTGAGATCGATAGATTTTTGGACTCTAGGGGAATCGAGGGATATGGAGATCGAGCGGGAAAGTGGAGTTGAGGTCGATGATCAGCCATGATCTTATTGAATGGCGGAGCAGGCTCGAGGGGCCGTATGCCCTACTCCTGCTCTTATTTCTTATGTTCTTATGTTCTTAACTAAAAGATGACCAATCAAAAACCATCTCCAAACACTAAATAATTGAGATAAAGCTACAGTCAACAATGATGAATGACCAACTGAAGGGGTTTGATAGGGTGGATGTAGAGAAGATGTTTCCACTTGTGGGGGAGACCAGAACTAGGGGCCATAAATATAAGATAGTCACTGAGAACACGGACTGCAGCGGTTCAAGAAGGTGGCTCACCACCACCTTCTCAAGGGCAAGTAGGGATGGGCAATAAATGCTGGCCTTGCCAGTGGCACCCACATCCCAGGAATGAATTTAAAAAAAATTTCCCCTGTGGGAGAGACCAGAACTAGAGGCCATCAATATAAGATAGTCATTAATAAATCCAATAGGGAATTCAGGAGAAACTTCTTTACCCAGAGAGTGACGAGAATGTGGAACTCGATGCCACAGGGAGTGGTCGAGGCGAATAGCACAGATGGTATTTAAGGGGAAGTTCGATAAACACATGAGGGAAAAAGGAATAGAAGGTTAAGTCCAAAAATGTGTGGGTTAGGTTGATTTGGCTATGATAAATTGACCCTTAGTGTTAGGGGGGATTAAATATGTGGGGTTATGGGGATAGGATGGGATATGTTAGGGGGAATTAAATACGTGGGGTTACGGGGGTAGGGTGGGATATGTGTACTGTGGGGATTAAAGCAGGGACAGGGTACTGGATTTGGATGATCAGCCATGATCGTGTTGAATGGCGGAGCAGGCTCGACGGGCCGAATGGCCTACTCCTGCTCCTAGATTCTATGTTTCTATGTTTCTATGTTATGCTGATAGGGTGGGAGGGAGGCACCATGAAACGGAGACAGAGACCTCCTTAGAGAGATGGAGAGGGAACAGAGGCTGAAGTGAGAGAAGGTCTGTCCTCACTCCCCACTTGGCCAGAGAATGGTGGAGAGCTTGGGGAGACTTAACCAAAAACAAAACTTACAGAAATGATTTCAATAACTTACTGTTAACTTGATTGTTGGACAGTTGGGACTGCTCCTGTTTCAATTCTGATCTTAACGCTGAGACTGAAAGACAAATCGAAATGACCTCCGTCATCAAATAAACAGCAGCTGAACGTCAAAAACAAAAGACTTTGAGGCAACCATTTTCTTAAACTGTGACCAGCCTTATTTTTAAGGTGTTTCAGCCTTTATTTCACTGTATGTTGTAGAGAGATAGATTACTCTGTACTTCTACCGCTGGAATTAAATGTCTTGTGGGACTTTGGAAAGTCTCCATGGAATGTGGAAAGCTCTTCGTATCGTAATTTAATAAATTCTGAATGATTCCATTTTGAATTGCTAAAGAAAACCTATGACTTCTAGACAACTATGTTAGGTAAACCATGGTGATTGGCTCAAATAATAATGAACTAGATTGATTCCTGGGATGAGAGGGCTATGAGGAGAGATTGAGTAGATTGCGCCTATACTCTCTGGAGTTTAGAAGAATGAGAGGTGATCTCATTGAAACATATAAAATTCTGAGGGGGATTGACAGGGTAGATGCTGAGAGATTGTTTCCATTGGTTGGAGATTCTAGAACTAGGGGGCATCATCTCAGGATAAGTGGTCGGCCATTTAGGACTGAGATGAGGAGGAATTTCTTCACTCAGAGGGTTGTGAATCTTTGGGATTCTCTGCCCCAGAGGGCTGTGGATGCTGAGTCTTTGAGTATATTCAAGGCTGAGATCGATAGATTTTTGGACTCTAGGGGAATCAAGGGATATGGAGATTGGGCGGGAAAGTGGAGTTGAGGTCGCCTACTCCTGCTCTTATTTCTTATGTTCTTAACTAAAAGATGACCAGTCAAAAACCATCCTCATTCACTGAATAATTGAGATAAAGCTACAGTCAACAATGATGAATGACCAACTGAAGGGGTTTGATAGGGTGGATGTAGAGAAGATGTTTCCACTTGTGGGGGAGACCCGAACTAGGGGCCATAAATATAAGATAGTCACTGAGAACACGGACTGCAGCGGTTCAAGAAGTTGGCTCACCACCACCTTCTCAAGGGCAAGTAGGGATGGGCAATAAATGCTGGCCTTGCCAGCGGCGCCCACATCCCAGGAATGAATTAAAAAAATGTTTCCACTTGTGGGAGAGACCAGAACTAGAGGCCATCAATATAAGATAGTCATTAATAAATCCAATAGGGAATTCAGGAGAAACTTCTTTACCCAGAGAGTGGTGAGAATGTGGAACTCGCTGCCACAGGCTGTGGTTGAGACGAATAGTATTGATGGTATTTAAGAGGAAGCTGGATAAACACATGAGGGAGAAAGGAATAGAGGGTTATACCGATGGGGTGACATGAGGAGGAGTGGGAGGAGGCTCGTGTGGAGCATAAACACCGGCACGAACTAGCTGGGCCGAATGGCCTTTTTCTGTGCTACACACTTGAGGAAAATTGATACAAAAACTGTATGTCATTTGGGTGGGATTCCTTCATTCTTCCAATCACCGCCCGCACCCTCCCCCCCCCCCCCCCCCCCCCACCCTCCACAATTACTCTCTGCGGACACTGACTACGCTGGGATAGGGTTCTTACGGACCCAGATCAACCTTCAGTTCCTTCCAAACATCACGTGTGAGCCAAGACACTGAATGGCAGCAAACTGTTTGACCATGGAGGGAATATCTCCGTTATCACTTAGAAACATAAAAACATAGAAAAAATAGGAGCAGGAGTCGGCCATTCAGCCCTTCGAGCCTGCTCCGCCATTCAATATGATCATGGCTGATCCTCTATCTCAATACCATATTCCCGCTCTCTCCCCATACCCCTTGACGCCTTTTGTGTCTAGAAATCGATCTATCTCCTTAAATATATTCAGTGACTTGGCCTCCACAGCCTTCTGTGGTAGAGAATTCCACAGGTTCACCACCCTCTGAGTGAAGAAATTTCTCCTCATCTCAGTCCTAAATGTCCTACCCTGTATCCTGAGACTGTGACCCCTCATTCTAGACAACCCACCCCCCACCCCCACCCCCCGAGCCAGGGGAAACATCCTCCCTGCATCCAGTCTGTCTAGCCCTGTCAGAATTTTATTCGTTTCAATTAGATCCCCTCTCATTCTTCTAAACTCTAGTGAATACAGGCCTGGTCGACCCAATCTCTCCTCATATGACAGTCCTGCCATCCCAGGAATCAGTCTGGTGAACCTTCACTGCACTCCCTCTATGGCAAGTATATCCTTTCTTAGGTAAGGAGACCAAAACTGCACACAGTACTCCAGGTGTGGTCTCACCATACTATAACTGTAGTAAGACATCCTTGCTCCTGTACTCAAATCCTCTTGCAATGAAGGCACATACCATTTGCCTTTCTAACTGCTTGCTGCACCTGCATGTTTGCTTTCAGTGACTGGTATACAAGGACACCCAGGTTCCACTGTACATCAACATTTCCCAATCTATCACCATTTAAATAATACTCTACCTTTCTGTTTTGCCTCCGAATTGGATAACTTCACATTTATCCATGTTATACTGCATCTGCCATGTATTTGCCCACTCACTCAACTTGTCTAAATCGCCTTGAAGCCTCTTTGCATCCTCCTCACAACTCACAATCCCACCTAGTTTCGTGTCGTCAGCAAACTTGGAAATATTACATTTGGTTCCCTCATCCAAATCATTGATATATATTGTGAATAGCTGGGGCCCAAGCACTGATCCCTGCGGTACCCCACTAGTCACCGCCTGCCACCCCGAAAAAGACCCATTTATTCCTACTCTCTGTTTCCTGTCTGTTAACCAATTTTCAATCCATGCCAGTATATTACCCCCAATCCCATGTGCTTTAATTTTGCACACTAACCTCTTATGTGGGACTTTATCAAAGGCCTTCTGAAAATCCAAGTACACCACATCCACTGGTTCTCCCTTATCTATTCTACCTGTTACATCCTCAAAAAACTCCAGTAGGTTTGTCAAACACGATTTCCCTTTCATAAATCCATGTTGACTTTGTCTAATCCCGTTGATATTTTCTAAGTGTCCTGTTATCACATCCTTTATAATAGACTCTAGCATTTTCCCTACTACTGATGTTCGGCTAACCGGTCTGTAGTTCCCTGTTTTCTCTCTCCCTCCTTTTTTACACTTGACATCCACATTCTCCAACAGGTGTCCCTGGATTGCGGGACCTCTGACTAATTCTACCCCACAAGAGTTGCGAATGGCATGAACCAAACAGCAAAACCCATTGTAGAACCCGCCCAATTTTCATTCCATTGTTCTTGTGTGCCAGTCAGAGGTAGTTTCTGTCCAGTTAGTATGAAGTATGGGATACTTGCCTTCATTAACCGAGGCATAGAATATAAGAGCAGGGAGGTTATGATGGAGCTGTACAAAACGCTAGTTAGGCCACAGCTGGAATACTGTGTGCAGTTCTGGTCACCACACTATAGGAAGGATGTGATTGCATTGGAGAGGGTGCAAAGGAGATTCACCAGGATGTTACCTGGGCTGGAGCGCTTCAGCTATGAAGAGAGACTGGACAGGCTGGGGTTGTTTTCCTTCGAGCAGAGAAGGCTGAGGGGGGACCTGATTGAGGTGTACAAAATTATGAGGGGCATAGATAGGGTAGATAGAAATGAACTTTTCCCCTTAGTAGAGGGGTCAATAACAAGGGGAGATAGTTTCAAGGTAAGGGGCAGGAGGTTTAGAGGGGATTTGAGGAAAAACTTTTTCACCCAGAGGGTGGTTGGAATCTGGAACTCACTGCCTGAAAGGCTGGTAAAGGCAGGAACCCTCACAACATTCAAGAAGCATTTAGATGAGCACTTGAAACGCCATAGCATACAAGGCTACGGACCAAGTGCTGGAAAATGGGATTAGAATAGACAGGGCTTGATGGCCGGCGCGGACACGATGGGCCGAAGGGCCTCTTTCTGTGCTGTATAAATCTATGACTCTATGTACGTACCGTTTGAGAGGACAATCATCAGCAGAACCAGCGTCACGAAGAAAGCGACTCCCAGAATCAGAAAGAAGACGCACGTTTTCCCATATAAAATGGACCATCTCCCACACGTAAGCTCTCCTCTGCAACCTAAAAGAAAATAGAAGTCAGATGAACGGTTTATCTGTAGCTCAATAAAGATTAGGGGGTAACTCCACAATCCACACTCCCGACAGGGAGCCCCACTCCCTGGGAGCACGGATTGGAGAGTAGGGCCTGCAGTGTTCTAGGCCTCGCTCTGACCAGTGCTCCCAGTCAGTTCAGTTCTCCGCTGGGGGAGGGTGTAGGAGCCCAGAATTACCCCTGCTGGGATAGAGTTTCCGCTTTGGGCGCAGTCGGGAAATTGCACCAAAAATGCCCTTGAAATTGCACTAGTTATGTCCACTGAAATTCATTTGCATAATCACAAACATAAAATCTTCCATGAACCAGCGCAATCAGTTCAGTTCAGTTCCATTCGCAACTCCTCAGATAATGAAGCAGTCCATGCCCACATGCAACAAGACCTGGACGACATTCAGTTTTGGGCTGATAAGTGGCAGGTAACATTTGTGTCACACAAGTGCCAGGCTAGGACTATCTCCAACAAGAGAGAGTCTAACCACCTTCCCTTGACATTCAACAGCATTACCATTGCCGAATCCCCCACCATCAACATCCTGGGGGTCACCATTGACCAGAAACTTAACTGGACCAGCCACATAAATACTGTGGTAATAAGAGCAGGTCAGAGGCTGGGTATTCTGCGGCGAGTGTCTCACCTCCTGACTCCCCAAAGCCTTTCCACCATCTACAAGGCACAAGTCAGGAGTGTGATGGAACACTCTCCACTTGCCTGGATGAGTGCAGCTCCAACAACACTCAAGAAGCTCAACGACACCCAGGACAAAGCAGCCCGCTTAATTGGTATCCCATCCACCACCTTAAACATTCACTCCCTCCACCGTGGCTGCAGTGTGCACCATCTACAAGATGCACTGCAGCAACTCGCCAAGGCTTCTTCGACAGCACCTCCCAAACCTGCGACCTCTTCCACCTAGAAGGACAAGGGCAGCAGGCGCATGGGAACACCACCACCTCCAAGTTCCCCTCCAACTCTCACATCATCCTGACTTGAAAATATATCGCTGTTCCTTCATTGTGGCTGGGTCAAAATCCTGGAACTCCTTCCCTAACAGCACTGTGGGAGCACCTTCACCGCACAGACTGCAGCGGTTCAAGAAGGCGGCTTACCACCACCTTCTCAAGGTCGATTAGGGATGGGCACTATTCGAATGAACGAATAAAAATTAAAAATCGGGCAGTGTCATAGAATGTAATTGTTCCTTTTATTTGCTTTCTATTAAAAGTATTCTTTGTTGTGTTTAAGAGCGGTAACCTAGTGCAGTTTTATTGATAGAGCTGAAAATGGGTTTATTACCAAAAATAAGCATTTTTAATAAGTGTACTTGTAATGGAATAAGCCATATTCCAAGAAATACATCATCCTATGAAAAGATTTTGATATTATTAATACAACACATACTGAGTTTAAAAGTCTGGAAAGCCTCGGCGACACAGGCTGCAAACACAATACAGGCTTCTGAGATAAGGTGAAGTGTTAACAAAAGCTGTAAAACACCACAAGCTTTGAAATGGGAGATGGTTGTAAACACAAAAACAATGCCCCTATTGAAGCAAACCAGTGGCGCTTCCAGAAGGTCTGGAGTTTGGGAGAAACACAATGGAATGACCCAAGTAAAGTGTCAAAATCTAACACGTCGAACAGGTGCACAGAACATTAAAAAAACCAAGTGCCTTTGAAAAAATGACATCAAGAAAAAGAAATACCTGCCGTAAAATAGTTTTATGTTAAACTTAGAAACAGGAAACACGATTAAATATGCAACCAATTGAGATAGCAAGAAAACAAGTAAACACCCTAAGAGAAGTGTTTTTAATTTACAGATTGTAAAAGATACCTACAGAGAGGCTTTGAAGATATAATATCAATAGATGACACCAAGCAATTACATTGTGTTTGTATTGAACTTGGAACACCACGGAGTCACGACGTCTGGCTTACAAGCAGTTAAGTGATATTAAGAATTCAATAGAAAGACTTCCTAAGAATGGCATCAAAAAGATAAATCTGTAATAACCATTTTATGATAGTTTTTGAAACACCTAAAGGTAGAGACAGAATTCTAAGAGTTGGCAGCTGAAATGACAGTAAGAATAGAAAAGAATTCAATAGAGAATCACTAGAGATAATTAGCTTACATCAGCAGGAAACTTCAAAGAAAATATTACTAAAAAAAGGTATAAAAATAGAGCTTTTCAGATAGAGAGTCAGAAGTCGCTGGAAGGGCAAGCGTTTCTCAACTTCACAGGCACGCTCTGTAAGTTTTCAACTCTGAGTCTCGGGTAATCAAGGTATTTGATTTTGGTGGATATTCTGGATTAAGAAATAAGTAGAAGTGTGGAAATGTAACGAAGTTAAGATTTGAGAATAAGGATCTCTGATAAGAAATGTAAGCTATTTGTATTTTGAATGGTTAAAGTTGCGATTGCCATACCAGCTGTTAACTAAATGTTGGTTCTTTAATAAATCTATATATTTTTAAAATTGTCTCAAAGAGTATTTCTGTATCAATCTCGTGAACTCAATTTCTGTACACTCTTCAGTAAGGAGTTGCAGAATTTGGGGGGGTTTTCCGGACCCTCATAATATCCGGAAGTCCAAAAATGTGTGGGTTAGGTTGATTTGGCTATGATAAATTGACCCTTAGTGTTAGGGGGGATTAAATATGTGGGGTTATGGGGATAGGATGGGATATGTTAGGGGGAATTAAATACATGGGGTTACGGGGGTAGGGTGGGATATGTGTACTGTGGGGATTAAAGCAGGGACAGTGTACTGGATTTGGATGATCAGCCATGATCGTATTGAATGGCGGAGCAGGCTCGACGGGCCGAATGGCCTACTCCTGCTCCTAGATTCTATGTTTCTATGTTTCTATGTTACAATCTAGTTAAACTTATTAAAAGTGCTATCCGGAGGATGGTAACATCTTCAGGCCATTTCTTTCCTTTAGGGAGAGGTAGTCTGACCTTTAGACCC
The DNA here is from genome assembly GCA_030390025.1 of Squalus acanthias. Classification (NCBI taxonomy): domain Eukaryota; kingdom Metazoa; phylum Chordata; class Chondrichthyes; order Squaliformes; family Squalidae; genus Squalus; species Squalus acanthias. Next base: position 17,459,598 of record CM059445.1, read on the forward strand.
AATTAAGCGTCTCTAGGATTCGGCTACCGGTAACTTTAGTTGAAGGTGAACGTCTGGGGAATACGCCTGATCTGGGGTAGCCCGAAAGGGCTAGGACTTGTAATTATCCCTTCATACCATCCTCCACCTGTGAGTAATCTGATTTAAAATCACTGAAAATAACTTAAAAAGAACCATTTATTGGTGTACATTAGTCAGTTCCTTAGTAAATTAAATATTTTTTGATATGAAAATACTTTTAAAACGTGCCAAGTAATGCCCGTGCGCCTGAGAAAATGCACGCAGTTTGAAGAGCCTTCCCGAACCAGCGCAGTCGGTGGAATCTCACAATTTCAGCCTGGGTGGGGGGGGGGGCTAGTTTTGTGGGCAGATCCCGATCCAGGGATATTGAATCCTGAACCAGCATGAAAGATGGCGGAAAACACGAGCTCAAGTGGTTTCGGCCGTAATTCACCTCCGTCGTAAGGCTCCCCCATCATTTTTAGCGCTGGCTCGGCCAATACCGCCAGATTGCATTGGAATCTGGCCGCAAAATTAGCGGAACCATCTCCCCCACCCCCCCCCCATTGTGTTGAGAGGTGATCGTGAAAGCGTTTTTGTCGAACCTAGTGTTGTTTGTTGACACGCACCACCAGGTCTCTTGAGAGGACCTAGCTGATGGACCATAGGGCAGAATTCCAGCAAGGTTGGACAGAGCAGGAGAAAAGAGCAAGGCAAATCGGGACGTAGCGTTTAGGCCGTGCTAAGCTTGGATTTTAAAAGCTGGAAGACTGTAGGAGGAAGGAGTTCCGCATTGTTCAGGTTTTTGCAAAACAACGGGTTAGAGTCGGAGGCTGGGGTAAGCCTTGATGTCAACACGGTAGGAATGCTGGGTGGAGGAAGGGTGAGGAGGACATTCCAGTTGGAGCTAGTGAGGGGGAAGAGAGGGAGGTTCAAAGGAGCAATGAACATGGTGGTCCTGAATATCAATGGAGGTTCTCTCGATCTCCTGCTGTAACGTTACCCCCACAAGATAATGTAAATGGCTATTTTTTTCTCCTTTGACACCATTTCTCCGTGACTAGGCTTCTGCCAACCTCCCGCTGGAGAACTTCCGTGAAAATTCCAAGTGAGTAATACCTGGCTTACTATGAATGCAGCCATCCTACCCTCTAGTTATTGGTCGTCTTTCATGCAGGGACATTGGACCTTCGTTGGTGCTAGCGCCTAAGAAAACGAGCGCAATTTGAAGAGCCTTCCTGAACCAGCGCAATGGGCGAAATCTCGCAATTTCAATCTGGGGGCGTGGTTAGTTTTGTGGGCGGGGCCTGGAAACGGGCATATAGAATCTTTAACCAGTGTAAAAGATCGCGGAAAACGTGGGGGATTGTGGAATTACCCCTAATGCCCATGATATCCTTTACGTCCACCTGAGAGGGCAGATCATGGATGCAGCCATCCTACCCTCTAGGTATTGGCTGTCTTGCATGCAGTGTCATTGTACCATTGTTGGGGTACACCCAGTGTCACGTAATCCTTCCGTAAGTAGTTTGGTTATTAAGTTAGGGCGTACTCCCGGTGTCAAATTCCTCGCATTGGGTGTCGTTGCTTACCCTGTAGTCTCGTGTCTCATAGCCGGGTCATTGGGATTAATACTTGGCTCCAGACCTGGATGAGGAGTTGCACCTCATCTCTCCAGTATCACTCCATGGTTTTTCTTTTACTCAGTGGAGCACCTCCTGGCTCTTGGGGTCGTGGAGACACATCAGGTTGGGTGGTGCTCCTTCCCCACTGACTGATGGGCGGAATCTGACTGCCCGTTTGGCCGTCAGGACCCTGACGTTCTTGAGTTTCCAAATGGTCTGCTCGTTTGCCTAACACCTTCAGGGTCTTACACTCTTGGTCAAGCAACCATGACCTTAGATCATTTGGGACTACGACCAGAAATCAATCACTCAACATACAAAAGGTCAATGTCTCCATGTTCTTTACATGTTCTATGCAAAGTTTTCGTCAGTTTCTTGTATTTATACCTCTATGCGGCAGGCGTTAAGTCATACAACAACAACAATTTGTATTTATATAGCGCCTTTAAAGTAGTAAAACGTCCCAAGGCGCTGCACAGGAGTATTTTAAGATAAAAATAAATTTGACACCGATCCACATAAGGATAAATTAGGGCAGGTGACCAAAAACTTGATCAAAGAGGTCGGTTTTAAGGAGCGTCTTAAAGGAGGAAAGAGAGGTAGCGAGGCGGAGAGGTTTAGGGAGGGAATTCCAGAGCTTAGGGACTAGGCAACAGAAGGCACGGCCGCCAATGGTGGAGCGATTATAATCAGGGATGCTCAAGACGGCAGAATTTGAGGTGCGCAGATATCGTTGGGGGTTTGTGGGGCTGGAGGAGATTACAGAGATAGGGAGGGGCGAGGCCCATGGAGGGATTTGAAAACAAGGATGAGAATTTTGAAATCGAGGTGCTGCTTAACCAGGAGCCAATGTAGGTCAGCGAGTACAGGGGAGATGGGTGAACAGGACTTGGTGCGAGTTAGGACACGGGCAGCCGAGTTTTGGATGACCTCAAGTTTACGTAGGGTGGAATGTGGGAGGCCAGCCAGGGCTGCATTGGAATAGTCAAGTCTAGAGGTAACAAAGGCATGGACGAGGGTTTCAGCAGCGGATGAGCTGAGGTAAGGGCGGATGAAGAACGGTACGTTTTACAGCTTTGTGGTGCGTACTATTCATCGGATTGACACGAGAAGAAGCCACAAGTGCTTTGCCGCTGAGAAGGGTACATGTTGTTCCGGCCCAGACCTCAGATGCGATTAAACCGGCACGTACTTTAGATGTACAGGAACAGATAGTGAGTCGCACACACGAGCTGCACAGTACCAGATGGGAGTCTAATGCCTCTGGTTAATCAGCGTACTATCAAGGCCTCTTCGGCAGTACCTCCCAAACCCACGACCTCTACCACCTAGAAGGTCAAGGGCAGCAGGCGCATGGGAACACCACCACCTCCAAGTTCCCCTCCAAGTCACACACCATCCTGACTTGGAAGTATATCGGCCGATCTTCATCGTCGCTGGGTCAAAATCCTGGAACTCCCTCCCTAACAGCACTGTGGGAGCACCTTCACCACACGGACTGCAGCGGTTCAAGAAGGCGGCTCACCACCACCTTCTCAAGGGCAACTAGGGATGGGCAATAATGCTGGCCTTGTCAGCGACGCCCAGATCCCGAGAATGAATCACAAAAAACTTGAATAGTGTATGCAGAATCCTAGAATATTAAAGAAAGGAAGACTTGCATTTCTACAGCACCTTTCACAACCAACAGACGTCTCAAAGCGCTTTACAGCCAATGAAGTACTTTTGGAGTGTAGTCACTGTTGTAATGTGGGAAACGCGGCAGCCAATTAGCGCACAGCAAGCTCCCACAAACAGCAATGTGATAATGACCAGATAATCTATTTTTGTGATGTTGGTTGAGGGATAAATATTGGCCAGGACACCGGGGAGAACTCCCCTGCTCTTCTTCGAAATAGTGGCTGTGGGATCTTTTACGTCAACCTGAGAGGGCACCTCCGACAGTGCGGCGCTCCCTCAGCACTACGCTGGAGTGTCAGCCTAGATTTTTGTGCTCAAGTCCCATGGAGTGGGACTAGAACCCACAACCTTCTGACGCAGAGGCGAGAGAGCTGCCCACTGAGCCACAGCTGACACATCACAGCATAGAAACAGTCCACTCGGTTTGTCAAATCTGTGTTAAACTATCTACTCTTTAGGGAAGGAAATCTGCTGCCCTTACCCGGTCTGGCCTATATGTGACACCAGACCCACAGCGATGTGGTTGACTCTTAACTGCCCCTCTGAAATGACCTAGCAAGCCACTGATGGGCAATAAATGCCAGCCTTGCCAGCGACGCCCACATCCCGTGAACAAATTTAAAAAAAATTTTTTAAACGGTTCGACTGTTTCCACTGGTTGAGGGGTCGAGGACGAGGGGAGATCGGATTAAAATGTAAGCGATTCCTAAAGAGAGCAGGAGAATTGTTTTTACACAGAGGGTTGTGGGGCTCCGCATCGCACTACTGGAGTTCGTGATTGACGCAGCGACCTTGTCAGAATAGGTTAGGTACTTGGTCGAAAGAAAGGGGGAATAAAGGGATAAAGGGAGCATGGGATTAGGATTATTGCTCATGTAGAGGACAAACACCAGTAAGGACTGGTTGGGCCGAACGGCCTGTTCCTGTACTGTGACATCTGTATAACATGTAACGATAACGAAGTGGTATGTGATAAGGTTAGCACCTGGTGATTTAAACAGTCCGAACATGTTTGACGTTTATAGGGGTGAATTTGGGGGGTTGTTTTTTTTTAATTCGTTCCTGGGATGTGGGCGTCGCTGCCAAGGCCGGCATTTATTGCCCGTCCCTAGTTGCCCTCGAGAAGGTGGTGGTGAGCCGCCTTCTTGAACCGCTGCAGTCCGTGTGGTGAAGGTGCTCCCACAGTGCTGTTAGGGAGGGAGTTCCAGGATTTTGACCCAGTGACGATGAAGGATCGGCGATATACTTCCAAGTCAGGATGGTGTATGACTTGGAGGGGAACTTGGAGGTGATGGTGTTCCCATGCGCCTGCTGCCCTTGTCCTACCAGGTGGTAGAGATCGCGGGTTTGGGAGGTGCTGCCGAAGTCTCCCATTCGACCACTGCTACTTCTGCGGAAACCCTGGGGTAATGGGGTAAAGGTCGCTTACCCCTTTGTTCCCGGGGTTTCTGTGCCAAACGTACAGAGTAGGACAACTCCCGCTCCCCCCCACCCCACCCCGCTCCCCCACCCCCACCCCCAGGCCCCCACCCACCACCACACCAAACACCCCCCCCCCCGCCCCAGAAATTCACCCACTGCCGATTTGAACCGGACGAATATCGCGTGGTTTCTCTAACGGGTGGGCAAGACGCCCAGGCTGTGGTTGAAAATGACCAGCCCCCAACCCGCTTTGTCTTATTCTATCGTGAATGTAAAACTTGGTAAAGCAGCTTGTAAATTCAGAACTCAAAACCCAGTTTTTGTCGCTTTAAATCAATCCCTTCCGAGCGAAGGCACTTAGATTGAAGTTCCCGTGATGTGAATATGGCTCAGTTTACATTTTTAAATCGTGCCACGATTCAAAATAAGGAATAGAATCTAACGAATCATTCTGACGGAAGTTCCCAGCAGAAATATCAGCCCATCTCTCTCTCTCTCTTTCAGATCGCAAGTGACCGAGTGTGAATTCCAGCAATTTCACCATTTCCAGATTTCTTAGTTATTTTTTTGCTTATTACAAAGTTTGCGCTGATCTCGACACACGTTACTTTAGCTTCTGTTTTTCATTGGATGGAACTACAGTGAGTTAAATGTTGAATAAAATTGTATTTATTTTATCCCACATAGAAGTTTTAACAATGACGCCGGTACCAGTACTTCAGCAGAAATAAGCGAATGTTGATCAGTTTATCAAACTTAACAAGATAGAATCAGAGAAATTTACGGCACAGAAGGAGGCCATTCGGCCGATCGTGTCTGTGCCGGCCGACAAAGAGCTATCCAGCCTAATCCCACTTTCCAGCTCTTGGTCCGTAGCCCTGCAGGTTACGGCACTTCAAGTGCATATCCAAGTACTTTTTAAATGTGATAATCTCTGCTTTGAATATACTCAACGACCGAGCATCCACAGCCCTCTGGGGTAGAGAATTCCAAAGATTCACCACCCTCTGAGTGAAGAAATTTCTCCTCATCTCAGTCCTAAATGGCCGACGCCTTATCCTGAACCCTTAGTTCTAGTTGCCTCTACCACCCTTTGGGTGAAAAATGTTCTCCTCAACTCCCCTCTAACCCTTCTACCAATTACTTTAAATCTATGGCCTCATGGTTATTGACTAAAATAGTGATTTTTTTTTTGCTTCGGGTGTCGACCCCTAACTCGTTTGGGGTAGATTTTCACCTTCAGCGCCGGGGAGTAATCTGGTGGGGAAATCACCGCCCTTTCCACGACCTCCCTCTGACTTCCATTCCTTTGAAATTATGGGATGAAAAACGAGGGAGGTTAACAACCACCCTGCTCCCCCCCTCAACTTGTCCTTCTTTTAACGTTTTCATGTCACTGAGAAGCAGTTCAAAAACAAACGCCACCAGGGAAAGGCTATTCAGCAATAGCCAGCCCTTTGCAATGATTCCCATTGGTTTTATTTACCAAAGTGTTAACTGTCTTAATTAAATAGCTTTTAATCAATTCCCTTCTTCGTGCTAAATATTAATAAAATACCTCAGTGAGGAATAACCAGACTACTGGCGATATTTCAAATATCATTCATTTAAGAACATAAGAACATAAGAAATAGGCATGATGCGGAGATGCCGGTGTTGGACTGGGGTGGACAAATGTGAGAAGTCGCACAACACCAGGTTATAGTCCAACAGTTTTATTTGAAATCACTTTTTTCAAATTTCAAATTTCAAATTTCAAATAAAACTGTTTGGACTATAACCTGGTGTTGTGCGACTTCTCACATAAGAATTAGGAGCAGGAGTCGGCCATTTGGCCCCTCGAGCCTGCTCCGCCATTCAATAAGATCATGGCTGATCATCGACCTCAACTCCACTTTCCCGCATTATCCCCATATCCCTTAATTCCCTTAGTATCCAAAAATCTATCTATCTCAGCCTTGAATATACTCAACGACTGAGCCTCCACAGCCCTCTGGGGTACAGAATTCCAAAGATTCCCCACCCTCCGAGTGAAGAAATTTCTCCTCATCTCAGTCCTGAATGGCCGACCCCTTATTCTGAGACTGTGACCCCTGGTTCTAGACTCCCCAGCCAGGGGAAACACCCTCCCTGCATCTACCCTGTCAAGCCCTGTAAGAATTTTGCATGTTTCAATGAGATCACCTCTCATTCTTCTAAACTCTAAGGAATATAGGCCTCGTCCACTCAATCGATTTAAAAACATTCAAGTATTTCCATGACCCTTAACAAATATTCTTTCAACAACTTATTCGAAGAAGTGATCTTCGTCTAAGCAACAGGGAGAAATAGTCATTATATAAATGATAGAGAAGTCAAACCGTGACATGACAGTGGACTCAGTCAAGAGCAATCTCGCTCTATTTGCGAATCCCACACTCTTTCAGTCCAAGGGGGCTATATTATGAAATGAGGAGGCAAGTCATCTTTCAAACCATCTCTCTTTCCCCTTTCATTGTCCATAAACAATGGTTGAAAAGAAACTCGGATCATCTAAAGGTGGAACGGAGAGTCCAATAGGAATGTTCAGTATCTCAATATCTGAAGAAAATTCTTCAAAGTGGGACAGACTGCTACAACTATAAATACAAGTATCCTTACAATTACCATATTTATTTTAATTATATTTATATGTCTTTTTCGTGACATAAGCAGTGAAGGCTAAGGGGAGTTTTAATCAACGTCTTCAAAATGATGCAGTGGATAGGGAGAGACTGTTTCCTTGGCAGGAGGGTCGGTAACCGGAGGATACAGATTAACATAATTGGCAAAAGAACAAGGGCGGAGATGAGGAGAAATTTTTTTACGCAGCGATTCAATAGTAATGGTTCATACAGCGCAGAAGGAGGCCATTCGGCCCATCGTGCCTGTGCCAGCTCTTTGAAAGAGCTCTCCAATTAGTCCCACTCCCCCCCTGCTCTTTCACCACAGCCCTGCAAATTTTTCCCCTTCAAGTATTTATCCAATTCCCTTTTGAAAGTTACTATTGAATCTGCTTCCACCGCCCTTTCAGGCAGCGCGTTCCAGATCGCAACAACTCGCTGAGTAAAAAGGATTCTCCTCATCTCCCCCTCTGGCTTTTTTGCCAATTATCTTAAATCTGTGCCCTCTGGTTACCGACCCTCCTGCCAGCGGAAACCGTTTCTCCTTATCTGCTCCTTCAAAACCTCGTCAGAAATTTGAACACCTCGATTAAATCTAATGGGGCCTCTGATCACCGCAGTCAGGCGGCTCGCTGTAAAACGAGCGTGTCCCGGTCCGTTTAGTGAGCCGCCCTTTACCTCGTCTCCCTTGGCGTGCCCGCTCCCGCTCCTGCTCGCTGTGACGCAAGTGGGTGCAGAAGTTGCTGTAGACGGTCGCATCCTCCCTGTTCCCACGGAGTTCCTGGGAGTTACTGTAAGTGGGCTCGTGGGGCATGAATCCAGACACGGACTGCCTCCGGGTGAGTCTAGTCGAAAGAACCGTGGAAAATAAAAATATTCAGTTGTCACCAAGACGCCAGAAGTGAAGTTGATCTGGGTTTTTTTTTTAAGAACAGGTGGGCTGGGTATTTTGGCTTTTGCGTCAAATTTTACTCTGAACGCACTTGTATTCTAAGATAGGTTCAGTGGGGGCTGATGCTATCTTCTGCACTTCCTGTGAGTTGCTTATCTCAATGATGTACCAAGAAAAAAAGATGGCACTGCTATCAAAAATGATTGCGTCTTGTCTCTGCTTTACATCAGCTTTACCATTTCCTATTTTATTTCCATTCCTTAACGTGGAGGGGGGCGGCGGTGGTGGGGCGGGGGGGGGAGATGTTGATGCTCGAAAACTTGTTTCAACATCAGGTGTGCTTCCAGATGGAGCAGGTTGTGAGTTAGATGCAGAGCAGAGCTCCCACTACCCTGCCCTAGCAACACGCTTGGGCTCAAAGGCAGAGCTGCATCACTAACTGTAGGAGGGCGGCTGACCTTTAGCAGCAGGGGATCTGACCTTTAGCACCCGTGCGCCACCATTAGTGAGGGAGTCGCGGATGATTACGTGGCTTCAGAGCCAAGCAAAATCAGGCTTAATCCACATATCCAACTCCCAATCAACTTGGTGCTTCTTGGAGACCTTGGACTATAACATTTCCACCGATAGATTCATAGGCCAGAATTTTCCGGGGTGTCAGGTGGTGGGTCGGGTGGGAACCCGCTGTCAACCCGCCGCAACGCACCTTTCCCAATGTCGGGTCTGTCAACGCTGAGCAGACCCGACAGGCAGCGGCGGGGGACTCAATTAAACTCATTATTATCTACTTACCGAACTCTTAACAGGCTTTTTTAACTTACTTTTCAACTTTAACTTCATGGCCACAGGAACCATGCTGTTCGGTGACCACGTCTGTCAATCTGAGGCGGGAGTTCAGTGGCCATTGCTCCAGCTGATTCCTTGACAGCTTCAAATGTACAGTAAAAGCTCCCACCTGACAGACATATCTTCCCTCAGCCACAAGCTGTTCCTCAACGGATTCACTATGCTGCAAGTCTTTCCACAAGTCTCCATCCAGTCTCACCTCATTACCTCTCTCATGGCCAGCTTTAGTTAACTTTACGTTGTACACCCATATGGCTGCCACATGATGCGCCAGGTTGGCACCACCCTACACCAACACCATAAAGCATCCCTACAATGACCAAGCCATTCCTTTCACACTCATCAGCATTGTGGGGGATACCGAAATAACAACAGAAACCGCTGGAAAAACTCAGCAGGCGAGGCAGCATCCGTGGAGAGAGAAACAGAGTTGACGTTTCAGGTCGAAGACCTTTCATCAGAACTGGAGACAGCAGGAAATCAAATAGATTTAAGGCAAGGATAAAGCTGGGAAAAGGGGGAGGGGATGAAAGAACAAAAGGAGAGATTAAGAGACATTAAGAGACATTAAGAGATATTCAAGGCAAGAGGAAATCTATTTGATTTCCTGCTGTCTCCAGTTCTGATGAAAGGTCTTCGACCTGAAACGTTAACTCTGTTTCTCTCTCCACGGATGCTGCCTCGCCTGCTGAGTTTTTCCAGCGTTTTCTGTTGTTATTTCGGATTTCCAGCATCTGCAGTATTTTGCTATCGTTGTGGGGGATACCGTTATGTCTCACCATTCACTGCAACTCACTAAGCCACTTCCAAAAGTGCACACAAATCTGTCCAAGACCGTAAAGTGTTGAAAATAAAGATTTCAATGTATGGCAGCACACTAACAGAAACTTTACATAAACATTGGATAAAACACCCAAGTGCCTACCCTTGTGTGTTGTTAGTTGGTATGATTGGACTAGGATGAGGGTGAGTGTGAGGGGTGGCTAGTAAGATGGGGAAGTGATAATGTAGATAGAGAAGAATGGGTGGAGGTGCAAGGTAAGTTGGTGTGAGTAAAGATGTGCAGGAGTAGGGTAGGGAAGGCAGAGTGATGGGGATGTGATAAGAGGCACAGCAGGATGAGGTTGAGTGCGGTTTTTTACTAACGTTTCGTGATCTCATGAGATCATTGAAATGTTTGCGCCACTGCACCCTGGTCCTCCTGAACACATCCCTGCTTGTGCCCTCTTGTGCAATGTGTAGCCAGGCTGTTTTGGTCTCCTGGGGAGCTCTCTTCAGCCCATTGGAAGGGAAGAGGACCTCCCTGCGTGCTGTGACTCCCTCCATAAGCATATGGAGGGAGTCATCGGAGAACCTGAGCAGCCCTCTGCCTCTGTGCAGTCATTGTCAGTGTTGGCAGCACTCCAGTGCTGTAGAACACTGAGGGGGAAAAATTGGGTTGCTTTGCGCCTCCGGTTACCGCCCTAAGAGGGCGCTAACGGGCCACAAAGCAACTAGCGCCCGGGCACGGCGCCACCACGCCTCCCGCGAAATTCAGTGGGAGGTTAGCAGCAGCGCTAACCGGTAGCGCCCCGCGGCGCTGCGCCGCCGGCTATGACATCATCGCCGTGCGCCGCGCCCCACTCGCGCCCCGACCACGATCTTTGGGAGCGTCCCCTATGTCCGACGGGGTCAGGGGGGCCAACCTGCGGCCGGGGAGGCGCTATTTAAAGGCGAGGTGCGGGGCGGCCATTTTTGTTGCTGGCCACCTGCCAGCACCTGCCTGCGCTCCCGTCCCCGGCCTCCTGAACCACTCCAAGAGCCCAGCACTTCTCTTGAGAGCCGGGCTCTTTCGCTGGCACTCCCGATCCCTGGGGGCCCAGCTGGGCCCCGGGTTGCGCTGCGCAAGGCCCCTCCCCTTTAAAAAGGGGAGGACGGCCAGCAATACCGCGGCGCGATGTGCCGCAGCGCCACATAGCGCCATGATATTGACTCGCAGCACCACAAGAGGGATGCGGGGCGCTCCCAGTAAATTTCAACCACACAATTTCCGGCGCGGGGGCGCTAATTTTTCCGGGACGCTAAAAGTAGCGCCCCGGCGAAGTTAGCGCCCAAATGGGGCGCTACTCAATTTTTAGCCCTGACAGCACAAATGTCAAAAGAAAGTTGGCCATGGTCCCTTTAAGGAAACCAGCTGATGGCGGGTCATGAATGACATCACCAGACCCGCTTCCTCTAATTGGCCTGGGAAACGCGCTGGGCGGGGCTTAACAAGTCCTTTCAACGGAAAATCATTTTAGACAGCGGGATGGAGCCAGCAGTGGGGCCGCGACCCGCCACCGACATCGCCCGCCCCGGACCCACCGAGGTAAGGAAAATCCCGGCCAAAGAATCTTACAGAAGGAGGCCATTCGGCCCATCGTGCCTGTGCCAGCTCTGTGAAAGAGCTCTCCAATTAGTCCCACTCCCCCCCCTGCTCTTTCCCCAGAGCCCTGCAAATTTTCTCCTCTTCAAGTAGTTATCCAATTCCCTTTTTGAAAGTTACTATTGAATCTGCTTCCACCGTCCTTTTAGTCAGCGCGTTCCAGATCACAACAACTCGCTGCGTAAAAAAAAAATCTCCTCATCTCCCCCTCTGGTTCTTTTGCCAATCACCTTAAATCTGTGTCCTCTGGTTACCGACCCTCCTGCCACTGGAAACAGATTCTCTCTATCTAGTTTGACTAGACCCCTCATGATTTTGAACACCTCTATTAAATCTCCCCTTAACCTTCTCTGCTCTAAGGACAACAATCCCATCTCCTTCACATCTCTGTCTCTCTCATTTAATTCCTTCTTTCCCTCCCTGCTACATTACCGTTCTTCTCTCTTAATACTTTCCCCTTCCTTTTCTTCATTCTTCTGTTATGAATCTCGGCTTGAATTGCTTTATCAAGCCCATAGCACGCTGGTCAAAGTTACCAATGATACCTTTATCTCTCCCCATCCTTCTGGAACTCTTTAACCTTTGAGTATGGATAGCCATCTCATCCTCCTCCAACGTCTCTCGTTTGCGGTCCGGCCATCAGCCTTTCACGCTCCCCCCAGCTTGGCCGTCAAATCTCTTGTGCCACCTCGGGCATGCTCAAAGGTTCCATCCACACCAAGGTCCCACGAGGATCTGCTGCTCTTCACCCTCTTTACCAACGAGCGAGATGAAGGCATCGGGGTCAAAGTGTCCGCCAGTTCAGAGGAGATGCAAAGAGATGTGCGGGAGTAAGGACCTCAGATGCAGCCAGATCTGCACATGATGGGGGGAAAGGGCCTATATCTGTAATATACATAAATGAAGTGTTATGCACTTGGGCAGATAGAACTCCAGGCATGTTTACACCTTCTGGGGTGCGTGCTGGAGGCTGCATAGCGTGAGAAGGACCTTGCATTGAAGGTCCATGCCCAGTGCCATGTGGCACACAGTACGCAGCTCTTGCGTGGCGCGGGTAACACCAGGTCTGGTCAACAGCCGTCCAAATTTAGTAACAGTCACCTTGGAGCCAATGTATCTCACAGAGGAGACAGGGACAGTCTACCGAACACAAGGAGGCACAATAAGTAATAAGAAAGAAAGGCTCGCACTTCTACCGCACCTCTCGTGACCCCAGGACGTCCCAAAGCGCTTTACAGCCAATGAAGTTCTTTGTGAAGTGTAGTCACTGTTGTAAATGTAGGAAACACGCACAGCAAGATCCCACAAACAGCAATGTGATAATGGCCAGATCACCTGTTTTAGTGATGTTGGTTGAGTGGTAAACATTGGCCAGGACACCGGGGAGAACTAAAATGCCTTTTAATAATACTTCAGGAAACCTGAGAGATTCAAAGAATTCCTTCTATAATTTTACAGGTCATTTACATTTACATTTTCTTTTGAATCAAAAAGAAGTGAAATGGACAGAATCGCTGACTGTGCTACTATTCCCTCCCACTCCCCCTCCTCTCCCCCACCCCCTCCCCACCCCTCCCTCCCCTGCACCCCACCCCTCCACCCCACCCCTCCCCCCCACCCCCTCCACTCCACCCCCTCCCCCCCCGCCCCCTCCCCTCCTCTCCCCCCACCCCACCCCCTCCACTCCCCCTCCCCCCACCCCTCCTTTCCCCCTCCTCCCCCCCACCCCTCCCCCTCCCCCCCCCCACCCCACCCCTCCCCCTCCCCCCCCACCCACCCCACCCCTCCCCCCTCCTCTCCCCCCACCCCACCGCCCCCCTCCTCTCCCCCACCACCCCCTTCCTCTCCCCCTCCCCCCACCGCCCCCCACTCCTCCCCCCCACCCCGCACCCGCCCCACTGCCCCCCCTCCACTCCCCCTCCCTCCCTCCTCCCCCCCCACTCCGCACCCGCCCCACCGCCCCCCCTCCACTCCCCCTCCCCCCCACCCCACCCCTCCACTCACCCCACCGCCCCCGACCCCCTCCTCTCCGCGCCCCCCCCACCTCCCCCCTCTACTCCACCCCCCCCCACCCCTCCACTCCCCCACCCCTCCACTCCCCCCACCACCGAACCCTCCTTAAAACTCTTGTGGGTGAAATCTTATTGCAGCTCGGTCAAAACTGAGATTGATAGATTTTTGTTGGGTAAGGGTATTAAGGGTTACAGAACCAAGGCGAGTAAATGGAGTTAAGATACAGATCAGCCATGATCTCATTGAATGGCGGAACAGGCTCGAGGGGCTGAATGGCCGCCTCCTGTTCCTATGCTCCTCCGTAATTTCAGCAAAAACGTCCCCACTCTATAACCCCCTCACCTTTTCCACTCAGGATGATGACCCATCACCGCATGGCTAAAAGAGAGAGACAGGGACAGGAGTTGTAACGGAGAGAGGGAACGATTAGAGAGTCAGATGGGTTGGATGATGACCTTCAGCTTGTATCCGGGCCAGTCATGTGAGGGACGTGTTGGAGTGGTCTTGCCAGATACAGGAAGACATTTCCTCCTGAAGCTCATCTGTGTTTTGACCCCCTGGAATCCATGCAGCTTTTCAGACGATGATTAAAGGTGTGCACCAGGTTTAGCCTGAACCCTGATTTTTTGGCAATTTCTGAGTTGCAGTGCCAAGACTGATATGTTGTCTCTTCAGCCTAATCGATTACATCTACTGAGGAAACTTTGCAGAGTCAAAGGTTCACTGTACAACCAACATGCTTTAATTGATTTTTTAAATAGTTTCAGACAGACCAAAGGCTAAAATGGTAAAATACACGTGATCAGAATGTGCTTGGTCACCCTCACAAGATGGTGGCCACACGTCATCACCTCACAAGATGGCGGCCACGTCAGGTAACCTTCACAAGATGGTGTTTCGCCTCTATAGACTGTCTGCTTACGCCAACGTTTACCACACAAACTCTCTAAATCTCCAGACAAAATGTCAGACAGGGAATAAATATTCAACTGAATGAATAGTTGGGAATCGATTTTTTAAACTAATCTCAATTTGAATAAACTGGTGAAAATAAAAGCTTTCTGTGCCTCCTCTTGAGTGCCTGCAATGCCTGCTGCAACAGAACTAACACCTAGATCCCCAAATAGCTCAGCACCTCCTGTTTAACATCGCCCGTCTCTGCTCCTGCCTCAGCTCATCTGCTGCTGAAATCCTCATACATTGCCTTCGTTACCTCCAGACTCGACTATTCCGACGCTCTCCTAAACGGTCTCCCACCTTCCACCCTCTGTAAACTTGAGCTCATCCAAATCTCTGCTGCCCCGTGTCCTAACTCGCACTGAGTCCCGTTCACCCATCATCCCTCCCCGGCCTGTGCTCGCTGACCTACATTGGCTCCCGGTCCGGCAACGCCTCGATTTTAAAATTCTCATCCTTGTATTTGATCCATCCATGGCCCTCGCGCCCCTTCCCTATCTCTGTAACCTTCTCCAGCCCTACAACCCCCCCGAGATCTCTGCGCTCCTCCCATTCTGCCCTCGGGTGCTGCCCCAATTTCCTTCGCCCCACCATTGGCGGCCGTGCCTTTAGCTGCCTGGGCCCTAAGCTCTGGAATTCCCTCCCTAAACCTCTCCGCCTCTCTACCTCTCTCTCCTCCTTTAAGACGCTCCTTAAAACCTACCTCTTTGACCAAGTGTCCTAATATCTCATTCTGTGGCTCGGTGTCAAATTCTGTCTGATAATCGCTCCTGTGAAGCGCCGCGGGACGTGTTACTATGTTAAAGGCGCTGTATAAATGCACATTGCTATTGTGTGTTCTCTACTCAAGGGAATGCAAGTCTAGTTTATGCAACCTGTCCTCAAAACGTATCACAAAATGAACAACGTAGACTATCGCTTGTCAAATCAGTACAGAGCAGAGATCAAACACAGAACCTTCCCTATCTATAGCAAAATACGGTGCTTTTAGTTCTGCAATATTTTGACATTTTTACCACATGTAAAACTCACAATATTATACAAAAATACAGAAATATTACATTGATGCTGTTTATATCTTTTTTCCAAAATGTCATCCCCTCCAAGTTCCCCCTCCAAGCCGCACACGCCATCCTGGCTTGGACACATATCGACATTCCTTTATTGTTGCTGGGTCAATAACAGGGATATCCTTAGCTAACAGCGCTGTGGGAACGCCTTCACTGCCCGGGCTGCAGCGGTTCAAGGTGGCGGCTCACCACCACCTTCTCAAGGGCAACTAGGGCTGGGCAACAAATGCCCAGCCTCGCCAGCGACACCCTTGTCCTGAGAATGAATATCTTTTTTAATTCTCTCTTTACAGCAAGATCCAGGGCATAAATTGCACCCTCATTCTTATTTTTATGGGGGAGGGGGGTGGTTTTCCAATATAAGGCAGTCACAGGGTGACTGAGGGTCGGGAGGCTGGCCGAAAACACCAATTCTGAATTGAGTGGAGTGACTTGTATATGGGCGTGCTTTAAAATCCAACTGTTGAAATATGCCAGAAATATTGTAATCCAATTAATTTGATTGCGGATCGGGTGAGATGAAATAGGGGGTGGGAGGAGGCTGGTGTGGAGCATAAACACCGGCACGGACCAGTTGGGCCGAATGGCCTGTTTCTGGGCCGTACGTTTGATGCAATTCGAAGTATTTGTTGAATCCCATGACCACCAAATCTGGTCCCCATTCTTGACCTGCTGCCAGTGATCGGTTGACACACTGCCAACACTCCCAAAGCTACATGACACGGGGTTGGGGTGGGTGGGGGGGCGGGGGGGGGCAGCTAGCTAACCTACCCAATCTCAAAGCTTAATCCAATGCTGCTGAGAAACCCAGTGGACAATGGGGCGCTGGCCAGCCACAGAAGTAGATCCAAACAGTCGCTGCGACCAGCCCCCTAAGGATGCCGATAGACCTTATTCAAGGCTCTCCCCTCAGGCGCAATGAACAATATATACCATGAAAAGAACACATGAATATGTAACCTGATGTTGTAACCGATGAAGAATTACAAAAATATATATATTTTTTTAAAGAAATTTCTAATGCCATTTTTATGGGGCATAAAAACCCACACAATCTCAAAGGGCGAGGACGTTCTTAGCAACTGCCATTCTCTACTTGGCCATTTTCCACAATTGGCAGCTTGGTGGGACTGGGTGGTGCCTTGGAAGAGGATGGAGCCTCGGGATTGGGACTGGATGGAGCCTCGGCTATGGCGCTTGGTGGAGCGATGTGGCTGACGCTTGCTGGGTGCTGATTGTCCCTCAGCACTTTGATGGAGCTCAGCAACTCCTTGTGTTCTTCTTCCACTGAAAAGAGGCGACTTTCCTGCATTAAAACACAGGAGGCATCTGAGTTAAAGCCATGGGACTCCACTCCATCTTTACGCGACATAAGCTACACATATTTAGGGATGAACCAATATTTTTTAAGCACTCAAAAGACCCGTACTTTTTCCTAGATTTCCCTAAAGTCTTCGGCCTTCCTTCAGAATCAAGCATTGAAGTAGTATTGTGTCTGTTGCTGCGTGTCCCTAACCAGTCATATAGAATAGGATCATAGAATGATACAGCACAGAAGGAGGCCAATTGGCCTACCGTGCCTGTGCCGGCTCTTTGAAAGAGCAATCCAATTAGTCCCACTCCCATGCCATAAGACATAAGAAATAGGAGCAGGAGTAGGCCTTATGGTCCCTCGAGCCTGCTCCGCCATTCAGTAAGATCATGGCTGATCTTCGACCTCAACTCCACTTTCCTGCTTGATCTCCATATCCCATGATTCCCCTAGAGTCCAAAAATCTATCTATCTCAGCCTTGAATATACTCAAAGACTCAGCATCCACAGCCCTCTGGGGTAGAGAATTCCAAAGATTCACCACCCTCTGAGTGAAGAAATTTCTCCTCCTCAGTCCTAAATGGCCGACCACTTATCCTGAGACTATGCCCCCCTGGTTCTAGACTCTCCAGCCAGGGGAAACAACCTCTCAGCATCTACCCTGTCAATCCCCCTCAGAATCTTATATGTTTCAATGAGATCACCTCTCATTCTTCTAAACTCCAGAGAGTATAGGCCCAATCTACTCAATCTCTCATATTCTGAAGAAGGGTCTCCGACCTGAAACATTAACTCTGTTTCTCTCTCCATGGATGCTGCCTGGCCTGCTGAGTGTTTCCAGCGTTTTCTGTTGTTATTTCAGATTTCCAGCCTCCGCAGTATTTTGCTATTCTAATCAATCTCTCCTTGTGTCTGTTGATGCGTGTAGAATAGGATCATAGAATCTTACAGCACAGAAGGAGGCCATTCAGCCCATCGTGCCTGTGCCAGCTCTTTGAAAGAGCTCTCCAATTAGTCCTACTCCCCCCCACCCCACCCCATTCTTTCCCCATAGCCCTTCCCAGTAGAGGAGGGGGGAGTAGAGATATTGGATAGGATATAAATAGATAGAAAGGAGGTGCTAAACAGGTTGGCATCACACAAAGTTAACAAGTCACTCGGTCCAGATGAGATGCATCCCAGGTTGCTGAGGGAAGCTAGTGTGGAGATAGCAGAAGCTCTGACCACAATCTTTCAATCCTCCTTGCATATGGGAATGGTGCCAGAGGACTGGAGGATTGCGAATAAACCTGGTAGCTACAGGCCAATCAGTCTAACATCAGTGGAGGGAAGGCTACTAGAGACCATTGTCAAGGGCAAGATCAATTCTCACTTGGAGAAGCATGGGTTAATAAGGGACAGCCAGCATGGATTTGTTAAAGGCAAATCATGTCTGACTAATCACATTGAGTTCTTTGATGAAGTAACAGAGAGGGTTGATGAGGGTAGTGCAGTAGATGTTGTGTATATGGACTTTTCAAAAGGCATTTGATAAAGTATCACATAACAGACTTATTAGGAAAATAGAAGCGCATGGTATTAAAGTAACTTGGGCACGTAATTGGCTAAGGGATAGGAGGCAGAGAGGAGTGATGAACGGATGTTTTTCTGACTGGAGGGAAGTGTGCGGTAGGGTCCCCCAGGGGGGTCGGTTTTTGGACCATTGCTTTTCTCGTTATATATAAATGACCTGGACTTGGGTAAAGGGGGTACAATTTCCAAATTTGTGAATGATACAAAAACTTGGCAATGTAGTAAATAGTGATCAGAATAGTAGCGGACTTCAGGAGGACAGAGACAGACTGGTGCAATGGGCAGAGACACGGCAGATGCAGTTTCATGCGGATCAGTGTGAAGTGATGCACTTTGAGAGAAACATGGAGAGGCAGTGTAATCTCAATGGTGCTATTTTGAGGGGGGTGCAAGAGCAGAGGGACCTGGGGCTGCAGATTCACAAATCTTTGAAGGTGGCAGGGCACGTTCATGAGGTGGTTAAGAAAGCGTTTGGGATACTTGGCTTTGTAAATAGGGGCATTGAATACAAAAGCAAGAAAGTCATGCTAAACCTTTACAAATCACTGGTTCAATCTTAACTGGAGTATTGTGTACAATTCTGGGCACCACACTTTAGGAAGGATGTCAAGGCCCTGGAGAGGGTACAGATGTGGCTTACCAGGATGATATTAGGGATCAGGGACTTCAGTTATCTGGAGAGATTGGAGAAGCTGGGGTTGTTCTCCTTAGAGCAGAGAAGGTTTAGGGGAGATTTAATAGAGGCGTTCAAAATTATGAGGGGTTTTGATAGAGTAGATAGAGAGAAACTGTTTCCTCTGGTAAATGGGTCGGTAACCAGAGGTCAAAGATCTAAAATACTTGGTGAAAGAACTAGAGGAGAAATGAGGAGAAATGTTTTCACATAGAGGGCTGTTAAGGTCTGGAACGCGTTACCTGAAAGGGTGGAATCAGATTCCGTAGGAACTTTCAAAAGGCAATTGGACATGCACTTGAAGAGGACTAATTTTCAGGGTTATGGGGAAAAAGCTGGGGTGTGGGATTAAATTGAACAGCTCTTTCAAAGAGCCGGCACAGGCACGACGGGCCGAATGGCCCCCTTCCGTGCTGTAGGATTCGACGGTTCCATCAATGAGAAGCTGACAAAGAGCAGCCAGCGACACGTCTACTTACCAAACACTCAATCTTCTGCAGGTTGCAGGCGGCTGCTTCTAATTTTTCCACGTCCTTCTTCCTTTCCTCTTCGATTGTTTCAAGCCTGTAAAAGCAGAGAACATTTCAACGAGTGGTCAGGCTGCGGTGCGGCCAGCCCAAATTGTCGCAGGTCAACGGACCTGGTGGAACAAGGCGACCATGGAGAGCAAGAGTGGCAGAAGTAAAGGTGGCAGAGTAATCCGAGGGGCAGAGTGCGGAGGGTGGCAGTATAATGAGGTTGGTAGATTCATTCGATGGCCCCGAACATTTGCGTTAATTGTTCGCCTCTCTACTGGACCAAGTCTATCGGGTGTGGATGCCCTTCGACGGCAGCAAAAAAAACCCATCCCGTCTTTTCAAATAGAACTTGTATTTCTACAGCACCTTTCACACCCGCAGGATGTGCCGACGAGCTTCTCAGCCCATGAGGTGCTTTATGAATTTCAGCCATGGCTGTTGTGTAGGCAACCAGTTTGCGCACAGCAAGATCCCACACAAGTTGCGGCGAGGTCAGTAACCAGCTCATCTGCTTTTTGGGGCTGTTGGAGGCGAGATAAACGTCGGCCGGGAGAACTCCGCTGCTCTTTGTTGAAGAGTGCCACGGGATCTTTTACACCCACCTGAAAAGGCCAGGCGGCACCCCCCGGCAGTGCAGCACTCCCCCCCGGGACTGCACTGGAGAGTCCGCCTAGATTGAGGATGTAACTGGGAAAATAGATAAGGGAGAACCAGTAGATGTGGTGTATTTGGACTTTCAAAAGGCTTTCGATAAGGTCCCGCATAAGAGATTAGCGTGTAAAGTTAAGGCACATGGGATTGGGGGCAAGGTATTGACTTGGATAGAGAACTGGTTGGCGGACAGAAAGCAGAGAGTAGGAATTAATGGGTCTTTTTCCGAGTGGCAGGCAGTGACTAGTGGGGTACCGCAGGGTTCGGTCCTTGGACCCCAGCTATTCACAATATACATTAATGATCTGGATAAGGGAACTAAATGTAATATCTCCAAGTTTGCAGATGACACAAAGCTGGGTGGGCGTGTGTGCTCCAAGGAGGATACTGAGAAACTCCAGGATGATTTGGACAGGTTGGGTGAGTGGGCAGAAGCGTGGCAGATGCAATATAACGTGGATAAATGCGAGGTTATCCACTTTGGTGTCAAAAACAGAAAGGCAGACTATTATCTGAATGGCAATAGATTGGGCGAAGGGGAAGTGCAACGAGACCTGGGTGTCCTTGTGCACCAGTCGCTGAAAGTAAGCATGCAGGTGCAGCAGGCGGTGAAGAAGGCAAGTGGTATGTTGGCCTTCATAGCGAAAGGGTTTGATATAGGAACAAGGATGTCCTGCTGCAGTTGTACAGGGCCTTGGTGAGACCACACCTTGAGTACTGTGTGCAGTTTTGGTCGCCTTATCTGAGGAAGGATGTTCTTGCCATGGAAGGAGTTCAGCGAAGATTCACAAGGCTGATACCTGGGATGGCAGGAATGACATATGAGGAGAGATTGGGTCGATTGGGCTTATACTCGCTGGAGTATAGAAGAATGAGAGGGGATCTCATCGAAACATATAAAATTCTGACAGGTCTGGACAAACTAGATGCAGGAAGAATGTTCCCGATGGTCGGAGAGTCCAGAACCAGGGGTCATAATCTAAGGATAAGGGGAAAGCCATTTAGGACAGAAATGAGGAAGAATTTCTTCACCCAGAGAGTGGTGAACCTGTGGAATTCTCTACCACAGAAGGTAGTTGAGGCCAAGTCATTAAATATATTCAAGAATGAGTTAGATATATTACTTAAAGATAAAGGTATCAAGGGATATGAGGAGAAAGCAGGGACAGGGTACTGAGTTTGGATGATCAGCCATGATCTCATCGAATGGCGCAGCAGGCTCGAGGGGCCGAATGGCCTACTCCTGCTCCTAATCTTCTATGTTTCTATGTTCCTGTCCTTACTGAGATTGGGTGACTCATTGCACAGACTTGGGTGCAACCTGGGGCTTTGCTGATTGGCGGCTCAACGTCAATCTCTAGTCATCCAGAAGATACAGTCAACTTGCACAAGACTTCTGAGTCATATTTCCTGTCTGGCACAGGAATGCACTTCAGACATCAAAAGTATGTATTTATATCACAACAACTCCTCTACTAGAAGCTCGCCCTTGACCTCAAAAAAACTGGCATTTAAATTTAAGTTGGGTCAGGTGAAGTCAAAAACTAGAAAAGGCCACTTGACCAATCCTAGGTTCATCCATCCAAAGTTCGAGCTCACCCAGTAAAGACATTTATTTAGTGTCAGCCGTGGCTCAGTGGGTAGCACCCTCGCCTCTGAGTCAGAAGGTCGTGGGTTCAAGTCCCACCCCAGAGACTTGAGCACAAAAATCCAGGCTGCCGCTCCCAGTGCAGTACTGAGGGAGCGCTGCACTGTCGGAGGGGCAGTACTGAGGGAGCGCCGCACTGTCGGAGGGGCAGTACTGAGGGAGCGCTGCACTGTTGGAGGGGTAGTACTGAGGGAGCGCTGCACTGTCGGAGGGGCAGTGCTGAGGAAGCGCTACACTGTCGGAGGGTCAGTATTGAGGGAGCACCACACTGTCGGAGGGGCAGCACTGAGGGAGCGCCGCACTGTCGGAGGGGCAGTACTGAGGGAGCGCCGCACTGTCGGAGGGGCAGTACTGAGGGAGCGCCGCACTGTCGGAGGGGCAGCACTGAGGGAGCGCCGCACTGTCGGAGGGGCAGTGCTGAGGGAGCGCTGCACTGTCGGAGGGGCAGCACTGAGGGAGCGCCGCACTGTCGGAGGGGCAGTACTGAGGGAGCGCCGCACTGTCGGAGGGGCAGTACTGAGGGAGCGCCGCACTGCTGGAGGGGCAGTACTGAGGGAGCGCCGCACTGTCGGAGGGTCAGTACTGAGGGAGCGCCGCACTGTCCGAATGGCCTACTCCTGCTCCTATCTTCTATGTTTCTATGTTTCTATTAGGCGCTCAAGTCCTAGAGCCGGGCTTGAACCCACAACCTTCTGACTCAGAGAGTGAGGTACTACCACCGAGCTAAGCCAACACTCGAAATAAGCAATATATCCTTCAGTAAATTACTTCAATATTATGGAATCCTCATGTCCACCTAGGTAGGTGTCATAGCATCATGGAATCTTATAGCACAGGAGGAGGCCATTCGGCCCGTCGTGCCTGTTTCCGGCTCTTCGAAAGAGCCCTCCAATTAGTCCCACTCCCCTGCTCTTTCCCCATAGCCCTGTCGTACTCATAACACAGCAACAACAACTTGTGTTTATATAGCGCCTTTAACGTAGCAAAACGTCCCAAGGTGCTGCACGGGTGTATTTTAAGACAAAAAATTTGACACCGAGCCACATAAGGATAAATTAGGGCAGGTGACCAAAAGCTTGGTCAAAGAGGTAGGTTTTAAGGAGCGTCTTAAAGGAGGAGAGAGAGGTAGCGAGGCGGAGAGGTTTAGGGAGGGAACACTGCCCAAGGGGCCGCTTGCTGTGCAATTGGCTCGTGCCTGTGGCTCTTGTTGCTCCGTGTGTCTCTGAGGTTGCGGGCTATTTGAATGCGAGGTGCTACTGGTGGATGTTGCTGCTATTTCCCACCTCCTACTTCTGCACAACAGGGAGGCGATCCCAGCATTCGCACTACGGTGGATCTTAGAATGCTCGGTTGCAGCAATCGTGAGAGAGACCCCCCAATCGAGCCACAGCTTGAGACAGTGGCCCTCAAACAGATGTTACCAAAGCTAACTTAGGCGGATAACCCTTGGTTAGTCTTATTAATGGAGCAATTCGTTCTCACCTGCTAGCAAGCTTCTTTAGCTGCTTGTCCTTTGTCTCCAGTTGTTTTTTCTGCTTCTCCTCATTCTCTTGTAGCAGTCGCTGAACGTGTTCGTCTATGCAATTTTTAAACTCCTTCAGCTCCTGGTTGATTGTCTGCATGCTTTCCTGTAGACTGGAGATGTCTTGTTCGTGCTGTGTAGGGGCGGGGGTGGGGGGGGGCGGAGGAGTTGAGGGAAGCCGGGGAGATGTTACTCGTTTCTTCACATGATATGAACGTTTCGATGTTCTAGGCTGGCTAAAAAAAAAATGTTTTACAAGAGCGCTTCCCCCCCCTACACGGCTAGTCGCACAGTGCGGAACTGAGCCAAAACAAGAACAGGGAGGTCCCAACTTCCTCCCACATCAGCTCAGACAGCTAACTGCACTGGGCGACAGTGAGGACGCCACAATTGGCACAACGGTCCTGGGCCAGTCGCCCACTCCAGATTGGCATCAGGTGCCCCTGCCAGTAAAAATGGATGCGCGTGGATGTCAGGTGAGCAGAGGATAGGGATCGACCGTGGCACCACTCCCCTGGTCGAATGACCCATTGGCACTCACTTCCTGAGCTCTCGTGTGAAGAATGGAGACTTGGGTGAGGAATCAAGGAGGCAAGCGGCGCTCATGGAACTATACCCCATCGCACTCAGGAGAGAAAGAAAGACTTGAATTTATGTAGCGCCTTTCACAACCTCAGGACGCCTCCAAAGTGCTCTACTTTGATCAGCTCCAAGGAGTTTTCAATTTAGATTATTCACATTGAAGGAAAATATCCATAAGATATGTAGTTGGTCGAAAATAGACGCTGGAGTGTACGCTGCTTACCTTCTCAAATGGTTTGAAGTCCTGTCTTCCAGGCTCGGTCTGAGAGGACCACTCCCCACCTTCAGAGTTGCGATCCCACGGGACTTGGGACTTGCGTAATGAATCAACCGGCATTAGGCGTGGGTTCTGTCACAGAAAGAGCAGAGTCGGGGCGTCAGACATGTGCACTGAAAGTCATTCTTCCGAACTGCGCAGAGATCTCATCAAAACAAAATTCATGGGCAAGGGTGGGTGGGTAGGGAGGGGGGGGGAGCAAACAGCGTGATGTCAACTGGGACAGCCAATGGGGCGCTACGATTTGCCTCAGCCAATTGGGCGCTATGATTTGCTTCAGCCAATGGGGAAACAGTTAGCCAGTGTCCCCATTCTTGATTGGCATCCAGAAGTTTCTCCTGAATCCTTATTGGATTTATTAGTGACTATCTTATATTTATAATCCCTAGTCTTGGACTCCCTCACAGGCAGAAACATCTATCCTATCAAACCCCTTCATAATTTTAAAGACCTCTATCAGGTCACCCCTCAGCCTCCTCTTTCTTTAGAGAAAAAAGCCCCAGCCTGTACAGTCTTTCCTGATGGTTGCACCCTCTCAGTTCTGGTGTCATCCTTGTAGATCTTTGTTGCACCTTCCCTTGAGCTTCTATATCCTTGTTATAATATGGAGACCTGAGCTGTGCACAGTAACTCCAAGTGTGGCCTACCCAAGGTTCGATACAGGTTTAACATAACTTCTCTGCTTTTGCGTTTTCTTTCTCCAGGAATGAACCCCCGTGCTTGGCTTCCAATGGGCTCCTGCTGAAGGGTCCCTATCTCAAATGTTAACCCGTCTTTTCAGATACTTTAAGGGTCTGCTGCATATTTCCAGCATTTTCTGTGTTAATGCGAGCAATACTGACATCGCCAAGCACATAGAAGCATTGAGATGAAGTGCGCTGAGGGAGGATACAGTTACCTGCATTCTCAGACGAGGGTTGACATGTGTGCGGGTGTGGGGCGACTTTAATGACTGGGTGACAGAGACGGGCATTTTTTTTAGGGTACTGTAAGATCTGTTTGGCAAGTTTGGGAGGGTGTCTTCGTCGTCGTGCCCGTCTCTCTCTGAAACAGGTTCCCAAGTTGACTGCTTCTGAGCGATGTTGGGTTTCTTCCGCGCCGGCGCACTCTGGGTGCGTTTCACCGCTGACGCGCTCTTGTTTGCAATTCCGCTGGACTTCAAGTTCTGCTCTTCCGCAGTGCACCTCTGCAAGCTCAGCAGCGATGCACTGACGAGTTTGACGTTTTTGGGCGCCACGTAGCTCGGTTTGTCTTCCCGGCTGTAGGGGCTGAAAGAGAAGGCGTCCCATGTGAGTATTGTATTTGGTAGTGGGGCCACGCAATGCAGCAGCACCTTCTTTGGAACCCCCCCCCCCCACTCACCAAGGTGGGGTGTTTACAGAATGGAAGAGCATGTGGGGGTGGGGGGGGCGGATTTTTGGTCCTGTACTTCCCCACACTGTGAGCTTCAGACTCAGTCATGGTGTCATACCAAGTGCCTGTCCACGGGTCTGAAAGGGAAACCTTCAACGAGCTAGTCAACTCAACACTCAACAGCACCGTCCTCTTTGGCAGGGGCCTGGGATCAGGTCATCC
Organism: Squalus acanthias; assembly: GCA_030390025.1. NCBI lineage: Eukaryota > Metazoa > Chordata > Chondrichthyes > Squaliformes > Squalidae > Squalus > Squalus acanthias. Next base: position 17,485,479 of record CM059445.1, read on the forward strand.
GGAGGGGACAATGGACTCTGCAACTTCTTCAACTCTTCAATCCTCATCTCTATAAAGTCTGTACCAAGACTACGACATGGCTGCCATATCTGGGGAGGTGTGTCTAGCTTCCCTTTTCTCTCTCAGGATAAGGGGTCGGCCATTTAAGACCGAGATGAGGAGGAATTTCTTCACTCAGAGGGTTGTGAATCTTTGGAATTCTCTGCCCCAGAGGGCTGTGGTTGCTGAGTCTTTGAGTATATTCAAGGCTGAGATCGATAGATTGTTGGACTCTAGGGGAATCGAGGGATATGGAGATCGGGCGGGAAAGTGGAATTGAGGTCAAAGATCAGCCTTGATCTTATTGAATGGCGGCTCGAGGGACCGTATGGCCGACTCCTGCTCCTAATTCTTATGTTCTTATGATACAAAACAATGCTCTTGTCTGATTGGAGGATACAGGGATAACCAACCTTCATCCCAACCTTCCTTTGTCTATTTTCTTGCTATTTTACTCTGGTGGCCTGTTGCTCTGAATTTTCTCCTCTTCATCCTCCTAAGCTCCAAATACGTCACCCTACATCCTTCTATTTTCTTCACTGTCACTACGTTGAAATCAAGGCTCCTTACCTCCTACAATCGACACACTTTTAAAGCTCAAGATCAGCACCACTGAACCACTGGGGTGGATTTTCAGCTTGCTGCCTGGCCATTGCAGATATTTATTGGGGGCTAATTTTGACGTTGGGTCAGCGTGTAAAACGGGCACTATTGATTCAGACGCTCGTTGTACATCTCCTCCCGATTATTATTTCCATTGAAGCCAACAGGGGTCTGAATCGATTCTGCCCGTCTGACACCCGGACCCAAAGTCCAAATTACCCTCATTATACCATCAGTTCAGGGGGAATACTGCTGCTTATCCCACTTGTAATGTCATCATCTTGGGGAAACTCTTCCTTTGGTCATTGTATTGACATCCCCGTTTATCAAGATCAACCATTGACTGAGAAAACTGCTCCAGAAATTTTTGTTTCGATTCACCTCTTCATAAGGGATGGTGTTCCTCTTTACACCAGATCACCTTTATTTCTGACCATCTCATAGAATCATAGAAATTTACGGCACAGAAGGAGGCCATTCGGCCCATTGTGTCTGTGCCGGCCGAAAAAGAGCTATCCAGCCTAATCCCACTTTCCAGCTCTTGGTCCGTAGCCCTGTAGGTTACGGCACTTCAAGTGCATATCCAAGTACTTTTTCAATGCGATGAGGGTTTCTGCCTCTACCAGCCTTTCAGGCAGTGAGTTCCAGACCCCCATCACCCTCTGGGTGAAAAATGTGCTCCTCAACTCCCCTCTAATCCTTCTACCAATTACTTTAAATCTGTGCCCCCTGGTTATTGGCCTCTCTGCTAAGGGAAATAGGTGCTTCCTATCCACTCTATCTCGGCCCCTCATAATTTTATACGCCTCAATTAAGTCTCCCTTCAGCCTCCTCTGTTCCAAAGAAAACAACCCCAGCCTATCCAATCTTTCCTCAATATTTTGTTAGGAATACTCTTCCCAAATCACCAGGGGTGCGTAAATACTGTTCCTTTACCTCTCTAACCCCAAACCCTTTCCACCATCTACAAGGCACAAGTCAGGAGTGTGAAGGAATACTCTCCACTTGCCTGGATGAGCGCAGCTCCAACAACACTCAAGAAGCTCGACACCATCCAGGACAAAGCAGCCTGCTTGATTGGCACCCCATCCACCACCTTAAACATTCACTCCCTTCACCACCGGCGCACCGTGGCTGCAGTGTGTACCATCTACAAGATGCACTGCAGCAACTTGCCAAGGCTTCTTCGGCAGCACCTCCCACACCTGCGACCTCTTCCACCTAGAAGGACAAGGGCAGCAGGCGCACGGGAACACCATCACCTGCAAGTTCCCCTCCAAGTCACACACCATCCTGACTTAGAAATATATCGGCCGTTCCTTCATCGTCGCTGGGTCGAAATCCTGGAACTCCCTCCCTAACAGCACTGTGGGAGAACCTTCACCACACGGACTGCAGCGGTTCAAGACCACGGCTCACCACCACCTTCTCAAAGGCAACTAGGGATGGGCAATAAATGCTGGCCCTGCCAGCGACGCCCACATCCCATAAACGAATTAAAAAAAGTCAGCAATTCATCCATTCATGGACAACCGGTGTGTAGGGACATTTCAGTCTTACCTTAAGTCCTGGTGATGTATCAGTGGTACATTTGGGTTTTTCAGGGAATGGGTGATACCATTCAGAATGGCGGGAAGAGGTCGCAGCCTGGCCAGTTCTTGCTGTTCTTTGCGGGACGTGGCGATGACAACAGTAGCAGGGTCAGGATTGTAGGAGGGTGCATTGAAAATAGGCAGAAAAAGGAAAAAGGCATTAGAGACACAGGGGCATGAATGGAAAGTTACACAATTTTAAAAGCGAATTTACTGCTCGTCAAGTTGAAGGAGATTATGCCGAGGGGGGGGGGAAGGACTAGGGGGAAGATTTTTCATCTATTGTCCTCTTATCCATCCCTCACTTCCTTTGCCCTACCATTGGCGGCCGTGCCTTCAGCCGTCTGGGCTCTAAGCTCTGGAATTCCCTCTCGAAACCTCTCCGCTTCTCTCTCCTCCTTTAAGATGCTTCTCAAAACCTACCACTTTGACCGAGCTCTTGCTCACCCTGTCCTAATGGCTCCTTCTTTGGCTCGGTGTCGATCTTTGTCCGCTTACGCTCCCGTGAAGCGTCTTGGGACCTTTTACGACCTTAAAGGCGCTACGTAAATGCAAGTTGTTGTTGTCGTCGTTGTTGTTGTCGAACGGACAAAAAATCTAGTCCCATTGCACTCCGGTGTCCGTATCCCAAAGCCAGTTGCAAAGTAAAGCTCCCTCTACACTGCCCCAGCAATATACAGCAATGCCAATCTCCACAGAGAACCGAGGTGGCATTCCCACTCCAAATCCTCTCGGAGAATGCCAACTCAAAGTCAGATGAGCAGCAGTTTTTGTGTTGCAGCCCCATTCCGACTAGGAACCTATTCAATCTCATTTCTTGAAGGACGCTGGTGACAGCCAGAGGGCGAATACCTACACCGTTTGTCCTGATAGACTCCCTGAGTACGATTGCTGGTTCGGGAACCTTTGAGTAGAGCAAGCTGTAAGGCGTCAACCTCAACTACTCAATCCCAGTGGGGAAAAAAAGCAACAAACACAACATGTTGGTGGGGGGGGGGGGAGGCGACCATACCTGCTCCAACCGAGAGATGACGTCACAGAGAAGAGAGTGCAGGATGGACAGTTCCAGCCCAAGGTCGATGCAGCCTTCGAACCCCGAGCTGTTCATGTTAGGCTCCGGATTGGAAACGTTTGTCAGGAAGACTTTCATGTTCTCCCAGTTCGACGCCAGGAAGTTGTCCATGAAGGTCATGTAGCCCTCCTTGTCCTCGAACCTGCAGGATGCACGGATGCCAGAAGGAACAGAAATGATTAAGGGTTCAGGAACGTCCGTGCAAGACCACGAATAATGCGTAAGTAAGGTAGATGCCACACCTATGGGGGAGAGCTTCCATACAGCTGAGGAACAAGTGATGCTCCAACCAGACCACTATTTAGCTGTAAAGCACACTACAGAACCTCATGATCACAAACTCTTACTTTACCAACTTTTCCATTGAGCAGTGGAGCTCAAACCCTGATAAAATCGACCTTCATTGAGAACCACTTCCAAAAAAGCACCATACTTACACTCCAATAGCATCTCAAAACGGCTCAATAACTTCACATAATGCATTCGTTTTTGGAGTGAAGTGACTGTTGTTATGAGACCAATTTCACAGGCATTCTGCACGGCCACATCCCATAAACAGCAAGGAGATCAACGACTCAGTCAATTTGTTTTCTTGCTGGTGTCGGTTGAGGGAGGAATGTTGGCCAGGGCCTACGAATAGTTCTATGAGACTCGAGTGCATAATCCAGGCTGACACCACAGTGCAATACTGAGGGAGCGCCGCACTGTCGGAGGGTCAGTACTGAGGGAGCGCTGCACTGTCGGAGGGGCAGTACTGAGGGAGCGCTGCACTGTCAGAGGGGCAGTACTGAGGGAGCGCCGTACTGTCGGAGGGGCCGTACTGAGGGAGCGCTACACTGTCGGAGGGGCAGTACTGGGGGCTGGGGGGGGCAGTACTGAGGGAGCGCTGTATTGTCGGAGGGGCCGTACTGAGGGAGCGCTACACTGTCGGAGGGTCAGTACTGAGGGAGCGTTGCACTGTCGGAGGGGCAGTACTGAGGGAGTGCCGCACTGTCAGAGGGGCAGTACTGAGGGAGCGCTGCACCGTCGGAGGGGCAGTACTGAGGGAGCGCTGCACTGTCGGAGGGGCAGTACTGAGGGAGCGCCGCACTGTCGGAGGGGCAGTACTGAGGGAGAGCCGCACTATCAGAGGGGCAGTACTGAGGGAACGCCGCACTGTCGGAGGGGCAGTACTGAGGGAGCACCGCACCGTCGGAGGGGCAGTACTGAGCGAGCGCCGCACTGTCGGAGGGGCAGTACTGAGCGAGCGCTGCACTGTCGGAGGGGCAGTACTGAGGGAGCGCCGCACTGTCGGAGGGGCAGTACTGAGGGAGCGCCGCACTGTCGGAGGGGCAGTACTGAGGGAGCACCGCACTGTCGGAGGGGCAGTACTGTCTTTCTATATACAATTGAGTATAGAAGGTTAAGGGGTGACGAGCGACAATGTGAAGAGGTGGTGCTGTTACAGCTGACGATCACTTGGCACGATTCAGCGCAGCTTTGAAGAAGGATCATACCCAAAACCTTCACTTGTTCACTCCACAGATGGTGCTGGCCCTTTGTAGTTCCAGCATTTTCTGATCTTGTTTCTGATTTCCAACATCTGCAGTTTTTTGCTTTTGGCTCATGATTTTGGACGTTGTCTGACTTAGTTAAGTCGTTACGCGCATTGTTGAAGTGAGCTGATGGAGGCGGTTTCGCCCTCTGGTGTCACCGTATTGACGGATGGGAATGACTTGTCTTGCGATGGTTTTTATTGAAGCTGATAGTTGTGTATTTATGGAAGAGAATTAAAATGGGCAGTAACCCGGAATCAGACTGTGGACAGGTAGTTGACCCCATATTGGCCACGTGAATTTAAGTGACCGCTTGACTCGGTTGCCAGTGACCTCTCTCCTCTGGTTGTGGGTTCAAGTCTCGCTTCAGCACATAATTGAAGCTAACACTTCAGTGCCGCACCGAGGGAGCGCTGGCAGAGCTGCCATCCTTCAGATGAGAATGAGGCCCTGTCTCTTGGCTCTGGAGGAGTTTACAAAATCCTACGGCTCTATTTCACTGCAGAGCAGGGAGGTCTCCTGGCCAATATTTAGCCCTAGTTTAGCCCAATTCTTTTCTTGCCCAATGTTCACACTTTGCAGCAGGGTACACTGGATAATCCCGAGTGTGGACCCTGGCTGATCTTCCTCCTCCCGCACCCCTCTTTCTCCCCCCACCCGCCCCCCCCCCGCTCCAAAAGACCGGGGGACTCTGAGGCCATAAGTTGTGATTCCGTTCCATTATAAAGGATGTAATAGCTGAGCACTTGAAAATCAGTGACAGGATCGGACAAAGTCAACATGGATTTACAAAAGGTAAATCGTGCTTGACTAATCTACTGGAATTTTTTGAGGATGTAACTGGGAAAATAGATAAGGGAGAACCAGTAGATGTGGTGTATTTGGACTTTCAAAAGGCTTTCGATAAGGTCCCGCATAAGAGATTAGCGTGTAAAGTTAAGGCACATGGGATTGGGGGCAAGGTATTGACTTGGATAGAGAACTGGTTGGCGGACAGAAAGCAGAGAGTAGGAATTAATGGGTCTTTTTCCGAGTGGCAGGCAGTGACTAGTGGGGTACCGCAGGGTTCGGTCCTTGGACCCCAGCTATTCACAATATACATTAATGATCTGGATAAGGGAACTAAATGTAATATCTCCAAGTTTGCAGATGACACAAAGCTGGGTGGGCGTGTGTGCTCCGAGGAGGATACTGAGAAACTCCAGGATGATTTGGACAGGTTGGGTGAGTGGGCAGAAGCGTGGCAGATGCAATATAACGTGGATAAGTGCGAGGTTATCCACTTTGGTGTCAAAAACAGAAAGGCAGACTATTATCTGAATGGCAATAGATTGGGCGAAGGGGAAGTGCAACGAGACCTGGGTGTCCTTGTGCACCAGTCGCTGAAAGTAAGCATGCAGGTGCAGCAGGCGGTGAAGAAGGCAAATGGTATGTTGGCCTTCATAGTGAAAGGGTTTGAGTATAGGAACAAGGATGTCCTGCTGCAGTTGTACAGGGCCTTGGTGAGACCACACCTTGAGTACTGTGTGCAGTTTTGGTCGCCTTATCTGAGGAAGGATTTCTTGCCATGGAAGGAGTTCAGCGAAGATTCACAAGGCTGATACCTGGGATGGCAGGAATGACATATGAGGAGAGATTGGGTCGATTGGGCTTATACTCGCTGGAGTATAGAAGAATGAGAGGGGATCTCATCGAAACATATAAAATTCTGACAGGTCTGGACAAACTAGATGCAGGAAGAATGTTCCCGATGGTAGGAGAGTCCAGAACCAGGGGTCATAATCTAAGGATAAGGGGAAAGCCATTTAGGACAGAAATGAGGAAGAATTTCTTCACCCAGAGAGTGGTGAACCTGTGGAATTCTCTACCACAGAAGGTAGTTGAGGCCAAGTCATTAAATATATTCAAGAATGAGTTAGATATATTTCTTAAAGATAAAGGTATCAAGGGATATGGGGAGAAAGCAGGTACAGGGTACTGAGTTTGGATGATCAGCCATGATCTCATCGAATGGCGGAGCAGGCTCGAGGGGCCGAATGGCCTGCTCCTGCTCCTATCTTCTATGTTTCTATGTTCCTGCCCTTACTGAGATTGGGTGACTCATTGCACAGACTTGGGTGCAACCTGGGGCTTTGCTGATTGGCGGCTCAACGTCAATCTCTTGTCATCCAGAAGATACAGTCAACTTGCACAAGACTTCTGAGTCATATTTCCTGTCTGGCACAGGAATGCACTTCAGACATCAAAAGATTATGTATTTATATCACAACAACTCCTCTACAAGAAACTCGCCCTTGACCTCAAAAAAACTGGCATTTAAATTTAAGTTGGGTCAAGTGAAGTCAAAAACTAGAAAAGGCCACTTGACCAATCCTAGGTTCATCCATCCAAAGTTCAAGCTCACCCAGTAAAGACATTTATTTAGTGTCAGCCGTGGCTCAGTGGGTAGCACCCTCGCCTCTAAGTCAGAAGGTCGTGGGTTCAAGTCCCACCCCAGAGACTTGAGCACAAAAATCCAGGCTGCCGCTCCCAGTGCAGTGCTGAGGGAGCGCTGCACTGTCGGAGGGGCAGTACTGAGGGAGCGCCGCACTGTCGGAGAGTCAGTACTGAGGGAGCGCTGCACTGTCGGAGGGTCAGTACTGAGGGAGCGCCGCACTGTCGGAGGGGCAGTACTGAGGGAGCGCTGCACTGTCGGAGGGGCAGTACTGAGGGAGCGCCGCACTGTCGGAGGGGCAGTACTGAGGGAGTGCTGCACTGTCGGAGGGGCAGTACTGAGGGAGCGCCGCACTGTCGGAGGGGCAGTACTGAGGGAGCGCCGCACTGTCGGAGGGGCAGTACTGAGGGAGCGCTGCACTGTCGGAGGGGCAGTGCTGAGGGAGCACCGCACTGTCGGAGGGGCAGTGCTGAGGGAGCGCCGCACTGTCGGAGGGGCAGTACTGAGGGAGCGCCGCACTGTCGGAGGGGCAGTACTGAGGGAGCGCCGCACTGTCGGAGGGGCAGCACTGAGGGAGCGCTGCACTGTCGGAGGGTCAGTACTGAGGGAGCGCCGCACTGTCGGAGGGGCAGTGCTGAGGGAGCACCGCACTGTCGGAGGGGCAGTGCTGAGGGAGCACCGCACTGTCGGAGGGGCAGTGCTGAGGGAGCGCCGCACTGTCGGAGGGGCAGTACTGAGGGAGTGCCGCACTGTCGGAGGGGCAGTACTGAGGGAGCGCCGCACTGTCGGAGGGGCAGCACTGAGGGAGCGCTGCACTGTCGGAGGGTCAGTACTGAGGGAGCGCCGCACTGTCGGAGGGGCAGTACTGAGGGAGTGCCGCACTGTCGGAGGGGCAGTACTGAGGGAGCGCCGCACTGTCGGAGGGGCAGCACTGAGGGAGCGCTGCACTGTCGGAGGGTCAGTACTGAGGGAGCGCCGCACTGTCGGAGGGGCAGTACTGAGGGAGCGCTGCACTGTCGGAGGGGCAGTGCTGAGGGAGCACCGCACTGTCGGAGGGGCAGTGCTGAGTGAGCGCCGCACTGTCGGAGGGGCAGTACTGAGGGAGCGCCGCACTGTCGGAGGGGCAGTACTGAGGGAGCGCCGCACTGTCGGAGGGGCAGCACTGAGGGAGCGCTGCACTGTCGGAGGGTCAGTACTGAGGGAGCGCCGCACTGTCGGAGGGGCAGTGCTGAGGGAGCACCGCACTGTCGGAGGGGCAGTGCTGAGGGAGCACCGCACTGTCGGAGGGGCAGTGCTGAGGGAGCGCCGCACTGTCGGAGGGGCAGTACTGAGGGAGTGCCGCACTGTCGGAGGGGCAGTACTGAGGGAGCGCCGCACTGTCGGAGGGGCAGCACTGAGGGAGCGCTGCACTGTCGGAGGGTCAGTACTGAGGGAGTGCCGCACTGTCGGAGGGGCAGTACTGAGGGAGCACTGAGTTATCCCCGGTGTCCTGGGCTGATATTTATTACTAAAACAGATGATCCGGTCATTATCACATTGCTGTTTGTGGGAGCTTGCTGTGCGCAGATTGGCTGCTGTGTTTCCCACATTACAGCAGTGACTACACTTCAGAAGCATTTCATTGGCTGTAAAGCGCTTTGGGACGTCCTGAGGTCATGAGAGGTGCTGGAGAAATGCCAGTTTTCCCTCTTGCTTCGATCTTGCATGGCTTCGGATGTTGGCGCTAAACACGCGTCAGGTAAAGTGATGTACGTACGTGGTAAAGTTGGCCAAGTTCTGAATGACTTTGGCGATAAGCGTGAGGGTCCGTGCCGCGCTGTCGTTGGGATATTCCTGGGTCAGGTTGAAGAGGCTGGGCGACATGATCGCCGGGCAGAGAAATCGCAGAAACAGCGAGGCGCAGATCATGCGCTCCCCGATCTCCGCCTTCCCCCGATTGAAGCACTGCTGCTGCCAGGCTGCGAATATCTCCCTGAGCTCGCCTGGGAACACACTATGTAAAGAAAAAACAGAGCAGGAAGGTTTGAAAAGCTTCAGATGACGAGATCTGGGACCCGCACTGGTCCGTGAAATGTTGGTGTTCAGAGGGACCTGGGTGTCCTTGTACACAGAAAGTTAGCATGCAGGTACGGCAGGCAATCAGGAAAGCAAATGGTATCTTTGCCTCTATTACAAAGGGATTGAAGTATAAGACTAAGGAATAACAGAAAATGCTGGAAACACTCAGCAGGTCAGGCAGCATCCATGGAGAGAGAAACAGAGTCAACGTTTCAGGTCGATGACCCTTCGTCAGAACTGGAAAAAGTTGGAGATGTAATAGGTTTTAGGCAGGGAAAGGGGGGAGGGGAGGAAGGAACTAAAGGGATGGTCTGTGCTAGGGTGGAAGGCAGTAGTGTGTAAATGTTGTAAATGGGAATGGTAGAATCATCAACAGCTGCCATATGAAACAATAGGGGCAGGGTTATGGTCTGAAATTGTTGAACTCGATGTTGAGTCCAGAAGGCTGTAAAATGCCTAATCGAAAGATGAGGTGCTGTTCCTTGAGCTTACGTTCAGCTTCATTGGAACAGTGTAAGAGGCCGAGGACGGAGAGGTCAGAGTGGGAGTGGAGCGGAGAATTAAAGTGACAAGTGACCGGAAGCTATTATATAAGACAGGGAAAACTTACTACAGTTGTTTAGGGCCTTGGTGAGACCACACCTGGAGTATTGTGTCCAGTTTTGGTCTCCTTCCCTGAGGAAGGATATACTTGCCATAGAGGGAGTGCAACGAAGGTTCACTAGACATTCCTGGGATGAGGTGAGATTGAGTAGACTAGGCCTATATTCCCTAGAGTTTAGAAGAATGAGAGGTGATCTCATTAAAATAAATAAAATTCTTAAGGGGCTTGACAGGGTAGATGCAGAGAGGTTGTTTCCCCTGGCTGGGGAGTCTAGAACCGGGGGGCACAGTCTCAGAATAAGGGGTCGGCCATTTAGGACTGAGATGAGGAGAAATTTCTTCACTCAGAGGGTTGGGAATTTTTGGAATTCTCCGCCCCAGAGGGCTGTGGAGGCTCAGTCGTTGAGTATATTCAAGGCTGGGATCGATAGATTTTTGGATACTAAGGGAATTAAGGGATATGGGGATAATGCGGGAAAGTGGAGTTGAGGTCGCTACCACAGGGAGTGGTTGAGGCGAATAGTATAGATGCATTTAAGGGGCGGCTGGACAAGCACATGAGGGAGAAGGGAATAGAGGGTTATGCTGATAGAGTTAGATTAGGAAAGACGAGAGGAAGCTCGAGTGGAGCATAAACGCCAGCATGGACTGGTTGGGCCATGATCTTACTGAATGGTGGAGCAGGCTTGAGGGGCCGTGGGGCCTACTCCTGCTCCTATTTCTTATGTTCCTACTTACTCACCAATGGGACTCTGTGATCTGCCTAAATGCCTCTTCGCAGCTTGCCCTCATATTGTCTTGATTCTGCGACACATCATTGGCCGAACACTTGTTGGGATCAACTTCGTAATTTTCTTCAGGATTGTAGAGTTTTGTCACGAAGTCTCCTGTAAATGACATTGGGGGAGGTTAAGCGTCGGCAGCAATTCAGCACCTGCTGTCGACCATCCGTATTGACGTTTTCGCATCGAGATGGGAAATGTCGGAGAAAGATATTATTTTCAAATTTCTTTCTTCCCTATCTTCAAATCCCCCCACTCCATGCTCTGATCCCCCAGTGAGAACATCGGCAGCAGGCCATCGAAGCCAAGCCAGTGTCATTCTGTAACTGCCCACTAGATGGTGCAGGTGAGAATTACATAGCATATACGGACCAGAAACAGGCCATTCGGCCCAACCAGTCCATGCCGGCGTTTATGCTCCACTCGAGCCTCCTCCTGTCTTTCCTCATCTAACTCTATCAGCATAACCCTCTATTCCCTTCTCCCTCATGTGTTTATCTAGCCTCCCCTTAAATGCATCTATACTATTTGCCTCAACTACTCCCTGTGATAGCGAGTTCCACATTCTCACCACTCTCTGGGTGAAGAAGTTTCTCCTGAATTCCCTATTGGATTTCTTGGTGACTATCTTATATTAATGGCCTCTAGTTTTGCTTTTCCCCACAAGTGGAAACATTCTCTCTGTATCCACTCTATCAAAACATTTAGGTTGATTTGGCTATGATAAATTGACCCTTAGTGTTAGGGGGGATTAAATACGTGGGGTTACGGGGATAGGGTGGGATATGTGTCGGTGCAGGCTCGATGGGCCGAAATGGCCTCTATCTGCACTGTGGGGATTCTGTGATTCTGTGATTTCATAATTTTAAAGACCTCTATTAGGTCACCCCTCAACCTTCTCTTTTCAAGAGAAAAAGACCCAGCCTGTTCATCCTTTCCCGATATGTATACCCTCACATTTCTGGTATCATCCTTGTAAATCTTCTCTGCACCCTCTCCAGTGCCTCTATATCCTTTTTATAATATGGCGACCAGAACTGCACGCAGTACTCTAAGTGTGGTCTAACCAAAGTTCGATCCAGGTTTAGCATAACTTCCCACACATACAAGAAAGACTTGCATTTCTATAGCGCCTTTCACAATGTCCCAAAGCACTTCACAACCAATGAAGTACTTTTTTTGAAGTGTAGTCACTGTTGTAATGTAGGAAACGCAGCAGCCAATTTGAACACAGCAAGCTCCCACAAACAGCAATGTGATAATGACCAGATCATCTGTTTTAGTGATAAATATCAGCCCAGGACACCGGGGATAACTCCCCTGCTCTTCTTCGAAATAGTGGCCATAGGATCTTTCACGTCCATCTGAGAGAGCAGACGGGGCCTCGGTTTAAAGTCTCATCTGAAAGACGGCACCTCCAGCAGTGCAGCACTCCCTCAGCACTGCCCCTCCGACAGTGCGGCACTCCCTCAGCACTGCCCCTCCGACAGTGCGGCGCTCCCTCAGCACTGCCCCTCCGACAGTGCGGCGCTCCCTCAGTACTGCCTCTCCGACAGCGCGGCGCTCCCTCAGTACTGCCCCTCCGACAGTGCGGCGCTCCCTCAGTACTGCCCCTCCGACAGTGCGGCGCTTCCTCAGCACCGCACTGGAGTGTCAGCCTAGATTTTTGTGCTCAAGTCTCTGGAGTGGGCCTTGAACCCACAACCTTCAGACTCACAGGCGAGTGTGCTACCCACTGAGCCACGGCAGACAGCCGATTGTTCCTGTCTCTCTGTCCAGTCTTTACTCATCTTAAAATTAGAGCCAGGCCGTTTAGGAGTGAAACCAGGAAGCATTTTTTCACATAAAGGGTAGTGGACACCTTCAACTCTCTCCCCCGAAAGGCTGTGGATGCGGGGGGTCAATTGAAATTCTCAAGACTGAGAGCGGTAGATTTTTGTTGGGTAAGGGTATCAACGGAAGTGGAGCAAAGGGAGGTAGATGGAATTAAGATACAGATCAGCAATGATCTAATTGAATGGTGGAACAGGCTCGAGGGGCTGAATGGCCTCCTCCTGTTCCTAAATTCTTTCTTTCTTCTAAAGTCAATAGGAGCATTGTCAGAACAGGTGCCTCTGTGCCTGCTGGCCTATTGAATGCTCCAAGACCCGTGGACTCCCAGATGGAGGGTGGGAAAGTGGCTGTGGGATTTGTGGGTCGCACTCTGGAAGTGGGGCTCTCCCACCTAGGGGGGGTTGCCAACCCTCCAGGATTGCCCTGGAGTCTCCAGGAATTGAAGATTAATCTCCGGGACACTGTGGCGAGCAACACCCGGGAGTAAAATCACAGGGGCGTTAAAAAAAATGGTGATTTTTCTTTGAACATTTTAGTTTATTAGTTATAAAAATATTGGCGACGGGGGGGGGAAAAGGCTCTTTGACCGACAGTCAAGAGTAATCCGATTGGGTAACAAAGAGTCTGTTCCCTTTCCGATTGGCCGTGGGAAGGCCGTGCTCTCGGAGGATGGACCAATGGCGGAACGGTGGGGGCGGGGCGGTTCGTGGCAGCAGGTCATGTGATGGAACCTCCAGGAATACGTCCAGCCAGAGTTGGCAACCCTGGTCCCGTATGAGGTGACGGTCGCGTCTTCCATTGTTCTTACCAAGAGTCTCTAACAGGTACTGCTGTCCGACCAGCTTCATGAATTCATCAATCGCCTTGGTGGTCAAGGTGTTTTCTCTGAAGAGCACCGAGTGTTTCTCCTCACAACGATCGACCTCGGCGATCCCCAAGTCAATCAGGAAGTCCTACAGTTCATGGTAAGGACAGAAGAGAAGAGTTTAATCCACGGAAGCATTTGAGAAAGAAGTCCAATTCGATTCAATGCAGCTACTCTAGACTACGTTAAGGTGCTAGGCTCCTATGATGACTAGGTGGCTGTGGCAGCAGCTAGCGTGACACTAAGAAAAGAAGAAAAGAATGACTCGCGCCTTTCACAACCACCGGACGTTCCAAAGCGCTTTACAGCCAATGAAGTACTTTTGAAGTGTAGTCGCTGTTGTAATATGGGAAAGGCCTACAGACCAGGCCCCAGTTCAATCCCCATCCTCTGCGGAGATACCTGCTCCAGTTGGGACACCTCTGTTAGCTTCAGGGAGGATAGAAACTCCACAGTTCCTTCTCCCGGGCACCATCCAGTCATGTGCTCTGGATATCCAGTGAGGGCTCAGCTTTGATGCCCGTCCCTCACTGTCCAATAGCCTGCTCACCCTCCCAATCTCAGCTCACACGTCTGCAGTGACCGCTTGGACCCGTGCGAGTACACTGCGGAGCTGTGCCCCCAGCGGGGTCACCATGTTGAGCAGAGGAACAAAAGGAGAAACAACGAGAGCAACTTGCATTTACATAGCGCCTTTAACGTAGGAGATGCTTCAACGTGAAGGCTTTCAAAATCTAAGCTTTGTGACTCCCAGCCACTTACTTTTTGATTTCTTTTCAACCTTGGCGGAACCCTCAACTACGGACCATCGCCTGGGATTCCGGGTGAAAGCCAAGACCTGCGATTTGTCCGGTTATTCCTCCCATGGAATACCTAGTTGCCAACTAACCCTAGAATAAGATCAATGGGGAGTGAGGAACCTGACGACACGGCAAGTCAGAGAGCTGTCACCTCACCTCTCGGCCCTGGGTTCACCTTCAGTTCGGACTGTTGCTGAGAGAGCGAGACATGAAATGAGTTTGGCCAGAATCAACCCAGTTCTTGGTGGGAACAAGTGCAAGAAACAAAATGAATACTAATTGGTAAAGAGAGCACAAAAATGGATAATGGTAAGAAATGGGGATCATAGAATCTTACAGCACGGAGGGAGACCATTCGGCCCATCGTGCCTGTGCCGGCTCTTTGAAAGAGCTCTCCAATTAGTCGCACTCCCCCCCTGCTCTTTCCCCATGGCCCGGCAAATTTTCCCCCCATCAAGTATTGATCCAATTCCCTTTTGAAAGTTACGATTGAATCTGCTTCCACCGCCCTTTCAGGCAGCGCGTTCCAGATCACAACAACTCGCTGCGTAAAAAAAGATTTCTTCTCATCTCCCCCCCTCTGGTTCTTATGCCAGAGATATGCACCCATGTATTAAAATGGGGTCTTCAGAGGGTGCGCTTAACTTACATTGTAGAGAGAGCTTTAACCGGTCATCTGACCCATCCTACCTGGCCAGCGTAGGGCAAAATAAAATCCCAATACCCCTTACAGTTGTGTCGGGTTAGGGGGCAGCTCAGGACTGCACACATGAGGCAAGTAGATCCAATTTACATGGTGCAGTTACACCAAGATACCCCAACTAGCCGACCGTCTGGTCTGCTCAAGGAGCGACAGGGCCTAACGAGAGTTACAGTGCGGCCTGCTCTACCTTGGCTTTCCCGACACTCTGCAGAACATGGACCAACGCACAGGCCACCTCCTCCTTATCCTTCACTTTCAGGGCTGGCTCCAGCACAGTGCACAGAGTCGTGTAGTTGCAGATGAGGTACTCTGCAAACTCCTTGTAGTGTATCATAGGCAAGACCTTGATGTTCTGGTAACGCAGGTTGATCCGTATCGTTGGCAGCGCCACTTTGCCCTTAGTCAGGGGCAGGGTATTGATGTTGTACCACTTCTCCACATACTGACGCCCCGTGGCCTCGGCGAGAGGGATGGTGACGGAACCAAGGGCGCTCATCTCTTTCCTCTTCTTATCTTCATCCCTGAAGAGATGTAAAGTGACTTCTTTGGTGGGGGGCAGGTTGTTGAACTCGAAGTGCTCGCCCCAGAAGAGCTCCTCGATGTTGACCTTGCTGGTTGTGCGAGCGTAGACAGAGCCGTCGAGGTGCAGCTCGCAGAAGTACTTCTTCCTGGGGGTCAGGTCCTTGACTTCATTCACCCAAAGGCTCAGCATGTTCTCCACCCTCTCACAGTTATCCTGAAAAACAAAGGAACGGAGATACATGAAAGAAAAAAGAACAAACTTGTATTTCTACAGCGTCTTTCACCACCTCAGGACGTCCCAAAGTGCTTTAGAGCCAATGAAGTACTTGTTGAAGTGTAGTCACTGTTGTAATGTAGCAAACGTGGCAGCCAATTTGCGCACAGCAAGCTCCCACAAACAGCGTTGTGATAATGACCAGATACTCCCCCTGCTCTTCTTCGAATAGTGCCCCATAGGATCTTTTACATCCACCTGAGAGGGCAGACGGGACCTCAGTTTAACATCTCATCCAACGAAGGATGTCATAGAATAAACAGGCCATTCGGCCCATCTGGTCCATGCCGGTGTTTATGCTCCACACGAGCCTCCTCCCACCCCTCTTCATCTCACCCCGGCAGCACATCCTTCTATTCCCTTCTCCCTCGTCTATGCATCTACTCCTCCTCAACCACTCCCTGTGGTAGCGAGTTCCACATTCTCACCACTCGCTGGGGACAGAAGTTTCTCCTGAATTCCCCACTGGATTTATTAGTGACCATCTTATATTTATGGCCCCTTAGTTTTGGACTCCCCCCACAAGCGGAAACATCTTCTCACCAATGAAAAGGGCAAACTCTAGCATCTCATTACAGCAGCACACAAAATGAATTGCTATAGGTCTTTAGAATTTGGTTCGTCCATTTTACATTGTGGAGTGCCAAGTACATAAGGGATAATAGACGACTCAGAGATATGGGAAAGCAATTAAACGAAGCAGTTCTGCTGGCGTCGTCCGAGTCGAAACGATTTATGAGTGACGGCCAAATCTCAAAGATTAAGAACATAAATCAAGGAGCAAGAGGCCATTCAGCCCATCTAACCCATTCCTTCCACAAACCGCCCAAATACACTGCCCTACACCCAATATTCCCGCTAAGGCGCGCGAGCACGCGGCCACGCAGTAATCTGAACGTCCCACGCAGGCCGCTCCCCAGCTTTTACACTTTAAACACCGCGCGCGGGCAGAAATTTAAAGGGACCGCGCATTAAAAGAATCAGGCCGCGCAGAAACAAAGTGCAGCTCACAGGGAACACTGCCTGCGCCCTCTCCCTGCTATTCTAAAGCAGGCTGAAACCCGCTTATTTTGAACTAGCACACAGGGAGAAATTTGGTACAAGTGTGGGTTTTTTTATTCATTCATGGGATGTGGGCGTCGCTGGCAAGGCCAGCATTTATTGCCCAACCCTAATTGCCCCTTGAGAAGGTGGTGGTGAGCCGCCTTCTTGAACCACTGCAGTCCGTGCGGTGAAGGTGCTCCCACAGTGCTGTTAGGGAGGGAGTTCCAGGATTTTGACCCAGTGACGATGAAGGATCGGCCGATATATTTCCAAGTCAGGATGGTGTGTGACTTGGAGGGGAACTTGGAGGTGGTGGTGTTCCCATGCGTCTGCTGCCCTTGTCCTTCTAGGTGGTGGAGATCGCGGGTTTGGGAGGTGCTGCCGAAGAAGCCTTGGCTACAAATAAATAAGCACTCCTGTGGCAATAGTGGAGGTTGTAACTTCACCCTTACATCCAGAAAGCTTTACTCTGTCCTTTGCTTCTCCTACCTTGTTGGGCTGGACTGTTCGAAGAAGATTCTCGATCCATTTGTCTCTCTCTGCAGCAGATGTACAGCCAAAGCAGCGGCTTCCTCGAGAATTAATAACCTGAAATACAAGGAGGAAGTGCATCTGAGCAAGTGCAGAACGTGAGGCGATAATCAGGCCCCGGTTTTAACTCTGGGTGGATTCCCCGCTCAGGCCCGAGTTAAAATTACAGTCGGGTCTCAGTGATGTCATCGGGCCGCGATGTGCGGGTGTAAAGAAGGACCCCCGTTGGCTCCGGGCGGGTGTCCTTGCTGCCTGCTCAGGAGAGCAGGTTAAAATCGCAGATGTTGCGATCCTGGCGGCTTTCGGACGGGTAAGAGCCAGGGGCGATTTTAACTGCCCGCCCGCCAGGTTTCTGCCGAGCGAGTAGGGTTAAAATCGTTCCCCAATGAGTTTGCCTGAGAGCCCAGCATGTGAAAGAGACTTCATTCCCAATAACAAATAATCAACTCAACTTCAAACTGCACTGGGAGAAAACTCTCCCTGTACATTTTTTCAGACTAGCTCATGGAATGATGCTGAGATCGGTGCTGCTGTCGAGGTTCCAGCGCCTTCAAAATGGAACTGAACTTCTACTTGACAACACTCCCTTTTAGACATAGTTTGAGCTTCATTTGTATAGCGGCAAGACGCACATTTCCACTGGTTTGTTTGTGTATAAATGTTTGTGTATTTGTGTCGGTATTATGTGTTGGGCAATGCATGCTTCTGTGTGTGTTCATGTGTAATGTATGCAGTGTGTGTGAGTTTGTGCATTTACACTATCCGCCATCAAAAGCTGCACCGCCCCTTTAAGGTGCTGCAGGCCAGACCAGATTTCCCAGCCTCCCAAACGGTGAGCTTCCTGCAGAAAGCACGTCATTGCACTTATATTAGGACCTGCCATGGAAAGGCCCAGTCCCTGCCCACTGCCCGCCCACTGCCCGCCCACTGCCCGCCCGTTGCCCGCCCACCCGTTACCCGCCCACTGCCCGCCCGTTGCCCGCCCACCCGTTACCCGCCTACTGCCCGCCCGTTACCCGCCCGTTGCCCGCCCGTTACCCGCCCGTTACCCGCCCGTTGCCCGCCCGTTGCCCGCCCGTTACCCGCCCGTTACCCGCCCATTGCCCGCCCGTTGCCCACCCGTTGCCCGCCCGCCCGTTGCCCGCCCGCCCGTTACCCGCCCGTTGCCCACCCGTTGCCTGCCTGCCCGTTGCCCGCCCGTTACCCGCCCGTTGCCCGCCCGCCCGTTACCCGCCCGTTACCCGCCCGTTGCCCGCCCGCCCGTTGCCCGCCCGTTGCCCGCCCATTGCCCGCCCGCCCGTTGCCCGCCCGCCCGTTGCCCGCCCGCCTGTTACCCGCCCTTTGCCCGCCCACCCGTTGCCCGCCCGTTACCCGCCCGTTGCCCGCTCGCCCGTTGCCCGCCCGTTGCCCGCCCAATCTACGCCACACACGAATATCCATCCCATTACCTCGAAGCAGTATCGCTCTCCCAGAATGCTGCTGTGCAGTGGCCTGACGATGACATTGGTCTCATTCGCCAAGTCGAGTATTTCTATTGGGTTCAAAGACGGCGTCAAGGACTCGTAGGAGACAGCGTCACTCATCTTCTGAATACTGACGCACCTAGGTCACAACAGAGAGAAGCAAGTTAGAATCGGAAAGAATCTGAGAGTAGGCGATTCATTGACCTTCCATCAATTTAATGATCATTTGGCAAACGTGTCGGGAAGCAAAGACCACGGGCCAGAATTTTTGCTGGAGTGGGGCATCGCACGGCGTGCCCAGTTAGACTAATTCCCGCACCCTTCAGCTCAAAATGTTTCTTTTGCCCTGTCTCTTGCCGGGAGCGCGAGCGGATAACGGCGCACCGAAGGCACCAGGACATCTGGGACCTCGGTGAATGATGGGGCCAACAGTCTATCTCCTTCACCAGTGAGATTTAAGGATTGAGAAAGAAACAGAGGGACGACGGAGAAGGAAATCGGGTGAATTCGAGTCAAATCAGGTACAGAAAGAGAAATAAAGGGAGGGAAAGAAAGATTAGATTAAGAGATAGAGGAAAAAGAGACAGAAAGAAAAAGTAAGAAAAAAAATTAAATTTATAGGTTTTAAAATCTCTAACAACAATTGACTACCTGTCGGAATGAGACATCACAGTTTAAATTGTTCCCTCTCTGGGCAGGAGAGTTTGAGTGGCATTGCAGGAACATAAATCTCCTCATTACAAAGGTACTTAGGCTGTTAGATTCCAGCCCTAACTTACTGCCGCGAGTTTAATGGGTAATTAATGCGCGACGGCAGCAATTTCACTAGTCCCACTCCAGAGACTTGAGCACAGAAATCTAAGCTGACACTCCCAGTGCAGTACTGAGGGAGCGCTGCACTGTCAGAGGTGCCGTCTTTCGGATGAGATGTTAAACCGTTGGTCCCATAGAGTCATAACGGCACAGAAGGAGGCTATTCGGCCCATTGAGTCCGTGCCGGCTCTCTGTAGAGCAATCCAGTCAGTCCCACTCCATCCCTGTAGCTCTGCAAGTTTATTTCCCTCAAGTGCCTATCCAGTTTCCCCTTGAAAACATTGAGTGTCTCCACTTCCACCACTTCCGTCGGCAGCGAGTTCCAGGTTCTCACCACTCGCTGTATAAAAAAGTTTTCCCTCACATCCCCCCTGTATCTCTTGCCTAAAACCTTAAATCTGTGTCCCCTAGTCCTTGTACCATCAACTAGTGGGAACAGCCTTTCCCCGTCTAGCCTATCCAAACCCGTCATAATCTTGTACACTTCTATCAAATCAGCTCTCTCAGGTGGGCGTAAAAGATCCCATGGCACTATTTCGAAGAGGAGCAGGGGGAGTTCTCCCTGGTGTCCTGGGGCCAATATTTATCCCTCAATCAACATCACTAAAAAACAGATTATCTGGTCATTATAAGAACATATGAAATAGGAGCAGGGGTCGGCCATACGACCCCTCGAGCCTGCTCCGCCATTCAATAAGATCATGGCTGATCTTCGACCTCAACTCCACTCTCCCGCCCGATCCCCATATCCCTTGATTCTCCGAGAGTCCAGAAATCATCGATCACATTGCTGTTTGTGGGAGCTTGCTGTGCGCAAATTGGCTGCAACAGTGACTACACTTCAAAAAGTACTTCATTGGCTGTAAAGCGCTTTGGGACGTCCGGTGGATATTTTCTTTAATGCCAATAGTTCATGACTGCACTGGTAGTTTCAGAAGGTGTAAGGAAGTCAATGTGAACGGTGAAAAATGTCCCATTTATTCCAGTAGAATAAGCTCTTCAGAACTTGGCGTGGAAGTCCCTGGTTAATGTAGTGGCTCGGCCTCGAGCCCATGCTACACCTGACATGGGAGGGTTTGCTGGTGATGCTAGCCACACAATACCTCATTGTTCAGGACCCCTCGAGAAATATTGGGCTACCTGGGGCTTTTTTCGTTTGGAGACTGCGCTGTTTCTGGTTGGCTCCGTCTCTTCCACTTCAATCTTTTGATGATCAGGCTCTGGAAAAGGAGTGAGAGAATTAATGTTGTGGAGCCGGACCGTGCCCCGCTATCAGAGGGACTGACGCTTTCCCAGCTCTTCAAACCTCACAATTGGAGGCGAATTGGTGAATATTTTGCGGCCTACTTATAGAGCGCAGGCTCAAACTTGGAACCCTTGGAGAGAGAGGGAAAGAGAAAAAGAGAGGGAGAGAGAGAGAGAGAGAGAGAGGAAAGGAGGGAGAGAGAAGAGAGGGAGAGAGAAAGAGAGGGAGAAAGAGAGAAAGGGAGAGAGGGAGAGAGAAAGGGAGAGGGAGAGAGAAAGAGAGGGAGAAAGGGAGAGGGAGAGAGGAAGGGAGGGAGAAAGAAGGAGAAAGAGAGGGTGAGAGATGGAGAAGGATGGTGAAAGAGGGAGAGAGAAAGAAAGAAAGAAAGAGGGAGAAAGAGAATGGGACAGAGAGGGAGAAAATAAAGAGCGGGAGAAAGAGGGAGAAAGATAGATAGAGAGAGGGAGAGAAAGAAAGAAAGAGAGAGAAAGAAAGAGAGAGAGAAAGAAAGTGAGTGTCGATATTTGCCGGGGGTTCCGGGGATTGTGTCGGTATTTACAGGTCTCTCCCTCACAAAGGAGTTTTTGGTCTTGAGGGGGGAGTTTAGGATTCCTTCGAACAGTGGTGAACACTCACCCTGGATTAGTCCGAGGTATTTATTTTCCCATTTGTAGAAACACTCTGCACATACCCGCACTCGCCAAGTTGGGCTGGTAATAGTGAAGGGGGCGCAGTGGGTTATGGGGTCCCCTTGAAACACACTTCACATTCGTGTGTGTCCATTCTTGGCGTCTGCCGATTGGCTGCTGCTGATGTATTGTACTTTCCACTGAAATCCATTACTCAAACAACCAATCAAACAGGAAGTGTAGCAATGGCTTCCTGAACAGGCAGTACGTCTTGGCCTAACAACAACACTCGGTAACCCACAAAAAAACTTCTCATTGTGTCAGACCCGTTTTACAGTAATGGCTTTATCAATTTTTTAATTCAGTCACGGGATGTGGGCGTCGCTGGCAAGGTCAGGCATTTATTGACCGTCCCTAGATGCCCTCGAGAAGGTGGTGGTGAGCCGCCGCCTTGAACCGCTGCAGTCCGTGTGGTGAAGGTGCTCCCACAGTGCTGTTAGGGAGGGAGTTCCAGGATTTTGACCCAGCGACGATGAAGGATCGGCCGATATATTTCCAAGTCAGGATGATGTGTGACTTGGAGGTGGTGGTGTTCCCATGCGCCTGCTGCCCTTGTCCTTCTAGGTGGTAGAGGTCGCGGGTTTGCGAGGTGCTGTTGAAGAAACCTTGGCGAGTTGCTGCAGTGCATCATAGGGTATGCCTCCCAGTGTGTGTTAGAGTGTCTCCCAGGGTATGTTAGCGTGTCTCAGGGTGTGCTAGGGAGTCTCTCAGGGTGTGTTGGGGTCTCTCAGGATGTGTTAGGGTCTCTCAGGCTGTGTTAGGGAGTCTCTCAGGGTGTGTTAGGGTGTCTCAGGGTGTGTTAAGGTCTCTCAGGATGTGTTAGGGTCTCTCAGGGTGTGTTAGGGTCTCTCAGGATGTGTTAGTGTCTCCCAGGGTATGTTAGTGTGTCTCAGGGTGTGTTAGGGTGTCTCAGGGTGTGTTAGGGAGTCTCTCAGGGTGTGTTAGGGTCTCTCAGGGTGTGTTAGGGTCTCTCAGGCTGTGTTAGGGAGTCTCTCAGGATGTGTTAGAGTCTCTCAGGGTGTGTTAGGGTGTCTCAGGGTGTGTTAGGGTCTCTCAGGATGTGTTAGGGTCTCTCAGGGTGTGTTAGGGAGTCTCTCAGGATGTGTTAGGGTGTCTCAGGGTGTGTTAGGGTGTCTCAGGCTGTGTTAGGGAGTCTCTCAGGCTGTGTTAGGGTCTCTCAGGGTGTGTTAGGGTGTGTTAGGGAGTCTCTCAGGGTGTGTTAGGGTCTCTCAGGGTGTGTTAAGGAGTCTCTCTGGGTGTGTTAAGGAGTCTCAGGGTGTGTTAGGGAGTCTCTCAGGGTGTGTTAGGGTCTCTCAGGGTGTGTTAGGGAGTCTCAGGGTGTGTTAGGGAGTCTCTCAGGGTGTGTTAGGGTCTCTCAGGGTGTGTTAAGGAGTCTCTCAGGGTGTGTTAAGGAGTCTCGGGGTGTGTTAGGGTCTCTCAGGGTGTGTTAGGGTGTCTCAGGGTGTGTTAGGGAGTCTCTCAGCGTGTGTTAGGGTCTCTCAGGGTGTGTTAGGGTCTCTCAGGGTGTGTTAGGGAGTCTCAGTGTGTGTTAGGGAGTCTCTCAGGGTGTGTTAGGGAGTCTCAGGGTGTGTTAGGGTCTCTCTGGGTGTGTTAGGGTGTCTCAGGGTGTGTTAGGGAGTCTCTCAGGGTGTGTTAGGGTCTCTCAGGGTGTGTTAGGGTGTCTCAGGGTGTGTTAGGGTCTCTCAGGGTGTGTTAAGGAGTCTCTCAGGGTATGTTAGGGTCTCTCAGGGTGTGTTAGGGTGTCTCAGGGTGTGTTAGGGAGACTCTCAGGGTGTGTTAGGGTCTCTCAGGGTGTGTTAGGGAGTCTCTCAGGCTGTGTTAGGGAGTCTCTCAGGATGTGTTAGAGTCTCTCAGGGTGTGTTAGGGAGTCTCTCAGGGTGTGTTAGGGTGTCTCAGGGTGTGTTAGGGTGTCTCAGGCTGTGTTAGGGAGTCTCTCAGGCTGTGTTAGGGTCTCTCAGGGTGTGTTAGGGAGTCTCTCAGGGTGTGTTAGGGTCTCTCAGGGTGTGTTAGGGAGTCTCTCAGGGTGTGTTAGGGTCTCTCAGGGTGTGTTAGGGAGTCTCAGGGTGTGTTAGGGTCTCTCAGGGTGTGTTAGGGTCTCTCAGGGTGTGTTAGGGAGTCTCAGTGTGTGTTAGGGAGTCTCAGGGGTGTGTTAGGGTCTCTCAGGGTATGTTAGGGTCTCTCAGGGTGTGTTAGGGTCTCTCAGGGTGTGTTAGGGAGTCTCTCAGGGTGTGTTAGGGTCTCTCAGGGTGTGTTAGGGAGTCTCTCAGGGTGTGTTAGGGTCTCTCAGGGTGTGTTAGGGTCTCTCAGGGTGTGTTAAGGAGTCTCTCAGGGTGTGTTAGGGTCTCTCAGGGTGTGTTAGGGTCTCAGGGTGTGTTAGGGTGTCTCAGGGTGTGTTAGAGTCTCTCAGGGTGTGTTAGGGTCTCTCAGGGTGTGTTAGGGAGTCTCAGTGTGTGTTAGGGTGTCTCAGGGTGTGTTAGGGTGTCTCAGGGTGTGTTAGAGTCTCTCAGGGTGTGTTAGGGTCTCTCAGGGTGTGTTAGGGAGTCTCAGTGTGTGTTAGGGTGTCTCAGGGTGTGTTAGGGTGTCTCAGGGTGTGTTAGGGAGTCTCTCAGGGTGTGTTAGGGTGTCTCAGGGTGTGTTAGGGAGTCTCTCAGGGTGTGTTAGGGTCTCTCAGGGTGTGTTAGGGTGTCTCAGGGTGTGTTAGGGAGACTCTCAGGGTGTGTTAGGGTCTCTCAGGGTGTGTTAGGGAGTCTCTCAGGCTGTGTTAGGGAGTCTCTCAGGATGTGTTAGAGTCTCTCAGGGTGTGTTAGGGAGTCTCTCAGGGTGTGTTAGGGTGTCTCAGGGTGTGTTAGGGTGTCTCAGGCTGTGTTAGGGAGTCTCTCAGGCTGTGTTAGGGTCTCTCAGGGTGTGTTAGGGAGTCTCTCAGGGTGTGTTAGGGTCTCTCAGGGTGTGTTAGGGAGTCTCTCAGGGTGTGTTAGGGTCTCTCAGGGTGTGTTAGGGAGTCTCAGGGTGTGTTAGGGTCTCTCAGGGTGTGTTAGGGTCTCTCAGGGTGTGTTAGGGAGTCTCAGTGTGTGTTAGGGAGTCTCAGGGTGTGTTAGGGTCTCTCAGGGTATGTTAGGGTCTCTCAGGGTGTGTTAGGGTCTCTCAGGGTGTGTTAGGGAGTCTCTCAGGGTGTGTTAGGGTCTCTCAGGGTGTGTTAGGGAGTCTCTCAGGGTGTGTTAGGGTCTCTCAGGGTGTGTTAGGGTCTCTCAGGGTGTGTTAGGGTCTCTCAGGGTGTGTTAGGGTCTCTCAGGGTGTGTTAGGGTCTCAGGGTGTGTTAGGGTGTCTCAGGGTGTGTTAGAGTCTCTCAGGGTGTGTTAGGGTCTCTCAGGTTGTGTTAGGGAGTCTCAGTGTGTGTTAGGGTGTCTCAGGGTGTGTTAGGGTGTCTCAAGGTGTGTTCGAGTCTCTCAGGGTGTGTTAGGGTCTCTCAGGGTGTGTTAGGGAGTCTCAGTGTGTGTTAGGGTGTCTCAGGGTGTGTTAGGGTGTCTCAGGGTGTGTTAGGGAGTCTCTCAGGGTGTGTTAGGGTCTCTCAGGGTGTGTTAGGGTGTCTCAGGGTGTGTTAGGGTCTCTCAGGGTGTGTTAGGGAGTCTCAGTGTGTGTTAGGGTGTCTCAGGGTGTGTTAGGGTGTCTCAGGGTGTGTTAGGGAGTCTCTCAGGGTGTGTTAGGGTCTCTCAGGGTGTGTTAGGGTGTCTCAGGGTGTGTTAGGGAGACTCTCAGGGTGTGTTAGGGTCTCTCAGGGTGTGTTAGGGAGTCTCTCAGGCTGTGTTAGGGAGTCTCTCAGGATGTGTTAGAGTCTCTCAGGGTGTGTTAGGGAGTCTCTCAGGGTGTGTTAGGGTGTCTCAGGGTGTGTTAGGGTGTCTCAGGCTGTGTTAGGGAGTCTCTCAGGCTGTGTTAGGGTCTCTCAGGGTGTGTTAGGGAGTCTCTCAGGGTGTGTTAGGGTCTCTCAGGGTGTGTTAGGGAGTCTCTCAGGGTGTGTTAGGGTCTCTCAGGGTGTGTTAGGGAGTCTCAGGGTGTGTTAGGGTCTCTCAGGGTGTGTTAGGGTCTCTCAGGGTGTGTTAGGGAGTCTCAGTGTGTGTTAGGGAGTCTCAGGGTGTGTTAGGGTCTCTCAGGGTATGTTAGGGTCTCTCAGGGTGTGTTAGGGTCTCTCAGGGTGTGTTAGGGAGTCTCTCAGGGTGTGTTAGGGTCTCTCAGGGTGTGTTAGGGAGTCTCTCAGGGTGTGTTAGGGTCTCTCAGGGTGTGTTAGGGTCTCTCAGGGTGTGTTAAGGAGTCTCTCAGGGTGTGTTAGGGTCTCTCAGGGTGTGTTAGGGTCTCAGGGTGTGTTAGGGTGTCTCAGGGTGTGTTAGAGTCTCTCAGGGTGTGTTAGGGTCTCTCAGGGTGTGTTAGGGAGTCTCAGTGTGTGTTAGGGTGTCTCAGGGTGTGTTAGGGTGTCTCAGGGTGTGTTAGAGTCTCTCAGGGTGTGTTAGGGTCTCTCAGGGTGTGTTAGGGAGTCTCAGTGTGTGTTAGGGTGTCTCAGGGTGTGTTAGGGTGTCTCAGGGTGTGTTAGGGAGTCTCTCAGGGTGTGTTAGGGTCTCTCAGGGTGTGTTAGGGTGTCTCAGGGTGTGTTAGGGTCTCTCAGGGTGTGTTAGGGAGTCTCAGTGTGTGTTAGGGAGTCTCAGGGTGTGTTAGGGTCTCTCAGGGTGTGTTAGGGTGTCTCAGGGTGTATTAGGGAGTCTCAGGGTGTGTTAGGGTCTCTCAGGGTGTGTTAGGGTGTCTCAGGGTGTGTTAGGGTCTCTCAGGGTGTGTTAGAGTGTCTCAGGGTGTGTTAGGGAGTCTCAGGGTGTGTTAGAGTGTCTCAGGGTGTGTTAGGGTCTCTCAGGGTATGTTAGGGTCTCTCAGGGTGTGTTAGGGAGTCTCTCAGGGTGTGTTAGAGTGTCTCAGGGTGTGTTAGGGTCTCTCAGGGTATGTTAGGGTCTCTCAGGGTGTGTTAGGGAGTCTCTCAGGGTGTGTTAGGGAGTCTCTCAGGGTGTGTTAGAGTGTCTCAGGGTGTGTTAGAGTGTCTCAGGGTGTGTTAGGGAGTCTCTCAGGGTGTGTTAGAGTGTCTCAGGGTGTGTTAGGGTCTCTCAGGGTATGTTAGGGTCTCTCAGGGTGTGTTAGGGTCTCTCAGGGTGTGTTAGGGAGTCTCAGGGTGTGTTAGAGTGTCTCAGGGTGTGTTAGGGTCTCTCAGGGTGTGTTAGGGTCTCTCAGGGTGTGTTAGGGAGTCTCAGGGTGTGTTAGAGTGTCTCAGGGTGTGTTAGGGTCTCTCAGGGTATGTTAGGGTCTCTCAGGGTGTGTTAGGGTCTCTCAGGGTGTGTTAGGGAGTCTCAGGGTGTGTTAGAGTGTCTCAGGGTGTGTTAGGGTCTCTCAGGGTGTGTTAGGGTATGTCTCCCAGTCCAATCAGAAAAGCTAAGCCTGTGTTGCGGAGATTTCAGCCACACTAGTAGAAGAGATGGTGGCTGCTCTGGTGAACTTCAAACATTTGGTCTGATTTTAATTTTTTTTTAACGGAAAGCATTGGGGAAGTAATGGCACACCAGGGATGTCATGTGGTGAGACTGGAGAAGTTGGGATTGTTCTCCTTAGAGCGGTTAAGGGGAGATTTAATAGAAGTGTTCAAAATTATGAGGGGGTTTTGATGGAGTAGATCGGGAGAAACTGTTTCCAGTGGCAGGAGGGTCGGTAACCAGAGGACACAGATTGAAGGTCATTGATAAAAGAGCCAAAGAGGAGATGAGGAGAATGTTTTTTTTACGCAGCGAGTTGTTGTGATCTGGAACGCGCTGCCTGAAAGGGCGGTGGAAGCAGATTCAATAATAACTTTCAAAAGGGAATTGGATAAACTGCAGGGCTGTGGGGAAAGAGCAGGGGGCAGTGGGACTAATTGGAGAGCTCTTTCAAAGAGCCGGCACAGGCACAATGGGCCGAATGGCCTCCTTCTGTGCTGTAAGATTCTATGGTGAGAGTAAACAGCCAAAATAGGCACCAAAAATCAACACAAAGCAAACTTAGAACAGGGAAACCTTCCATTGTACGGATAGCGCCATGTGTGGAATGGCTAAGAACCACGGTGATTCTTTACCTTCACGTTGTTCACTGGGCCCTCGCCAGTGCCTCCGCTCCACTCCATTTTCCTCAAGGTAGAGGGGCTCTGTTTACCAGGTGCTGGCTCTGAGGAAACAGAAAGGTTCAGTAAAGACCTGCTGGAATCACCTTGCCAGCCTTATCTGCTATTGCGCTCCATGTAGCATGATGCTCTCCAGAGACCCGAAACCACACACAAGTCCCGTTCATCCCACCCCCGTGTGCTCGCTGACCTACATGGGGCAACACGGTGGCATAGTGGTTAGCACTGGTGCCTCACAGCGCCAGGGACCCGGGTTCGAATCTGGCCTCGGGTGACTGTCTGTGTGGAGTTTGCACATTCTCCCCGTGTCTGCGTGGGTTTCCTCTGGGTGCTCCGGTTTCCTCCCACAGTCCAAAAATGTGCGGGTTAGGTTGATTTGGCTATGATAAATTGACCCTTAGTGTTAGGGGGGATTAAATATGTGGGGTTATAGGGATAGGATGGGATATGTTAGGGGGAATTAAATACGTGGGGTTGCGGGGATAGGGTGGGATATGTGTCGGTGCAGGCTCGATGGGGATTCTGTGTGAGAAAGCAGGGACAGGGTACTGGATTTGGATGATCAGCCATGATCATATTGAATGGTGGAGCAGGCTCGACGGGCCGAATGGCCTACTCCTGCTCCTAGTTTCTATGTTTCTACATTGGCTCCCGGTCTGGCAACACCTCGATTATTAAAGAATTCTCATCCTTGTTTTCAAATCCCCTCCATGGTCTCGTCCCCCCCTCCCTCTCTCTGTAACCTCCTCCAGCCCCTACAACCCTCCGGGATCTCTGCGCTGCTCCGATTCTGACCTCTTGCGTAGCCTGGATTTTCCTTGCTCCACCACTGGTGGCCGTGCCTTCAGCTGCGACAGAGGGGCCCCTCCCCGAAGCACTCCCCTGCCTTTTCTTTATGTCAGGTGCTGACGGGCCCGCTGTGTGTTTTCAGCATTGCTTTCATGTCAGACGTTCCGACATTTGCAGTCGTTTCTCCCGATCACTGGTTTACTCCTCATACTTTAATCGTCTTTAACCCTCGGCACCATTCTCACTTCACACTTCAACAACCTGCATTTATATAGCGCCTTTAATGTAGTATAATGTCCCAAGCTGCTTCACAGCAGCGATTATCAAACACAATTTGACACCGAGCCACATAAGGATGGGCTGGATTTTCAATGACCCATGGAGTCGGGTTTGGAGGCGTGTGGGGGGTTAAAGTTGCGGGGTCGGGGGTCCCGACCCCATCCCGCCTCCACGCAATTTTGACAAAATCGGTCACGGGGTTCCCGACTCCGTTCCGCCTCCAAGAGACGGGAGAGGCCATTAAAGCCCTTAACAAGCCCTAAATTGGGTCTGTAATGCCATTTTGAAACATTTTAGCTAGTTTAACCCTTTTCTGACGTGAACTACGCCTGATGTGAAACACTCCAGTGAAACCTGGCGGGAGCACAAGTGGATAGCTGACTATCAGCTGCAGGTCCACTATTACAACGGAGATGTGATGAAGGTAGTAGTAGTATTAGGTCTGAAAGTCGCCTCTGATGCTGCTGCATTGAATGTCTTCAGAAACTGCCTGGCCTTTGCTGTGAGAGGACCTGGATGCAAAAAAAATTCTCTCTCTCTCTCTCTCTCTCTCTCTCTCTCTCAGCTGCTGCTCATTTTGCATCCAGGTCCTCTCACAGCAAAGGCCAGTCAGTCTCTGAGACCAGGCAGTCTCTGACCTGCAATGATGACATCATCAGAGGTGACTTTCAGACTGAAACCACTAATTGGTTCATGGGTTCCCACATGCTGGAACTCAATTGCCCAATTAAGTGAAAATTGCATCATTCATCCACATTAATCTGGAGTCGGGGGGGAACACGAAATGTGGGTAACCCGACCCCAACCCAACCCCAAGACAAAATCCAGCCCATTAGAACAGATGACCAGGGAATTTCAGAGCTTAGGGCCAGCTGAAGGCACGGCCGCCAATGATAAAGCGATTAAAATTAGGGAAGTGCAAGAGGTCAGAATTGGAGGAGCGCAGAGATCTCGGGTGATTGTAGGGCTGAAGGAGGTTCCAGGAACGAGAGGTTATCGTGAGAATGAGAGACTTGAAAGACGAGAGCTGGATTCTGGAGCAGCGAAGTTAAGGGGAGATCGAACAAAGGCATTCAAAATTGATGAGTGGGTTAGAGAGGGTAGCGAGTGAAAGATTGTTTTCTCTGGTCTGTGCATCAATAACAATGGGGAATAAATGTTTTACAGAAAGGGTTAATAGTGTAAGGAATCTATCACCACTTGGGACTATTGAAGCCGCAGGAGTGAATTAGATAAACACTTGAAGAAAAATATATATTTTTTTCATTCTCAAGATCTGGGCGTCGCTGGCAAGGCCGGCATTTATTGCCCATCCCTAGTTGCCCTTGAGAAGGTGGTGGTGAGCCGCCTTCTTGAACCGCTGCAGTCCGTGCGGTGAAGGTGCTCCCGCAGTACTGTTCGGGAGGGAGTTCCAGGATTTTGACCCAGTGATGATGAAGGAACGGCGATATATTTCCAAGTCAGGATGGTGTGTGACTTGGAGGGGAACTTGGAGGTGGTGGTGTTCCCACACGCCTGCTGCCCTTGTCCTTCTCGGTGGTGGAGGTCGCGGGTTTGGGAGGCGCTGCCGAAGAACGGATACAGGGGGAGGCCGTGGAAATGGGAATTATTCTGGAGAGCTTTGAGACTAGAGCCAGCACAGATGCTGCTCAATGGATCACAATGGTGAGCTCCTTCTGTGCTGAAATTTCTATAAAAGAGCAGTGCTGCGAAAGTGGAAGTCTGGGACTCCCCATGTAATGGGAAGTGCGCAGCGCACCTAAACAATGCAGAGGCTCATGTCACCAACTTAACCAATATGACGCAACTCCAGTGTGATGCAACCTCGTGCTATTTTCTGCTAAGTGATGAGTTTAGAAGAATGAGAGGGGATCTCATTGAAACGTATAAAATTCTGACAGGGCTAGACAGATTGGATGCAGGGAGGATGTTTCCCCTGGCTGGGGAGTCTAGAACAAGGGGTCACAGTCTCAGGATACGGGGTAGGACATTTAGGACTGAGATGAGGAGAAATTTCTTCACTCAGAGGGTGGTGAACCTGTGGAATTGTCTACCACAGAAGGCTGTGGAGGACAAGTCACTGAATATATTTAAGAAGGAGATAGATAGATTCCTCGACACAAAAGGCGTCAAGGAGTATGGGGAGAGAGCGGGAATATGGTATTGAGATAAAGGATCAGCCATGATCATATTGAATGGTAGAACAGGCTCAAAGGGCCGAATGGCCCACTCCTGCTCCTATTTTCCTATGTTCTATGTTTCTATGATCAGACCCCAGTACACGTTGCGTCGGTCAGCGGACTTTAAATGCACAAAGTCAGGCAACATTGCGACTGAAGCAGGTGGCTATTAGATGCCCTGTTAAACGATGTCAACCCCAGCTGCCAGACCTCCAGTGGCATTGCTCCCGGGTAATCCCGAATCCGGAGTGCGATTTCTGACCACAGTCCGGCTAAACGCGACCGTGGTTTTGGTCTTCACTGCAATTCAATAAATTTACTGAAGTAATATATCACATGAAGTAAAACTATTCCACACCAATCCTACCATCCTGACCAGAACTATACATGTTTCATTGTCTATAACTGCTTCAAGCACTTAACCTGCTGATAGGAATTGGCGAAGGACAACACAAACTCATTTCATTTGGGGCCAGTATCCCATCAGTCTGGGTTGGAGTTGAAGTCAGGTTTCAGTATTGAACATCACCAGTATCGCTCACTCACGTGTCAACTGTGGCTCAGTGGGCAGCACTCTCGCCTCTGAGTCGGAAGGATGTGGGTTCAAGTCCCAGTCCAGAGACTTGAGCACAAAAATCTAGACTGACACTCCCAGTGCAGTGCTGAGGGAGTGCTGCACTGTCAGAGGGGCAGTACTGAGGGAGCGCCGCACTGTCAGAGGGGCAGTACTGAGGGAGCACTGCACTGTCGGAGGGGCAGTACTGAGGGAGCGCCGCACTATCGGAGGGGCAGTACTGAGGGAGGGCTGCACTGTCGGAGGGGCAGTACTGAGGGAGCGCTGCACTGTCGGAGGGGCAGTACTGAGGGAGCGTTGCACTGTCAGAGGGGCAGTACTGAGGGAGCGCCGCACTGTCAGGGGGGCAGTACTGAGGGAGCGCCGCACTGTCGGAGGGGCTGTACTGAGGGAGCGCTGCACTGTCAGGGGGGCAGTACTGAGGGAGCGCCGCACTGTCGGAGGGGCTGTACTGAGGGAGCGCTGCACTGTCAGGGGGGCAGTACTGAGGGAGTGCTGCACTGTCGGAGGGGCAGTACTGAGGGAGCGCTGCACTGTCGGAGGGGCAGTACTGAGGGAGCGCCGCACTGTCGGAGGGGCAGTACTGAGGGAGTGCAGCACTGTCAGAGGGTCAGTACTGAGGGAGCGCCGCACTGTCAGAGGGGCAGTACTGAGGGAGCGCTGCACTGTCAGAGGGGCAGTACTGAGGGAGCGCTGCACTGTCGGAGGGGCAGTACTGAGGGAGCGCCGCACTGTCGGAGGGGCAGTACTGAGGGAGCGCAGCACTGTCGGAGGGGCAGTACTGCGGGAGCGTTGCACTGTCAGAGGGGCAGTACTGAGGGAGCGCAGCACTGTCAGAGGGGCAGTACTGAGGGAGCGCAGCACTGTCGGAGGGGCAGTACTGAGGGAGCGTTGCACTGTCAGAGGGGCAGTACTGAGGGAGCGCTGCACTGTCAGGGGGGCAGTACTGAGGGAGCGCTGCACTGTCGGAGGGGCAGTGCTGAGGGAGTGCTGCACTGTCGGAGGGGCAGTACTGAGGGAGCGCTGCACTGTCGGAGGGGCAGTACTGAGGGAGCGCCGCACTGTCGGAGGGGCAGTACTGAGGGAGCGCTGCACTGTCAGAGGGGCAGTACTGAGGGAGTGCTGCACTGTTGGAGGGGCAGTAATGAGGGAGCGCCGCACTGTCAGAGGAGCAGTACTGGGGGGGGGGGGGGGGCCGCACTGTCAGAGGGGCAGTACTGAGGGAGCGCTGCACTGTCAGAGGGGCAGTACTGAGGGAGCACTGCACTGTCAGAGGGGCAGTACTGAGGGAGCACTGCACTGTCAGAGGGGCAGTACTGAGGGAGCACTGCACTGTCGGAGGGGCAGTGCTGAGGGAGCACTGCACTGTCGGAGGTGCAGTACTGAGGGAGCACTGCACTGTCGGAGGGGCAGTACTGAGGGAACACTGCACTGTCAGAGGGGCAGTACTGAGGGAGCACTGCACTGTCGGAGGTGCAGTACTGAGGGAGCACTGCACTGTCGGAGGTGCAGTACTGAGGGAGTGCTGCACTGTCGGAGGTGCAGTACTGAGGGAGTGCTGCACTGTCGGAGGGGTAGTACTGAGGGAGTGCTTCACTGTCAGAGGTGCCGTCTTTCAGAGGACACGTTAAACCGAGGTCCCTTCTGCTCTCCTGTGGACACTATTTCGAAGAAGAGCAGGGGAGTTATCCCCGGTGTCCTGGCCAATATTTATCTCTCACTCTCAATCAACATCACTAAAAAAGATAATCTGGTCATTATCACATTGCTGTTTGCGGGAGCTTGCTGTGCGCAGATTGGCTGCTGCGTTTCCTACATTACAACAGCGACTACACTTCAAAAAGTACTTCATTGGTCGTAAAGCGCTTTGGGACGTCCTGAGGTGGTGAAAGCTGCGATAGAAGTGCGAGCCTTTCTTTCTTATTACTTATTGTGCCTCCTTGTGTTCGGTAGACTGTCCCTGTCTCCTCTGTGAGATACATTGGCTCCAAGGTGACTGTTATTAAATTTGGACGGCTGTTGACCAGACCTTGTGTTGACCTGCTCCCCACAAAAGCTGCGTACTGTGTGCCACAAAGGCCCCTTACGAGATTGAGAGTTATTGCATTGCGTGTGAGATGTGGCTGCTGTTTCCTGTTCTCGGTGCACTGCAGGGTTGATTAGTGAGGAAGAAAAAAATATGTTTTTCAATGCTAATCTGTGCTCGATAAACTCTGGAAGATTTACTTTATATAATAGATTTTAAAAAGCTTGAAATCGCTCCTTCCTTCCAACTAGAGACCGCGTCCAGGGCCAACAGCAGGTTTTCCACTGGGACTAACGGGCTGGTTAATACGCCTCCTTCTGAGGCGAGTTTAGTGGCCAATCAATGTGCAAATCCAGCAAGTTCTTAACATTAACGGGGAGTTTGAGAGCGAGATGCAGTTTGTGCGAGGAAAACAGTGGAGGGACGTAAATCGACCTGTAAGTTCTGGAGATCCGCAACTCACGGCGTATCCCTAAATCCACCCGAACCCGCTGGTGGGTTTGTGCTGTGGACACCTCGTTATCTCTCCAGCAAGATTCGGCCCATTGTTACCATACTGAGGTCAGACTATATCGGGGACGGTAGCACAGTGGTTATGTCACTGGATTAGTAATCCTGATGGCTTCTGGGCTTGATCCAGAGACATGAGTTCAAATCCCACCAAGGCAGCTGGGAGAATTTAAACTCAGTTAATAAATAAATCTGGAATAAAAAGCTAGTGTCAGTAATGGTGAAACTACTGGATAGTTGTAAAAGCCCATCTGGTTCACTGATGTCCTTTAGGGAAGGAAATCTGCTGCCCTTAGGTGACTCCAGACCCACAGCATTGTGTTGGGTCTTAACTACCCACCACCCCCTTTAGGGCAATAAATACTGGCCTTGCCACAGTGATGCCCACATCCTGTGAATGAAGGAGGGGGGGAAAAAAACTGGGTTTATAACTGAGGGACACAGCTCACTGATAACCTCTGTGGCAGTTCAATATTACACACTGTGCATGTTCCAGCAGATGACATGATGTGATTGGTGGGGATGGGGTAACACACTGCAAGTGTTGGTACAGTATTGGGAGCCCCCCACCCCCTGTCTAAAGAGAGACACACATTCTGAGGGAGCCTTGTTTCATCTTCTGAAAGGTAGTGAATCATTGGGGGCCGAATTTGGACCTGCTCCAACCGCGCCCCCCCCAGGTGGTTTTAGAGGTGTACAGCACAGAAAGAGGCCCATCGTGTCCGCGCCGGCCATCCAGCCCCGTCTATTCTAATCCCATTTTCCAGCACTTGGTCCGTAGCCTTGTATGCTATGGCGTTTCAAGTGCTCATCTAAATGCTTCTTGTGAGGGTTCCTGCCTCGACCACCCTTTCAGGCAGTGAGTTCCAGATTCCAACCACCCTCTGGGTGAAAAAGTTTTTCCTCAAATCCCTTCTAAACCTCCTGCCCCTTACCTTGAAACTATGCCCCCTGGTTATTGACCCCTCTACTAAGGGGAAAAGTTCCTTCCTATCTATGCCCCTCATAATTTTGTACACCTCAATCAGGTCCCCTCTCAGCCTTCTCTGCTCTAAGGAAAACAACCCAGCCTGTCCAGTCTCTCTTCATAGCTGAAACGCTCCAGCCCAGGTAACATCCTGGTGAATCTCCTCTGCACCCTCTCCAATGCAATCACATCCTTCCTATAGTGTGGCGACCAGAACTGCACACAGTATTCCAGCTGTGGCCTAACTAGCGTTTTGTACAGCTCCATCATAACCTCCCTGCTCTTATATTCTATGCCTCGGCTAATGAAGGCAAGTATCCCATATGCCTTCTTAACCACCTTATCTACCTGGCCTGCTGCCTTCAGGGATCTATGTACATGCACACCAAGGTCCCTCTGATCCTCTGTCCTTCCTAGGGTCCTACCATTCATTGTGTATTCCCTTGCCTTGTCAGTCCTCCCAAAATGCATCACCTCACACTTTTCAGGGTTAAATTCCATTTGCCACTGTTCTGCCCATCTGACCAACCCGTTTATATCGTCCTGTAGCCTGAGGCTTCCCTCCTCACTATTTACCACTCCACCAATTTTCGTGTCATCTGCGAACTTACTGATCATACCTCCTACATTCATATCTAAATCATTAATGTACACGACAAACAGCAAGGGACCCAACACCGATCCCTGCGGTACACCACTGGACACAGGCTTCCAGTCACAAAAACAACCTTCGACCATCACCCTCTGCCCATTCCTTTTAGCGGGCGGAAAATCATGGTGGGTGGACTCCCGAATTCCTGATGTGCGTTGTTGATGTGCATGTGTAGCTCTACGCCAGGGGCAGTGAAGATGAGGATTAAGCCCCAACATTAGCTACCCAAAGGAAAATGAATACTGAAGGACACACCAGCCTACAGCAACAGAAATTGGGTCTAGTAAGTCAATAAGTACAGAAAAGTCCTAGGTTCAAAGGCTGAAATAATCGTAGAATGATACAGCACAGAAAGAGGCCATTCGGCCCATCGTGCCTGTGCCGGCTCTTTGAAAGAGCTCTCCAATTAGTCCCACTCCCCCCCTGCTCTTTCCCCACAGCCCTGCATGTTTTTCCTTTACAAGTATTTATCCAATTCCCTTTTATAAAGTTACTATTGAATCTGCTGATTCCACCGCCCTTTCAGGCAGCACGTTCCAGATCACAACAACATAATAACATGTAATTGGACCTTTGGTGGAACTAGAGGAAGGTTACAGCAGCAGATGGGCAAAAGGTCCAATATGATATCAGTAAGAAAAATGGGCCCATTATTCTCGAAGGTGGATGTTGAATTCTTACTCGGGTTGGATAAAGAGGGGCGGGAGGGGGCTCGTGTGCAGCATAAACGCCGGCATGGAGCGGTTGGGTTGAACGGCCTGTTTCTGTGCTGTAGACTCGATGTAAAAGAAAGAAAGAAAGACTTGTGTTTATACAGCGCCTTTCACAACCTCAGGACGTCCCAAAGCGCTTCACAGCCAATGAATTACATTTTGAAGTGTAGTCACTGTTGTAACGTGGGAAACGCGGCAGCCAATTTGCACACAGCAAGCTCCCGCAAATGTGACAATGACCAGATATTCTGTTTTTTTAGTGATGTTGATTGAGGGACAATTATTGGCCAGGACACCGGGGGAGCACTCTCCTGCTCTTCTTCGAAATAGTACATCCACCTGAGAGAGCATTTAACGGGAAGCTGGATAAACGCATGAGGTAGAAAGGAATAGAAGGATATGCTGATAGGGGTGAGGTGAAGAGGGGGTGGGAGGAGGCTCGTGTGGAGCATAAACACCGGCACGGACCAGTTGGACCGAATGGCCTGTTTCTGTGCTGTAAATACTTAGTAATGCTTTGTGACTTTGTAGCAATCATTAGATAAATACATCCTGTCCCAGTCCAGACATAACTCCGCACTCAGTAGTATAGCTTACCAAAGATTCCACCAGTCGTTAAAAAGATGCATCAGTGTCTTTATCAGAGACTGTTGCATCTCAATGCTGAGGTGGAGTCTGTCACTTCCTGCAGATAGTATCGCTGAGATGCAACTAAAAAGTCCTGATAGATAAAAGCGGGGAGGAAATGGTAGGTGAATGGGTGAGAGACTGAATTGCCAGTAAGTATCAAAATGGGGGGGGAAACACCAGCTTCAGCTACGATCACACACTGAGCGATCAAAACACTTGGACATTCTTGCGCCTTTACCATTGAATCAAACTATTGGTTACAGAATCTTCCTCTTGTCAGAGGTGATAGCTGTGGCTCAGTGGGGAACACCTGTGCCTTCAGGTCAGCAAGGTTGTAGGTTCAAGTCCCACTCCAGAGACTTGAGTACAAAAATCTAGGCTGACACTCCCAGGGGAGTGCTGCACTGTCGGAGGTGCCGTCTTTCAGATGAGACGTTAAACCGAGGCCCCGTCTACTCTCTCAGGTGGACGTAAAAGATCCCATGGCACTATTTCAAAGAAGAGCAGGGGAGTTATCCCCAGTGTCCTGGCCAATATTTATCCCTCAATCAACATCACTAAAAACAGATTATCTGGTTATTATCACATTGCTGTTTGTGGGAGCTTGCTGTGCGCATGGTTGGTGTTTTTGTGACTGGAAGGCTGTTTCCAGTGGGGTTCCGCAGGGCTCAATACTGGGTCCCTTGATTTTTGTGGTATATATCAATGATTTGTACTTGAATATAGGGGGTATGATTAAGAAGTTTGCAGATGATACTAAAATCGGCTGTGTGGTTGATAATGGAGAAGAAAGCCGCGGACTGCAGGAAGATATCAATGGACTGGTCAGGTGGGCAGAACAGTGGCAAATGGAATTCAATCCAGAGAAGTGTGAGGTAATGCATTTGGGGAGGGCTAACAAGGCAAGGGAATACACAATAAATGGTAGGACACTGAGAAGTGCAGAGGAAAAGAGGGACCTTGGAGTGCATGTCCACAGATCCCTGAAGGTAGCAGGACAGGTAGATAAGGTGGTTAAGAAGGCATACGGGATACTTGCCTTTATTAGCTGAGGCATAGAATATAAGAGCAGGGAGGTTATGCTTGAACAGTATAAAACACTAGTTAGGCCACAGTTAGAATACTGCGTGCAGTTCTGGTCACCACATTTCACGAAAGATGTGATTGCACTAGAGAGGGTACAGAGGAGATTTACGAGGATGTTGCCAGGACTGGAGAATTTTAGCTATGAGGAAAGATTGGATAGGCTGGGGTTGTTTTCTTTGGAACAGAGGAGGCTGAGGGGAGACCTTATTGAGGTGTATAAAATTATTCGGGGCCTAGATAGAGTGGATAGGAAGGACCTAGTTCCCTTAGCAGAGGGGTCAAAAACCAGGGGCCATAGATTTAAAGTAATTGGTAGAAGGTTTAGAGGGGATTTGAGGGGAAATTTCTTCACCCAGAGGGTGGTGGGGGTCTGGAACTCACTGCCTGAAAGGGTGGTAGAGGCAGAAACCCTCATCACATTTAAAAAGTACTTGGATATGCACTCGAAGTGCCGTAACCTGCAGGGCTAGGGACCAAGAGCTGGAAAGTGGGATTAGGCTGGATAGCTCTTTGTCGGCCAGCACGGAGAAGATGGGCCGAATGGCCTCCTTCTGTGCTGTAAATTTCTATGATTCTATGAGCACCTGGACCCCTTCGCCTGCTGTGCTGCTTAGAGTAAAGAAGCCCAGCTCTCTGATCCCGGCGAAGCAGTGGAACCAAGACAACATTGTCTGCGATTCCACCATTGGGAGAAGGGAGACGGTTTCAGTT
Organism: Squalus acanthias; assembly: GCA_030390025.1. Taxonomy (NCBI): domain Eukaryota; kingdom Metazoa; phylum Chordata; class Chondrichthyes; order Squaliformes; family Squalidae; genus Squalus; species Squalus acanthias. The sequence goes on from CM059445.1 coordinate 17,524,293, forward strand.
GTGTAAATGCAGAGAGCTTGTTCTTGTTCTCCTCATAGGACAGCCCTCTCATCCCAGGAATCAGTTTAGTGAACCTTTGTTGCACCGCCGCTAAGGCAAGTGTATCCTTTCTCAGATAAGGAGACCAAAACTGTGCACAGTACTCCAGGTGTGGTCTCACCAAAGCCCTGTATAAAAGTCAGGCTGCCTATCGTGAAAGCACTAGTCCCGCCCAGAATGGAGGTGATTGGGTAATTCCCCCACCAATCACGCCTGGAGACCGCACTGCGGTAAGTGACTGGGATCGATTTTAGGCACATCATTTGTATTGTGTAACTGTCCTCCACTCACTGCATCTCGCTGGAGAAATAATCCTGCTTTTATCGGGAGACTTTGCTGTAGTTTCAGTCATGAGCTCCATTCGCTGCAGTTTGTAGAGACGCTGTGCAAATAGACTCTGTTTGTTGTTTGCTGAGTAAATAGACTCTGTTTGTTGTTTGCTGAGTAAATAGACTCTGTTTGTTGTTTGCTGAGTAAATAGACTCTGTTTGTTGTTTGCTGAGTAAATAGACTCTGTTTGCTGTGAGCCCTGCCCTAAGTCCCGCACCGCTTCTAACTCATTGGCTGACACAGTGGTGTCAATACCCACTTCATATCAGTGAGGCCCAGCACACCTATGGAGATATTGTCCCCAGTTTGAAAATAAAAGTGGATGAGCTGCACCACAGATATCACTTTCTAGATGTCCATGCACAAATCTAAAAGCACCTTTAATCCCACGCACTCCATCTCCATCTCGCACTCTCTTTCTCAGACACACTCCCTTCATTTCTCTGTTGTCACTGCCTGCGTCATAAACAGAACTAAATTTTAACAAAACCTAAGGCTGGGAGCTTAAAGACACACATTGCTCATGAGCGATGTTGCAACAGCTAAGCTTGTTTGAGATAAGATGTTCAATAGGAAATGTGGATTCCAGTTCCTCATCGCTACACAAGAAGAGGATTCAGCAAAAATACTAAATGGTAACATTGGCTCATTTCTCAGTGGAACCAAAGCTCGCCTGATTCCAGGTTATCTCAAGATTCTCACCAGCCATTAGCAGATCTCAGGAGTTCTGCAGCAGTAAAGGACAATGGGCTGGATTTTGAATGACCCATGGAGTCGGGTTTGGAGGCGTGTGGGGGGTGAAATTTGCGGGGTCGGGGTTTCCGACCCCATCCCGACTCCATCCCGCCTCCACGCAATTTTGACAGAATCAGTCGCGGGGTTCCGGACTCCGTCCCGCCTTCAAGAGGCGGGAGAGGCCATTAAAGCCCTTAACAAGCTCTAAATTGGCTCTGTAATGCCATTTTGAAACGCTGTAGCTAGTTTAACCCTCTTGTGACGTGAAGCACGCCTGGTGTGAAACACGCCAGTGAAACCTGGCGGGAGCACAAGTGGATAGCTGACTATCGGCTGCAGGTCCACTATTACAACGGAGATGGGATGAAGGTAGTAGTAGTATTAGGTCTGAACGTCGCCTCTGATGCTGCTGCATTGAATGTCTTCAGAGACTGCCTGGGAGGACTTGCTTGGCAAAAAAATTCTCTCTCTCTCTCTCTCTGTCTCTGTCTCTCTGTCTGTCTGTCTGTCTCTCTCTCTCTCTCTCTCTCTCTTTCTCTCTCTGTGTCTCTCTCTCTCTCTGTGTGTGTGTGTCTCTCTCTCTCTCTCTCTCTCTGTCTCTGTCTCTCTCTCTCTCTCTCTCTCTCTCTCTCTCACCACCACCACCACCCTTTTTGGATCCAGGTCCACTCACATCAATAGCCAGGCAGGTCCTCTCTCACCAACAGTCTCTGAGACTAGGCAGTCAGCAATTATGACATCATCAGAGGCGGGTTCATGGGTTCCCACATGCTGCAACTCAATTGCCCAATTAAGTGAAAATTGCATCAGGCATCCACATTAATCTGGAGTCGGGGGGGGGAAACACGAAATGCGGATTACACGACCCCAACCCGACCCCAAGACAAAATCCAGCCCATTGTGTACAAACCCTTTCTCGCCGAGGCCTGAAGGTTACTCCAACTAAGAGGTGCAGAGGAGGTTCTAACCTCAAACCCGTCAGAGGAAGAGCTGACAAAGCAAGATTACAAAGAAAGAACTAGTGCCTTTCACAACTTCAGGACGTCTCAAAGTGCTTTACAGCCAATGAAGTACTTTTTGAAGTGTAGTCACTGTTGTAATGTAGGAAACGCAGCAGCCAATTTGCGCGCAGCAAGCTCCCACAAACAGCAATGTGATAATGACCAGATCATCTGTTTTTGTGATGTTGGTTGAGGGATAAATATTGGCCAGGACACTGGGGAGAACTCCCCTGCTCTTCTTCGAAATAGTTTTGTGGGATCTTTTACGCCCACCTGAGAGAACAGACAGGGCCTTGGTTTAACGTCTCATCCGAAAGACGGCACCTCCGACAGTGCAGCGCTCCCTCAGTACTGCCCCTCCGACAGTGAGGTGCTCCCTCAGTACTGCCCTTCCGACAGTGCAGCACTCCCTCAGTACTGACCCTCCAACAGTGCAGTGCTCCCTCAGTACTGCCTCTCCGACAGTGCGGCGCTCGTCTACTGCCCCTCCGACAGTGCAACGCTTCCTCATAACTGCCCCTCCGACAGTGCAGCGCTCCCTCAGTACTGCCCCTCCGACAGTGCGGCGCTCCCTCAGTACTGCCCCTCCGACAGTGCAGTGCTCCCTCAGTACTTCCCCTCCGACAGTACGGCGTTCCCTCAGTACTGCCCCTCCGACAGTACAGCACTCCCTCAGTACTGCCCCTCCGACGGTGCGGCGTTCCCTCAGTACTGCCCCTCCGACAGTACAGCTCTCCCTCAGTACTGCCCCTCCGACGGTGCGGCGTTCCCTCAGTACTGCCCCTCCGACAGTACAGCACTCCCTCAGTACTGCCCCTCCGACAGTGCGGTGTTCCCTCAGTACTGCACTGGGAGTGTCAGTCTAGATTTTTGTGCTCAAGTCTCGGAAATCTTTCTTCCTTTAACCTGCCACAGATTTCTAAATATGACTGAAAAATATTGGGGAATGCAGAAACCCAATGCTAAATTCACCATCTTTCTTTGACCCTAAAATATTAAACTTTCTAAAACAACCACCATCTTCCTCAGACAGAACAAAGCTGTTTGGATCCGTTTTAGTCCACAGCTTCACACCTGTTAATTGGGAACCCCCCCTCAGAAGGAAATTAATGGTGTCCCATTTATCGGGATCTCCCATTAAGCAAAACCTATGGAAATCGATCGGCTCCTGTGAAAACGTCCCTGTAAAAGATTTCCACTTATTAAAAGTGTCCCCGTTAACAGGCACCATTTGTGTCTTATGAAGCTGCCGAACTATACACAGTCACTGTGGACCTTGACAGCTATTTTTGAGTAATAGGGACTGTTTATTCCAGCGGATGGTGGTGGTTTTATTGTACCTGTTTCAACAAATACAGTTTTCTTTCCAGATTGAGTGCGGCCAAACTTAAGTTACAGACTTGAGTGGGAAAAAAAACTTTTAAAAATTGTTTTTCTTTTCTGTAAAGCGTCACCGTCCGAAAGCAGCAAAGAGCAGAGGACGGAGCGATCCTTGAAAAGGCTGAACTATGATGTGGCACAGCGGTGACGAGTCATCACTCACCTTGCTTTGCCCCACAGACTAACAATCGCTTCAACGCCATCCTGATCTGCAGCTGTCGCGATTTTTGCCCCGGGGCTCAACGTTACACTCTGAACGCCTGGAGTCTTCAGACTGGCGCTGTCTCCGCCACACCCACTGCTGTCTGAAGGAAACTTTCCCAACCCCGTTCCTGTTTTTATTTATTTTTTTGGCAGAGCCCGTGCGCTTCTCTTGAAGATCAGCCTCTCTGAAGCCGCTCGCAAGGGCTCTGACTCTACCCTGCAGGGCGCTGCCTCTCACATCAGAGAGCGGTGTGTCAATTTGTTTGTAACTGTCACCCAACCTCGCCGGTCACGTGACCACATCGGTCTGATTCAGAGGAAATATTCAGCCCCGAACCTCGTCGTGTCTCTACCTTCATTACTTCCTGTTCTTGGCAGAAACATGTCTCGTAGACAGTAAAAAATTTCCCCTGATTCACAACGAGATTGGTTTTGCTTCTTAGATGTAACGACAAGCTTTGCAATAATTTTCCCAGTCAGCGTGACAGCCGAAGTCAGCAGGAAGTACAGAATCTTACAGCGCAGGAGGAGGTCATTGTGTTTGTGTTTGGGTCTCACTGTGCCTCACAACATTGCCCAGCTGAGGAGGAGCACAATGTGGTCAGATATGCTGGTCCGACCCAAGGCTTCTCGAGTTGGCTGTTATGAGAAGCGCTCAAGACGAGCCCTGGGGGGGGATTGTCCGTCATTCTGAGGAGGTACCTCAGCAACATCCTTTCCTACAACAGCATGGCTGAGACTTGGAATGCAGTGTGTGGAGTACCCTGGGCAAGAACCTCCGTTCTACCACTTTGTGGCTCAGTACTTCGATTAACTGCACTGCCCCCAGCATAAAGGCTTCATAAACTGCATTTAGCCCCGACCAGTGATAACTCAGTAGGCTACGAAGAGCCTGGATATGTAAAAGCAATTCACTTTCAAAATTTTGTCGTGTAAAAAAACATGTTTAATGGATCTTTTATTACTGTTACTGAATAATGTTAAGAAAAAATAAAATAGGCCGCAGCTAGAATACTGCGTGCAGTTCTGGTCACCACATTACAGGAAGGATGTGATTGCGCTAGAGAGGGTGCAGAGGAGATTTACGAGGATGTTGCCAGGGCTGGGGAATTTTAGCTACGAGGAACGATTGGATAGGCTGGGGTTTATTTCTTTGGAACAGAGGAGGCTGAGGGGAGATTTATTGAGGTGTATAAAATTATGAGGGGCCTAGATAGAGTGGATAGGAAGGACCGATTTCCCTTAGCAGAGAGGTCAATAACCAGGGGGCACAGATTTAAAGTAATTGGTAGAAGGATTAGAGGGGAGTTGAGGGGAACTTTTTTCACCCAGAGGGTGGTGAGGGTCTGGAACTCACTGCCTGAAAGGGTGGTAGAGGCAGAAACCCTCATCACATTTAAAAAGTACTTGGATATGCGCTTGAAGTGTCGTAACGTACAGGGCTACGGACCAAGAGCTGGAAAGTGGGATTAGGCTGGATAGCTCTTTGTCAGCCTGTGAAGGAATAGCCAGGATTCAGAAAAATACACGAAACTAAAAACAGATTTCTGAAATTATTAATAAATGACATACTGGGTTTAAAAGTCTGAAAGCCTCGGCGACACAGGCTGTAGGCACAATACAGGCTTCTGAGATAAAGATCAGTTATTTACAAGTTGTAAAACACCACAGGCTTTGAAATGGGAATGGGTTATTGACCAAGAAACAAGCCCTATTGATAAAGCAAAGGTTTGCTTCCAGAGCGTCTGGACATTGGAATCAAAACAATGGAATGACCCAAGTAAAGTGTTATAATCTAACACGTCGAACAGGTGCACAGAACATTAAAAAAACCAAGTGCCTTTGAAAAAATGACATCAAGTAAGAAATACCTGTCGTAAAATAGTTTTATGTTAAACTTAGAAACAGGAAACATATGCAACCAATTCAGATAGCTAGAAAACAAGTAAACACTGAGTTAAAGTGTTTTCAATTTACATATTGTAAATATGATACCTACAGAAAGACTTTGAAAATGACATCAATGGATGCACCAAGCAATTACATTGTTCTTGTATTGAACTTGGAATACCACGGAGTCACAACGTCTGATAAAAACCAGTTAAAGTAGTATTAGAAATTCAATGGAAAGACTTCGATAAGAATTGCATCAAACAGAAACCATTGCTGTCATTGTGTTTATGATGGTTTTGGAAACACCTAAACAGGACACAAGTCTAAAAGCATTCAACAGAGATATCAATAAAGAATAGAACAAAGTCAGCAAAGAAAGACTTGATACAATTAAGCTTACATCAGCACGAATACTTCAAAGGATAAGCCACCTAATAAAGATATAAAAATGAGAGCTTTTCAGATGGAAAGTCAGAAGTCGCTGGGAAGACAAGCGTTTCTCAACTTTACAGACATTCTCTGTAAGTTTACAACTTTTGAGTCTCGGGTAATCAAGGTATTTGATTTTGGTGGATATTCTGGATTAAGAAATCAGTAGAAGTGTGGAAATGTAACGAAGTTAAGATTTGAGAATAAGGATCTCTGATAAGAAATGTAAGCTATTTGTATTTTGAACGATTAAAGTTGCGATTGCCATAATAAATGTTATCTGAATGTCGGTTTGTTAATAAATCTATATATTGTTAGAATTGTCTCAAAGAGTATTCTGTATCATCTTGCGAACTCAATTTCTGTACACTCAAAGGAGTTGCAGAATTCTGGGAGGTATTCCGGACCCTTATAATATCCGGAAGGTTACAGTCTAGTTAAACTTATTAAAAGTACTATCTGGAGGACGGTAACATCTTTAGACTGTTTCTTTCCTTTAGGGAGAGGTAGTCTGATCTTTATATACCCAATTAAGCATCTTATAGGATCCGGCTACCGCAAACTTTAGTTGAAGGTAAACGTCTGGGGAATACGCCTGATCTGGGGTAGTCCGAAAGGGCTAGGACTTGTAATTATCCCTTCAAGCCGGCACGGACAAGATGGGCCGAATGGCCTCCTTCTGTGCTGTAACGTTCTATGATTCTATCATTCAGCCCATCGTGCCTGTGCCGGCTCTTTGAAAGAGCTCTCCAATTAGTCTCACTCCCCCCTGCTCTTTCCCCATAGCCCTGCCAATTTTTCCTTTGCAAGTATTTATCCAATTCCCTTTTGAAAGTTATTATTGAATCTGCTCCACCGCCCTTTCAGGCAGCGCGTTCCAGATCACAACAACTCGCTGCGTAATAAAAAATTCTCATCTCCTCCCTGGTTCTTTTGCCAATTATCTTAAATCCGTGTCCTCTGGTTACTGACCCTCCTGCCACTGGAAACAGTTTCTCCTTATTTACTCCATCAAAACCCCTCATGATTTTGAACGCCTCTATTAAATCTCGCCTTAGCCTTCTCTGCTCTAAGGAGAACAATCCCAGCTTCTCCAGTCTCTCCACGTAACTGAAGCCTGGCTGATTTCACCTCTCGCTCACTATACCGAGGCCACTGTAGAGCCCTAACCGCTGCCCTGGAGTCAACTAATTCAGGTGTATAACAGAAGTAGAGGAACAGAGGGACCTTGGAGTGCATGTCCACAGATCCCTGAAGGTAGCAGGACAGGTAGATAAGGTGGTTAAGAAGGCATACGGGATACTTCCCTTTTATTAGCCGAGGCAGGGAGGTTATGCTTGAACTGTATAAAACACTAGTTAGGCCACAGCTAGAATACTGAGTGAAGTTCTGGTCACCACATTACAGAAAGGATGTGATTGCACTAGAGTGTGTACAGAGGAGATTTTTAGCTATGAGGAAAGATTGGATAGGCTGGGGTTGTTTTCTTTGAACAGAGGAGGCTGAGGGGAGATTTCATTGAGGTGTATAAAATTATGAGGGGCCGAGATAGAGTGGATAGGAAGGACATTTCCCTTAGCGGAGAGGCCAATAACCAGGGGGCATGGATTTAAAGTCATTGGTAGAAGGTTTAGAGGGGAGTTGAGGAGAACTTTCTTCACCCAGAGGGTGGTGGGGGTCTGGAACTCACTGCCTGAAAGGGTGATAGAGGCAGAAACCCTCATCGCATTTGAAAAGTACTTGGATATGCGCTTGGAGTGCCGTAAACTACAGGGCTACGGACCAAGAGCTGGAAAGTGGGATCAGACACAATGGGCCGAATGGCCTCCTTCTGTGCCGTAAATTTCTATGATTCTTTGACTCGAACTTATAACCACAGCACACTGTATACCTACTAACTGAGACATGGGGATAAGCTGCACAAACACAGACAACACTGAAACCCATCATAATGTCACCTGGATGTCGTGTCACTGGGGCATGGGCGTTAGTTTATATATATTTTTTAATCCATTGGGGGAGTTCGGTCCACACAACGAGTGATGCAAGTGGCAAAAAAGATAGAAGGAGCTGTCGACAGGATTCCTGGTTGAAGTCCGTTCGAACTTGTTCAGGGCTCCAATACACATTGTCAAACGGATCAAACTGCCTCCCTGCCTCTTGTAGACTTTAAAGAGTGCTCGTCATTTCCTGCAACCGAGGCTGCCTTCTGCAATCTCGCCCATCGGCCGGGCAGAAATACAGCAACAGCCACATCAGCCCGAAACCCAGAGAACGCCAATCCAGCTCATGGTGTGCAGGCGAAAAAAATCCCCCTCCCGCCGCCCCGCCCACCGCACCATGCCCAGACTCCACGTCTCATTAAGGACACGAACAGTTCATTGTTAATCACTTCAAATCGTTACGGGCTGCTTTCAACGGCATAACGATGTTCAGCTAACATTACAAACGCACAGAAACAGGCCATTGGGCCCAACCAGTCTGTGCCGGTGTTTATGCTCCACACCAGCCTCCTCCCACCCCTCTTCATCTCACCCTATCAGCATATCCTTCCAGTCCTTTCTCCCTCAGCAACAACTTGTATTTATACAGCGCCTTTAACGTCCTAAGGTGCTTCACAGGAGCGTAATCAAATCAAATTTGACACCGAGCCACATAAGGAGATATTAGGGCAGGTGACCAAAAGCTTGGTCAAAGAGATAGGGGGAAAATTGGGTTGCTTTGCGCCTTCCGTTAGCGGCCCGATATTCAATGGGAGCGCCCCAAGAGGGACGGGGAGCGCTTCCAGAAGCACCCCGCCTCCTGCTTGGGGCGCTACCGTTTCATTTCGGGCGCAGGGGCGCTAACTTTTTCAGGGCGCTAAAAGTAGCGCCCCGGCGAAATTAGCGCCCCAAACGGGACGCAAGCCGATTTTTCCCCCATAGATTTTAAGGAGTGTCTAAAGGAGGAGAGAGAGGCGGAGAGGTTTAGGGAGGGAATTCCAGAGCTTAGGGCCCAGGCAGCTGAAGGCACGGCCACCAATGGTGGAGCGATTATAATCAGGGATGATCAAGAGGGCAGAATTGGAGGAGCGCAGAGATCTCGGGGGGTTGTGGGGCTGGAGGAGGTTACAGAGATAGGGAGGGGGCGAGGCCACGGAGGGATTTGAAAACGAGGATGAGAATTTTTAAATCAAAGCATGTGTTTATCCAGCTTCCCCTTAAATGCATCGATGCTATTCGCCTCAACCACTCACTGTGGCAGCGAGTTCCACATTCTCACCACCCTCTGAGTAAAGAAGTTTCTCCTGAATTCCCGATTGGATTTCTTGTGTCAAATTTTGTTTGATAATCGCTCCTGTGAAGCGCCTTGGGACATTTTACTATGTTAAAGGCGCTATATAAATGCAAGTTATTGTTATCAGTGACTATCTTATATTTATGGCCCCTAGTTTTGGTCTCCCCCACAAGTGGAAACATCTTCTCTACGTCTACCCTATCGAACCCCTTCATAATCTTAAAGACCCTCTATCAGGTCACCCCTCAGCCTTCTCTTCTTTTCCCATTAACAGTGTGTAAGAGTTAGGTCTTGGCGTCGAGATCTGAGGAACTCTCTGCTGTCGGTCTATGGGCAGCTTCCCCGTGCACTACAGCAACACCTGCTGGACATCTGGTTAACTGCAGTCCCAGTTCCCAGCAGTGCTGAGGCGGTTTTCGAGTTTTCTTGTTCGCCTCCTGAATCCGTGCTGGGGTCGGGGTCCACTCCCACTGGGCTGGCTCCCGCTACCATGGTCAAGAGGCTATCTGGCCGAGGGCAAGTCACAGAATCTTGCAGCGCAGGAGAGGCCATTCGGCCCATCGTGCCTGTGCCGGCTCTTTGCTAGAGCTCTCCAATTAGTCCCGCTCCCCCCCCCCCCACCCCGCGTCCTTTCCCCAGAGCCCTGCCAGCCTCACCCAACATTCACACACACCAGGGATCACCGGCCATGTATTGGAGCAACATCACCCCACCTGGCCAGAGGCTGGTACTGCAGCACACACATATCTGACATTTACTAACCAATCTGGGGATTATAATTATAGAATCATACAGCACAGAAGGAGGCCATTTGGCCCATCGTGCCTGTGCCGGCTCTTTGAAAGAGCTCTCCAATTAGTCCCACTGCCCCCCCTACTCTTTCCCCATAGCCTTGCAAATCTTTTCCTTTTCAAGTATTTATCCGATTCCCTTTTGAAAGTTACTATTGAATCTGCTTCCACCGCCCTTTCAGGCAGCGCGTTCCAGATCACAACAACTCGCTGCGTAAAAACATTCTCCTCATCTCCCCCTCTGGTTCTTTTACCAATTACCTTCAATCTGTGTCCTCTGGTTACCGACCCTCCTGCCACTGGAAACAGTTTCTCGTTATTCACTCTATCAAAACCCTTGATGATTTGGAACGCCTCGATTAAATCTCCCCTTAACCTTCTCTGCTCTGAAGGAGAACGATCCCAGCTTCTCCAGTCTCTCCACGTAACTGAAGTCCCCTCATGCCTAGGAACCATTCTAGTGAATCTCCTCTGCACCCTGTCCACGGGCTTGACATCCTTCCTAAATACAGTAGGGTGAGCAAGGCTGTTTGATCGAAAATGTTTCCACTAGCTCGGCACAGGTCAAGGTTCAAACCCGGTACTTCCTTGTGTCTGACTCAATCCTCCCACTGGTGAAGCCTTGAAACAGGCCGCTGAAACTTTCGTTCGGTATTATTTCCGCAGAACTCTTAAACCGTCCGCATTTAAGTTCGTGCTTGTGGGAGCGCTAACACTGGGGCCGGAATGGGCAGTCGGAGTGATGCTGAGGCTCAGGGTGCTCAGCGTTATTTCTGTGTAAATGGTGCCTGCGGCTTCAGGCGAGGGGGGCAGACGCGCGCTTAGATGCGGAAATCCAAAACTTGCTGCCTGGGTTGCACCGCTCTGCCGTCAGTTTCACCTTGAGCCTCCCCACTTTTTAGGAATTTGCTGCATTTGCCCATTAAACTCGCCACAGAAAGGGAAGTCTTTGTATTACAAGCCTTTGAATGACGTGATCATTGTTAATTACGATGCGGAGGTGCCGGTGTTGGACTGGGATGGACAAAAGTGAGAAGTCGCACAACACCAGGTTATAGTCCAACAGCTTTATTTGAAATCACAAGCTTTCGGAGCGCTGCTCCTTCGTCAGGTGAAGTGAAGAGATGCATAGCGGCACAGCATATATAGTCAGAGAACACTGCCAGATGAGGTGTGATAAAGGGCAGTTGGAAAGATTAACTGTAATCATCTGGCAGTGTTCTCTGACTATATATGCTGTGCCGATATGCATCTCTTCACTTCACCTGACGAAGGAGCAGCACTCCGAAAGCTTGTGATTTCAAATAAAGCTGTTGGACTATAACCTGGTGTTGTGCGACTTCTCATTATTGTTAATTACAGCCAGTCAACCTCTCTGGCTTGGAAAATCAACTATTACAAGTGCGGAGTCTCATTCCTTCAGGTTTGGAATTTTTGGGGGGAGATTTAAAAAATGTCAAATTTTAAATTGTTCTTTTTTCTTACTTTTCCTTTCTGTCTCTTTTTTTCTCTCTCTCTCTTAATCCAATCTTCTTTATCTCTCTTTCTGCATCTGATTTGATTTTGAATTCACCCACTCTAACTCACACTTCCTCCTCAGTGCTTGCGCTGTTGATTTCCCCGATCCTTCGGTCTCATTTGTTAAGGAGATCCCCTGCCTCTTGCCCTCTTCACTCCGGTCCCACATGCCCTGTTACCCTCGCTGCGCTGTTATCGGCTCGCACGTTCAGCGACGTTGGGGGCACGAATGTTTTGAGCTGAAGGACGCAGGGGCAAATCTAACCGAGGGCAGGCGCTGTCAGATGCCCTGCTACAGCAAAAGCTGGCCCATTATCAGAGTGTCTCCTGTCCTCCAAAGCTGCCGTGAGTCATCAAAAGTCCCAAAGCAGAGCAGGACATTCAGTACATGAATAGAATATAGTGCAGATCTAATATATGTGAGAAGTCGCACAACACCAGGTTATAGTCCAACAGCTTCATTTGAAATCACAAGCTTTCAGAGCGCTGCTCCTTCGTCAGGTGAAGTGAAGAGATGCATATAGGCACAGCATATATAGTCAGAGAACACTGCCAGATGATTACAGTTAATCTTTCTAACTGCCCTTTATCACACCTCGGCAGAGAGATAATCACAGCAATCAAAGGTGTGGATGGTGTCCAAACAGGTCAGTCAGGAAAACATTACATCAAAGATAATGAGGTGGGGTCACAGGGGGTCAAATGTGGCAGATGCTGGGGTCTGTATGGAAAACAAAAAACTTTTTTTGCTGGAAATCACAGCAGGTCCGGCCGCATCTGTGTAGAGAGAACAAGCCAACGACGACTCGAGTCTGGATGACTCTACGTCAGGTGGGGTTACATGTAGCGTGACATGAACCCAAGATCCCGGTTGAGGCCGTCCTCATGGGTGCGGGAACTTGGCTATCAGTTTCTGCTCGATGATTTTGCGTTGTCGTGTGTCTCGAAGGCCGCCTTGGAGAACGCTTACCCGAAGATCGGAGGCTGAATGTCCTTGACTGCTGAAGTGTTCCCCGACTGGGAGGGAACACTCCTGCCTGGCGATTGTTGCGCGGTGTCCGTTCATACGTTGTCGCAGTGTCTGCATGGTCTCGCCGATGTACCATGCTCCGGGGCATCCTTTCCTGCAACGTATCAGGTAGACAACGTTGGCCGAGTCCCATGAGTATGTACCGTGTACCTGGTGGGTAGTGTCCTCACGTGTGATGATGGTATCTGTGTTGATGATCTGGCATGTCTTGCAGAGGTTGCCGTGGCAGGGTTGTGTGGTGTCGTGGTCGCTGTTCTCCTGAAAGCTGGGTAATTTGCTGCGAACGATGGTCTGTTTGAGGTTAGGCGGCTGTTTGAAGGCGAGTAGTGGGGGGCGTGGGGATGGCCTTAGCGAGGTATTCGTCGTCATCGATGACATGTTGAAGGCTGCGAAGAACATGGCGTAGTTTCTCCGCTCTGGGGAAGTACTGGACGACGTAGGGTACTCTGTTGGTTGTGTCCCGTGTTTGTCTTCTGAGGAGGTCTATGCGATTTTTCGCTGTGGCCCGTCGGAACTGTCGATCGACGAGTCGAGCGTCATATCCCGTTCTTACGAGGGCGTCTTTCAGCGTCTGTAGGTGTCCATCGTGTTCCTCCTCGTCTGAGCAGATCCTGTGTATTCGCAGGGCTTGTCCATAGGGGATGGCTTCTTTAACGTGGTTAGGGTGGAAGCTGGAGAAGTGGAGCATCGTGAGGTTGTCCGTGGGCTTGCGGTAGAGTGAAGTGCTGAGGTGTCCGTCTTTGATGGAGATTCGTGTGTCCAAGAATGAAACCGATTCTGAGGAGTAGTCCATGGTGAGTTTGATGGTGGGATGGAACTTGTTGATGTTATCGTGTAGTCTTTTCAGTGATTCTTTGCCGTGGGTCCATAGGAAGAAAATGTCGTCGATGTATCTGGTGTATAACGTTGGTTGGAGGTCCTGTGCAGCGAAGAAGTCTTGCTCGAACTTGTGCATGAAGATGTTGGTGTATTGGGGTGCAAATTTGGTCCCCATGGCTGTTCCGTGTGTTCGGATAAAAAACTGGTTGTCGAAGGTGAAGACATTGTGGTCAAGGATGAAGCAGATGAGTTGTAGGATGGCGTCTGGAGATTGGCTGTTGTTGGTGTTGAGTACTGAGGCTGTTGCAGCGATGCCGTCATCATGGGGGATACTGGTGTAGAGTGCCGAGACGTCCATCGTGGCGAGGAGTGTTCCTGGTTCAACTGGTCCATGGGTGCTGAGTTTCTGTAAGAAGTCTGTAGTGTCGCGACAGAAGCTGGGGGTTCCCTGTACGATGGGTTTCAGAATGCCCTCGACGTATCCAGAGAGGTTCTCACACAGGGTTCCATTGCCTGATACGATAGGACGTCCGGGTGTGTTGGCTTTGTGTTCTTTGGGAGGCAGTAGAAGTCTCCCACGCGGGGAGTACATGGGATGAGAGCGCGTAGGATGCTTTGAAGGTCTGGATCGAAGGTCTTGATCAGTCTATTGAGTTGGCGGGAGTGTTCTTTGGTCGGATCTGCAGGTAACTGTCTGTAGTGTTCCTGGTTGTCCAGTTGTCGGTATGCTTCTTTGCAATAGTCCATTCTGTTCTGTATGACGATGGCTCCTCCTTTGTCCGCTGGTTTGGTGACGATGTTGCGGTTGGTCTTGAGAGCGTGGATGGCGTTGCGTTGTGCTCGGGTGACATTCTGGACTGTCTTGTGAGTGCGGCTGATGAATCTGGCGTTGATGCATCTCCTGACAGCTTGAGCATACATGTCAAGCTTAGGGCAGCGACCCTCCGGAGGGGTCCAATTTGACTCTTTCTTCTTCGGTTGCTGCACTGCGAGTCCCTCTGTCTGCTGTTCCAGATCATTGATTGTCTCATTGGGTTCGCTGCTGACATCTTGGGATTCGTGGAAGAATTCCCGGAGCCTCATTCTCCTGATGAATTCCTCTGTGTCTGCCGCGAGACCGATGGGGTCCATTTTGGTGGTGGGGCAGAAAATGAGCCCTCGGCTGAGAACTTCAATTTCGTCTGGTTGAAGGGTGTGGTCGGACAAGTCAACTTTTGTTTTGAATGTTTTGAGCTAAAGGACGCAGGGGCAAATCTAACCGTGGGCAGACGCTGTCAGATGCCCTGCTACAGCAAAAGCTGGCCCATTATCAGAGTGTCTCCTGTCCTCCAAAGCTGCCGTGAGTCATCAAAAGTCCCGAAACAGAGCAGGACATTCAGTACATGAATAGAATATAGTGCAGATCTAATATAGTAAGGGGGTGAAATTGGGTGCCTTTGTGCCTCCCATTCGCGCCCGGGGGGGGGTGCGAAAGGGGCGCAAATGGCTTTGCGAACGGGCGCGGCGCTGACATTGACTCCCGCCATATTCGCCCAGAGATCGTGATGTCATCGCCGCGCGCATCGCCCCGGTAGCGCCCCGGACTCGAAATTGACTTCCGCTCCCTGCAGCAGCGCCGGTCGGAAACACCGACAGCATCGGCTGGCCGGCCGCTTCGGGGGCGGTGATTAAAGGCGAGGTGGCCGAGGTAAGTAAACAAAAAACTTACCTTTCTTGCTGCAGCTCTTTCTCGCAGGTTCCGGCCCGCGATCGATCAGCCCGGCACTCTGCGGGATCGCGGCTGCCTCGGTGGTCCCAGGTCGGCACTTTTTCTATTGCAGAGCCTGCAGCGATGGCCCCTTCCCTTTAAGGGAGGGACGGCGCCTTTGAACGCTGCGGCGCTGCTCGGCCCCGCCTGTTCCCGATTGTGCTCCAAGCAGGAAGTGGAGAGCTGGATTTAGCGCTTGTTCACTTCTATCTTGGAGTGCAAACGGCAACATTTTCAAAAGTTTGAAAGCATTGGCACCTGGCGCTAACTTTTCAAACTTTTAAAAATTAGCAGCCCAAATGGGGCGATAGTGAATTTCTCCCCCTAAGAATTTGTACAACAGTCTTTGTCTTAAATGGGTTAATGCTTCTGTTAAATAGAAAAGGAATGCTACACAAACGTTTTAAATATTTGGTAACTAATGCAGACATTTCCAGGCTATAAGAAAGCAGATGGCGGAATCTATAACCCAGAAAATGACCCTCAGAGAGTCTGCACTTTGCTCCCCAGTCATTTATCCAGATCGTCCTTTATTCCTTTTTGAAACTGAGAACAACCAGGGCACTTGAATCAGTGGTGAACACATGTTCATGCACACCTCACACTCAGCAAGGAAGATACACCCCATCTCTGGCTCAACGCACTCAAACTAGAAGCAGCCCTTCCCGCACCATTAAACCCATCAGCGCACAGCCACATGCCAACACACACACACTCACACACACACTCACACACACACACACACACACTCACACACACTGACTCGCACTCACACACTCACACACACACTCACACACACTCACACACACACTCACACACACTGACACGCACACACACTCTCACACACACTGACTCGCACGCACACTCACACACACACTCACACACACACACACTCACACACACTGACTCGCACACACACACTCACACACACTGACTCGCACACACACACTCACACACACTCACACACACTGACTCGCACACACACTCTCACACTCACACACACTCACACACTCACACACACACTCACACACACTGACTCGCACACACTCACACACACACTCACACACACACTCTCACACTCACACACTCACACACACTCACACACACACTCACACACACACTCACACACACACACACTCACACACACACTCACACACACACACACTCACAAACACTCACACACACACACTGACTCGCACACACACTCACACACACACGGACATACTCACACACACACGCGCACACACACACACACTTACACACACACACGTTCACACACACACACACGTTCACACACACACTCACACTCACACACACACATTTACACACTCACACACACTCACACTCACACTCACACTCACACACACACTCACACACACTCACGCTCAAACACACACTCACACACACTCACGCTCACACTCACACACACACACTCACACATACACTCACACACACACTCACACACACACACTCACACACTTTCAAATTCAGTTGGAGGGTGAGAAAGTTGTATCCCAAACCAGTGTCCTGATCTTAAACAAAGGCAATTATAATGGCATGAGGGCAGAACTGGCTAAAGTGGACTGGAAAAACAAATTAAAGGGTAAGAAAGTTGAAATGCAGTGGCAGACATTTAAGGAGATATTTCATAACTCTCAACAAAAATATATTCAAGTGAGAAAGAAAGATTTTAAGAGAAGGGAGCACCATCCGTGGCTAACTAAGGAAGTAAAGGATGGTATCAAATTGAAAACGAAGGCATACAATGTTGCCAACATTGGTGAGAGACCAGAGGATTGGGAAATTTTTAAAAACCAGCAAAGGATGACTAAAAAAATAATAGAGAGAAGATGAATTATGAGAGTAAGCTGGCAAGAATCATTAAAACAGATAGTAAGAGCTTCTACAGGTATATAAAAAGGAAGAGGGTAGCTAAAGTAAACGTTGGTCCCTTAGAGGATGAGACTGGGGAATTAATAATGGGGAATGGGGAAATGGCTAGACTCTGAACAAATATTTTGCATCTGTCTTCACTGTAGAAGACACTAACAACATCCCAATAATGGATAATCAAGAGGCCACAGGGAGGGGGGAACTAAAGACAATCACTATCACTAAGGAAATAGTATTCGGTAAAATAATGGGACTAAAAGACGACAAGTCCCCTGGACCAGATAGCCTGCCTCCCAGGGTCTTAAAAGAAGTGGCTGCAGAGATAGTGGATGCATTGGTTGCAATATATCAAAATTCCCTGGACTCTGGAGAGGTCCCAGCGGATTGGAAAACCGCTAATGTAACAACCCTATTTAAGAAAGGAGGGAGACAGAAAGCAGGAAACTATAGACCAGTTAGCCTAACATCTGCCGTTGGGAAAATGCTGGAGTCTTTCATTAAGGAAGCAGTAGCAGGGCATTTAGAAAAACATACTGCAGTCAAACAGAGTCAACATGGTTTTAGGAAAGGGAAATCATGTTTAACAAATTTGCTGGAATTCTTTGAGGATATAACAAGCAGGGTGGACAAGGGTGAGCCAGTGGATGTGGTGTATTTGGATTTCCAGAAGGTATTCGATAAGGTGCCACATAAAAGGTTACTGCATAAGATAAGAGCTCACGGAGTTGGGGGTAATATATTAGCATGGATAGAGAATTGGCTAACTAACAGAAAGCAGAGAGTCGGGATAAATGAGTCATTTTCTGGTTGGTAAACGGTAACTAGTGGGGTGCCACAGGGATCGGTGCTGGGGCCTCAACTATTTACAATCTACATTAATGACTTGGATGAAGGGACTGAGTGTAATGTAGCCAAGTTTGTGGATGATACAAAGATGGGTGGGAAAGCAAGTTGTGCAGAGGACGCAAAGAACCTGCAAAGGGATATAGACAGGCTAAGTGAGTGGGCAAACATTTGGCAGATGGAGTATAATGTGGGAAAGTGTGAGGTTATCCACTCTGGCAGGAAAAATAATAAAGCAAACTATTATTTAAATGGAGAGAGATTACAAAATGCTACAGTTCAGAGGGACCTGGGGGTCCTTGTGCATGAAACACAAAAAGTTAGCATGCAGGTACAGCAAGTAATCAAAAAGGCAAATGCAATGTTGGCCTTTATTTCAAGGGGGTTGGAGTATAAAAGCAGGGAAGTCCTGCTACAACTGTACAAGGTATTGGTGAGACCACACCTTGAGTACTGCGTACAGTTTTGGTCTCCTTATTTACGGAAGGATATACTTGCATTGGAGGCAGTTCAGAGACGATTCACCAGGTTAATTCCAGAGATGAGGGGTTTGACTTATGAGGAAAGGTTGAGCAGGCTGGGCCTATACTCATTGGAATTTAGAAGAATGAGAGGTGATCTTATTGAAACATATAAGATACTGAGGGGGCTCGACAAGGTAGATGCAGAGAGGATGTTTCCCCTCGTGGGGAAATCTAGAACTCGGGGGCATAGTTTCAGAATAAAGGGTCGCCCTTTTAGAACTGAGATGAGGAGGAATTTCTTCTCTCAGAGGGTCGTAAATCTGTGGAATTCTCTGCCCGAGAGAGCCGTGGAGGCTGGGTCATTAAATACATTTAAGGTGGAGATAGACAAATTTTTGCAAGATAAGGGAGTGAAGGGTTATGGGGAGCGGGCAGGGAAGTGGCTTTGAGCCCAAGATCAGCCATGATCTTATTGAATGGCGGAGCAGGCTCGAGGGGCCAAGTGGCCTATTCCTGCTCCTATTTCTTATGTTCTTATGCTAACACACACACACACACTCACACACATACACACTCACACACGCAAACACTCACACACTCACTCACACACTCACACACACAAACACATAGCCACACTCACACACACACACTCACACACACACACACACAAACACATACTCACACACTCACACACACACTCGCAGACACTCGCACACACTCACACACTCACACACACAAACACACACTCACACGCAAACACACAAACACACACTCACACTCACACACTCACACACACATTCACACACACACTCACTCACACTCACACACTCACACACACACACTCACACACACTCATACACCCACTCACACACATACACACTCACACTCACACACACACTCACACAGACACACGCAAACACTCACACACTCACACACACACACACACTCACACACTCACACACACAAACACACAGCCACACTCACACACACACTCACACACGCACACTCACACTCACACACACTCACACACACAAACACACACTCACACGCAAACACACAAACACACACTCACACTCACACACTCACACACACATTCACACACACTCACTCACACTCACACACTCACACACACACACTCACACACACTCATACACCCACTCACACACATACACACTCACACTCACACACACACTCACACAGACACACGCAAACACTCACACACTCACACACACACACACACTCACACACTCACACACACAAACACACAGCCACACTCACACACACACTCACACACGCACACTCACACTCACACACACTCACACATGCATACTCACACTCACACACTCACACACTCACACACTTGCAGACACTCACACACACACACACTCACACACACACACACACACTCACACACACACACTCACACTCACACACTCATACACTTGCAGACACTCACACACACTCACACTCACACACACTCACACTCACACACTCACACACTTGCAGACACTCACACACACACACACTCACACACACACACACAC